>JANRMT010062792.1:99727979-99747622 GCA_026402145.1 Polypterus bichir lapradei
TCTATCTATCTATCTATCTATCTATCTATCTATCTATCTATCTATCTTTCTTATTGTTATAACAGCTCTGTCTACATGGAATATGAATAAGTAAAATATAAATACCACCATAGAACATAAGGACAACAGTAATCATCATTCCATAATGGCTCACTAACAACAAATAGGGTATAAAAAAATGCAACTTTTGTTGTAGTTTGAGTCAAGATGCCTTGTGGATAATTACTGTTATGAAAACTGGTTCCCTCATCATAATTAATCCAAGTCACTTAAGACTGTAGGTGGAAGGAGAAAAAACAGAGGGCAAATGAGTGAGGTACAAAAGATCAGATATGATTTTTTATTTAATTTAATTACAGCACAACACTCTTTCTCTAGCATTGAAAAAACAGTTTAGTCCTATATCACTAAAAAATGTAAGTCAGACTTTCTTTCATGAGTGGTATCTTTCTGTACCATACTACACTGAGACAGCCAAGGTCCTGCAAGGGACTAAGTCACTGTTTTTTCTGGTGTTTTAGCTGTAGTGCGAGGGTGTTGTACCATGTTAGCCATTATGGATGTAGTGCAAAGTCAAGCAAAATGACACCTTTTATTAGCTAACTAGAAAGATTACAATATGTAAGCTTTCAAGGCCACACAGGTCCCTTTTTCAGGCAAGATGTTTGCCTGCAAATACTGTGTGGTTGTATAAGTGTCATAGTAGAATTTTGCTGCATGCTGATTAGAATGTGGAAGTACGAATTTCACTGTACACTGTACATGTGAAGAAAATAATGAACGTATTTCTGCTCCATCTGACTTTCCTTATCATTACATACTGTGCATAATGAATTTGGTTAGATTTTGTGACTGTAAATAAAGTCTGTAAGAAAAAAAGATTGAAAATGAAATGAAACTCATAAGGAACAAATCTCTACCACTCAGCACTTCTTCCTTCTGTCAAATGGTACAGGGCCATTAGCACTTGCACCAGTAGATTCGGCTTCTACCTTTAAGTTGTAAGGTTACCAAACAATCCTTAATAGCAAATACTGCAAGAAATATTTTAATATAAAAACATGGTTTGTACATGCATGTATATATGTATTCACTTTTGTGTGTGTATTTGATTTTTTCATCCATTTCCAGATGAAATTTACAACTACTAAAAATTCAAAGTAAATGAAGCTACTGTTGTATTAATAAATTACCTACATGTCTCTTTTGAGAGCTTGTGAAATTGTTTTTTTTTTTTTGTTTTGTTTTTTTTTTTGGTTATACTCATTTGAGATTTTTTTTTACACTTTTTTTTTAAAAGAGGTGCAGTAGCACTTGAACATTTCTAAATAAGAAAGGTTGCCCAACTACAACATTTACCAATTATCAGATATTTTTCAAATATGATGATGACGCTGCACGAACCCTGCCATAAAGGTGAGTGTCTCCCTAGCCCCTGCCATTAACAAAGAGAAAAGTGTGGAGCATTTTAGTTTACCTCATTTTGTGCATTAATGCATTAGTTTGAGAAGAGGATCCCAGGATAAAGTCACAAGAAAGTTACAGGAAAAGTAACTTACTTTCAGAGAGCGCCTCAGGGTGTACTCATGTTCGCACTTGTGCCCACTCACACGCTGCTAGCCTATTTCATACATGTCTTGCAGAGTTTCAGCACAGCACTTGTACAGAATGTAACGGAGTCAGCCACTATAGGTGGAAGAGAGTGGTGTGTTGCAGGATTGGCTGCAAGATTTGTTCCCCGAGAATAAGAGGCACTTCATGCCTCTAGGGGTTGTCTTTAGACTCAGTGGTGTGGATAGTATGGTTGATATAGCGATTTCTTTTAGCATACCAAACAGCAGATTCTGTCTTACTTGTATATATTTTCTTTTGTATAGAAGTAAAGACATTTCGTATTTATTGTATTTGTTTTGTTGGAGGTATTTATATAGATTTGAGGTTTGTAGTGCACTTTGTTTTTCTTGTATATACACTGTTTTTTTCCCTTGTAAATATTTTTGTGACTCTTTGGACTTTGCTGTATGTAGTTTCTTCCTGATTGCTTTCTTTCCTTAGGAAGACTACCATTTTGTGTATATATATATTTTTTGGCTTTATATTTCATTTTGGGACTGGCAAATACACTGTAAACATTCTTCAGCATTTTTTAAATGAGACATTTTTTGTGTTTTTGTGGACCTGTAAATAAAACCTACTTTTGTTTTTGGAAATTACCACTTTTTTGTTTCTGTGTCTCCGTGGCTGACTTCTCTCAAGTCTGATCCCGGTCAGTCCAGAACTACAAGACACGCACTGTGTAGTCTAGTGCCAACCTTTCAACTACATAGGGTGTCAAATATATATATGCGCGTACAGCCACCCTATCTCGGACACAGACATGCAGGAGACAGATTTTGCCACACTACACACGTTTATTTACAACTGGGGTGCGTTTCACCCTGCTCCCCACAGCGTGTTTTGTGTTGTTATGACTCATAAACTTGACAAAATTAATGTATTGTCTGGTGGTGTAATCTTTTGATCATTGAACATTAGCGCTTGGTGCATATTAACAATTTACCCTATAGAGTAGGTATGATTCTAGAATATGAGTAGCATCTGAAAATATTACATTGAATTGTTTTCTTTTGTTTCATTTTCTTAGTTTAACATTAAATAGTAATTATAACTTTAATAATTTTCTGTTTTACATATTTCCAAGTAGAAATTTTATTCCAAGTATTGTTTTATTTTTTTCAAAGGGTAGAAGAGATGTTCATTGCTTCATGCATGGAAAGCTCATTGACTCATCATCAGCCAAACCTATGACTGTAATTTTTTCATTTATTAATAGTTTCCCAGCAACATAGATTACATTTCCCCTTGTTCAATATAAGATGCCAATTAACAAATATTTCATCATTCAGAAAGGATTCAGGGTATTTACTAGCAAATTATATCTGTAGCAGCTTATGTTCCAAATAAACAAATTTAAATGTTATCCTTGCTATAAATGAACAGTCTTTTAACATCACAGTATATTTGTGGCTTTAACAACTTTTCAAAACAGAGAAATTATAACAACAACTAAATAGTAAATAGCACAAATACATTTGTTTTAAGGACTTTATTTAACATCTGATCTTACACAAAGCAGCTTAACAGCCTTTCCTGTAACAAGTAAGTAAAATAAAAATGTTTTTTGTTTTCATCCCAGTGAAGTGTGTGTTAGGCCTATTAATGTCCTTATAAAGACCTGCTGTAAATGAGTGTCGGATTGTGCATGTATGTACCTTGCAACAGACTATCACCTTATCTAAGGTTGGTTAGATGTTTCTAGGCTCAGGCTACCTAACCTTGTAGGTGGATAAGCAAAGGGAATTGTTGAGATATCACCTTATGTTTACTTAATGGTAAGCTGGTTCAAGCACATAGAGAACCCAATAAATTGAGTTAGAAGACCCAAACATGTAGTGAGGATGTGCCAGTAACTGGTAGTGGAAGGGGAATTCATCTGTGTCTACCCCAAAAAAGCTTCTTGTGTGTCTCAGGAGAGATATGGGGCATTGAGTCAGAATGGACCCTGTTCAGGCCTTGGTTGCAAGCTTAGGTCCACCTGAAGCAAGAGATGCTGAGAAGCTGAACAAAAAGATGCAATATTGCCATTAGGGTTTCCACATTTAAATGTTAAGTACCAGCAGACCAAAAAGTTATCAGGTGCTTCAGTGGTAGAATTAAAAGCTCTTGTGTGGGTGAAATTTTGTCAGGCCATAGAAAATGACTTTATGGCAAACCTTTCAATGACTAAAGAATGACTAAAGAATGTGAGAAAAAAGGTTGACCTCCACACTGGATATTATTAATAGGTGAATGGAGAAATTTAAGAAACTTCTAAACCCAGTGTACATGACCTCCTAGAAGGAGGAAGTTGCCAGAATGTTTGGTTGGAGTTGGGTTCATCTCTTTGGCTGGGCATACTGCTGTGAATAAAACTGTCCACACTCGTAAGGCCACAAGGTAAATGATATCTGATCGGAAATGCTAAAATGACCGGATCTTATGAGGGGTGTTTTGGCTAACATGTCTCTTCAATGTTCCATGAAAGGTCGCAACAGTGCTTCAAGGCTGTAGGAGTGGTCCCTGGTTTTGAAAAGATAGATTGGAAGGTATGCTCTGATTACCATGATATCACTCTCCTCAGCCACCCTGAGAAGGATTGCGCTAGGGCACTGGAATGGAGACTCAGATGGCTGAACCTCAGATCAAGAAGGAGCAATGTGGATACCATCCTTGTCATAGAAAAGAGGGCGATTTCTTTTACCTTGCGCAGTTACTTAATGGGTCTTGGAAATGTAGCGGGAATTTGGGCTTGGAAAAGGCTTGTCTGTTCTTATAAACAACAGTTTTACTGTGTACGTAAGTAAGTATGCCTGGCATCTCCATATCTGTCAGATACTACATGTGACATTAGTGGTCTCTAGAGAGTGCTATTGAGCTAAAGTGAAGTATTGCCTTTGATACAAACATTAAGTAAAAAAAAAAATCTGTTACTTCACTCAAAAGCTTTACTGGGTCGGTAAGTATTCATGTCTTATACCTCTATATATCAATCAGATACTGCATATGTTCTACCTGCTTGCTTACTACAGCTTGGTGTTCCTTATTTATATTGCCTATTGTATCATGTCATGTCATTTTCTAACCTGCATAATCCAGACCAGAGTCACTTGGGGAGTAGTTGCTGGAGCTTATCTCAGCTACCATAGGGTGCATGGCAGGAACAAACCCTGGACACTGTGCCCAGTCCATCTCAGGGTGACCACACACACACACACACCAAGCACACACTAGGCAATTTATCGTCATCAACTCACATAACCTGCATGTCTTTGGACAGCTAAATGGAACTGGAGCTCCTGAAGGAAGCCCACGCAGACACGGGGAGAACATGCAAACTTCACACAGGGACGATTCCTTATGGTGAGACAGCAGTGCTACCACTGCACTGCACTACCATGCCACCCATTTTGCATGATGCCTCAACGTATGTACAGTATTCATGTACAGTAAGTTCTGTCTGAGTGAGTGCATTGTGCATGTGTGAGTACTAAAGTGAATGTTAGTGTGAAAAAATGTATTTGTTCTAAATCGGCTTGGCTGCTGCTGGCAATTTACACAGCTCACTATAGTCAATCAGTAGGAAGTAGTAATCACACCAAATCAAGATATTCTAGGTGAAGCAATAGTTTTTTTAAAAATAACTCCCTTGTTGCCTGCCCTGGGTAATTCTTAGGAATTAGCTGACGCCTCTGTAATACATACCTCTAGAATCGTCATGCTTAATGTGTGTTATAGGGCTTGACTAGTGACCACGTACTAGAAAGTATTACATGGAAGTTACTACAAGAGTGTATGGTTTCAAGGCTGCTGCTGCATATAACTGTGAAGCAAAAGCTGTGTTTATACATTTGTCACTTGTCAAGAGTGTGTCTTTTCTTCTTTTCTGTTCATGATTTTCGAGTACAGGATACTGAGACACCAGAGAGGTTTAGAGAGCATCTTGTTTAACTGAAAGAATGAGATTGTGATACAAGCAACTAAAATGAGGTTCATGTGCAGGGTTGTTAGTCTCACACCCGTGTGAAATGGTGAAGAGCTCAGAAATATGGGAGGACTTTGGAGTAAAGCTTCTATATCTCCGGATTGAGGGGAGACACTTGATGAGGTTTAATCATATAGTTAGGATACCCTTTGAGTATAACATGACATACTGAAGGGTTTATATCTCCTGACTGGGACTTTCTGGGAATTTCCCTGGAGCAGCTTGAAGAAATGTTGAGGATAGGCGCAGCTAGTCTGTTTGCTTCAGCATGCTGTCACTATCACCCTTATCAGAATTACTTGAGTGAAATTAAAGCGAAAAGTGGATGAAAAAGCATATCATTTGTATGCTTCTGGAAAATATATGTAAATTCTGTTTATGTTAACCATTAGATAGTTTATTTTTAGAGTTAAACAGCACCATCATAATTCAAAAAATACAACATTATTACAATGCTACACACCAAACTAAAGTTTACTGTGTTTTAGGATTTGTGTACACATTTAATGAGACCAAAATCAGCTAGATGCTCTATAGATAACTGAACAGCATCAAATCTAATTTCTTTGTGAGAGAGCAATTACCAGTATTCTCACAGAATGCTAATCATGTAAAACCAAATATAAAGATGGAGGAAGACGAAAAAAAAAAAGCATAAACAATCAATCCAAAAGAAACATGAATAGAACTTTCTTTTTGTTTAAATACTTCGTACTCAATCATACTATATAAATGGCTATTCTGTGTCTGTATTAAACAAGCAATACTTATTGTATCTTATAGTACTTTTATCATGCATGGTGTACAAATTATGTAATATTTAATTTCATATGAAATAATACAAATGTTGTCTATCTATCTATCTCATTGTGTTATAGAAAGTTATCGTTGGAAACATAAAAAAAAAACTTTTCAGTTAAGTCAGGAAACAGTTATATCTATTTTTTAAATTGTTCATGTGCTGTTTTTCTATAGAAACTGCCATAGATTTCAATAATTTTACTTGCAGTAGTAATGTTACAAATCTTTTAGGTTTTATTGCACAACTGCTTCAAAACTCTGTAGCTGACAAGTTTATATCTATGTTTATACACTCTACATTATCTACCGTAATATGAATTCCAAATGTTTAATACACATTAGAGAGCTGTAAGATTTTGCAGTCATTTTAAGACCTTGCACACACTTAACTATCCCCAGTATCAGGTGTAAAGTTCTTTTATTTGCTTATGTAACACTCATATTTAAAGATCTTGCAATAAGAATGTTTACCTGCAGAGATATTGACTAATACAATAGTCAATATTTAGCTTGACAGTTTAGCTAAAGTCAAGTTGCCTTCCATGGTAACTAGCTACATTATCTTGAAAATCACTGATGCCTGGTCTGAGATTAAAGCAACACTTCCTAGAAAAGTATTTACCATTCATTCCTGCTGAATAAGTTTACTAGTGATGGAGGTAAAGTGTCATGTCGCTTATTTGCATTTACAAGGTACAGTAGAATTAGCCATTGATACTGGACATCATAATTGAAATAGGTGATTATTCAACATTTCTAGCACTGTACATTGTTATGTAATGCATACTGCATCTACAAATATAATGACATTGTGCCATATTATATAGTGTTATATAATAGCAATGCCAATAAGATAAAAACAGCAATTATAATAACAATATAAAAAGCTACTATACCAAAAGCCATAAAAATTAATGAAAGCTACATTTGTTTTTTTCTGATCAGCTATGAATTGTGAGAATAATATAACTTTTATATATTTCCTAAGCATTTTTGTAGAAATACATAACTTCATAAAAATCAAAACAGCACTTATCTCTTGAATATTTGTCATCCATTGACTCATCCATTTTCCAAATCTTCTCAGGACTTTGCATGATCATATTCAGTGAAGTTAATCCCCGCAGTGTGGAATGCAAGGTAGGAACCATCCATGAGTGAGATGTCAGTCCATACTATAGATGGATACTCTCACACATAACTCACACTCATTCATATCTGGTCAGCTCAAAGTCAGCAAGCAGTCTGTCAAACAGCAATTGGGTGGTGCTCTTCTTGGGTGTGCAGCTTTACTTGGAGCTGCTGGATTCAGAGTGAAGAATACAACTGTGTTAGCCAGCTGAGCTGAAGGAAAATTCTGTCCTTCCCTGGTGACCAGTTGGACTTTTTTTTAAACAGAGGGCCCTTTCCATTTCAGCCCCACTACACAGCCTAAACTGTTATATTTATAAAATAACATGAAACTTGAGTGCCTCAAGAAAACCCACACAAAGACAGAGGAATAGAAATGTGAACACAAACTGTAATCTGACTGGGAATCATCCCCCTCTCCTAGAGCTAGGAAGCAACACTGCTAACTGCTGTGGCATCACATCATTCGGTATTTATAATAGAACAGTTTAACTTTAATTGAACTGTTTACATTATTTTTATTATTTGTGGGATGACAGCGGATGTATAATGGATTTAAACAACACATAACTGTGTATGTTTGGCCAGTGTATCTCTTTGGAGTACTGTGAGTGGTGTGACCCCTTTAATTCGAATTTAAGGCTTCATAGTAACTAGCTCTTTCTGTGGAAAGTCATCAAGTTATCGTGATCCTATTGAGCTAAATGATATCCCCCTGAGTCAAACAAGCTTTAAAAAGCTGTTCCTTCACACTTTTGGAGATGTGTTAGCATCGTTGGAACAGGTTCACATTGGATTCAAACTGAATATCCACAGGGAGTAAATGTTCTCTGAAACAGAAGAGAACAGAATGGAATCATTACAGGAGGGATTTGGCACCATGCTTAAGATTTCAAGAAGAGATAATGACAACTGGAAAGGAATAGTACAAACTACTAATGATTACTGTGCTCTTATTTAATGAAATCTTACAGACATTGTTGCAATATGAACAGTCTACTCTGTTCTGATAAGGTTAGGTTGAGGGTATCAGTTACACAAGCAAGAACTTCATTGCAAAATTTTGGGGCTTTCAGAACTAAGGGCTTGGACACTTAGTATGGTTTTATTTATCCTTGGAATATTTTTAAGACTGGCATTTTGTGATTGCACAGTTTTATGTATACAATAATAAGCTTTATTAAATGATTGGAATTAGTTGGCTAATAAAAATTGCAGAATGGCTGATAAGAAATACAGCATGCTAACCTGGAGACATATTACTTCCATGTGATGATTTAGCCCTTCTTTTTTTCGGCTTTGATTTTTTTGTTATCATTAGGTTTGTGACAGAACTTCTTTAATACACTCCAGACATACAAATTTTCAACTTCTGAGAATGCAGACTTGAATAAAAGAAGAATATTTATTGCCAACAGCTGTGTTATGCCAAACGAGAATATCTTCTGAATAATAATCTTATTTTACTCATGTCTGTGACTTATTATCTACTGTGTACCATCATTATTAATGTGAAACATTTTGCATTTTCAGTATTATATCAAAGATATGTGTAGTAATTCTATTGAAAATACCAGTTATTTAGATTTTTTTTAATATAAAATGGTATTACGAAAGTGCTCTTTCTCGCTCTTTTGTATTTCATATTTAAGTAAGAGTACAAGTATTTGTATTTGACTATTAGGTCAGGGTCATTTTAATGTAATGTAAACTGGATTTTTTATTGCAATTTTTTTTTTTTACAAAATTTTTTACATGGCAATGCTAACCTGTGCATTAGTAATTAATTAAGCCCAGTTAATCAGTCTTTGAAAAAATATGAATGCAGTGATAAAATACATATGTAATGCTGATAGATTCTTTGCATCTCTAGAGGTTCAGAATAGTTTACTATGTATCATTATTTTTATTAGAGTCTAATACAGGACCAGCCTCAGTGCAGTTATTGTCCCAGACAACCCTCAAAATGCATTGCCCCTTGACCTCTATTTAAATAACTCTAGCTGTATAATTTTATTGTGAAAATGCGTGTGGTGATACAGATTGTCTTTAGCATGGGTCGGTACAGCATCAGTGTGCCCTTGCCAGTGTTAACAGCTCTAGACAAGAGGCATAAGATGTCTTCGTCATGGAATAATTACTGTATGTCCCCAAGTGCTTCTACTATGATAATACATTTAAGCAATGGCCTGTGCCACCTGTGCCATACGTCAAGTACGGGCTGAGAAGTTTGAATGTCTTAGTACAGTGGTTCTCAACTAGGGGGGCGTGAAGGTGTGAAAAAAAGAAAACAAGAATCAAAAATATGAAAAAAAATCTGTTGAACCAAAACAAATTAACTTAAACTACATTCTGATACTAGAACAATAAATATAGAGTTAGATAAATGTCGATACAAGTTAAGTAGGTATAATAAAATATGCATCTACATTTCAAAAAAAATGTTTGGGGGGCGCAATTAAAACTGTTATGAAAACTTGGGTCGCAAATACTTAAAGGCTGAGAAACGCTGTCTTCTTATCATTATTCACCTAAGTAAGGCTTTGCACATAATAACAAATGGCAATGTCTGGTGTTTGCTTTTATGAAATTCAGCATTATAGCATTTGTATCTCACATTTGTAGAATAAGTAATGAATTATAGTAAAATGAGGTGTTGATATTGGTGATTTTCCAGAGGTTTTTCTTCACTTATTTTCATAGCCCATATTCAAGTTATAAAACATGTCTATTTCTGTCCTTAATGATAATGTACTGTATTGATAACATCATGCCTGTTAAAGAATTATGCAATAGATACATTGACTGGAGTACTGGAGGTAGTAAAATACAGTATTCAGAGCAATGAAAGCAAATGGCAAGGTACAGGATAATATAACACATTATAAATGGTCATGCATTGTCTTTGTAACATAAGATGAGAACACATTGCTGCTGTGTTTTTTATATTTTAATAAAAAATAAACTACTAGTAATAATGATTCAGCTAATGTATAGTATATCTGAGATCAGACGTTCTGTAATAAAGGTGATTGTTTTATTAGTTCTATATTATTTTGTTTTCTTTATTGCTTATAAGAAAGTACAATGAAAAAACACTATATTGGGCCATGTAAGCATGACGCAGAGTAATAAATAAATCTGCCGCGCAAATTAAGCGACAAACTTTATGGTTCATGCATGAGCCTAATAAAAGAAAATGTGCAACATCATTTACTAATGCTGCTTTACAGTCAACTCCCTTTTTAAATTGTGAGAAGTTGTGATTGACTAGGGTGACACAATGATTTATAAATGGACAAGGATTTAATCTTGCCCTGACAAGCACAGCTGCCTTTACCATTATTATGCCAGTCTAGTGAAAAATAAAGAAAAAACTAATCAATGCCTATACTGACAGCAGTCTTCCTAACATTAAATGCAAGCAAAAGTTTAAACAGCCAAAGTAACTTCAAGGAAAAATGCACAGTAAATCTAATTAGTTACAAACTGTGACACATATCAGAAAACAAAAACAGGTTACAATATATTCTTGTTCAGTTTGTAGTTTAATCAAATACTTTTTTGTTACATTTAAAAAATATCTTTATAAAATTATGGAGGTCAGCCCCTCCTATTGGTTGTGGTGGCCTAGTGCTGTGATCCACCTGTCTCTTAATGACCTTTTTAAGGTTAACTATTGAATCTAGTATTGCATCCTCCTGGATTCCCCCGCATTCTTCTGTTAAATTAAAATCCAACTTAGGTCCTGTAATTTCAAATGTACTGGGAATGTGGTGTAAAGTCAAGAAGGATGGAGGCTGTTATACCTTAATACCTTGATATCTGTTTTTGGAGCAAACCCATATTCTTTACAACTTGGGTAAGTCAGGGCACAGTGACTCTTTGTGATGTTTTTGGTAATTATGGACTCTGGATACTGTATTCCAGTCTGTCAGGTCCATTTTCACTATTCTCCTCCTGTTTTTTCTCCTTTTGGCAACATACAACTGTTTGTTAATATTCCTTACTGTTATTGCTCTACTTTCTATCGTTCTCTATCATATTCCTTGAAACCTGCAGTAGCTATATATACTGTACACTTTTATGTAAGGCATCCTACATATTCACTTAGTTTGGCAACACAGCCGTCTTCTATGCCCCTACTTCCTGGAAATCTGTTTTAGAAAGATCAATTCTTCTTTTATCCATGGTTGTACATCAATTATATTTCACCCTACGCAGGTGCTACAATATGGGTGTGGCTTAGGATCACTGGTTTCACTCCTGCCATTCCCTTGGCATCTTTTAAAATATGTTGTGGGAGTGTCCCTGGTACCCCTCTGGTTTTTTGTTACTGCCTTCCTGTCTACCTTTCTCCCTATCACCACCACCAACCTGTCTTATTCTTCCTATTGGACTTCCCTTTCTGGGTCTGACAACTGCAAAGACAGACATAGATTTTCATTGGAAATCAGATAACCATCTTTTGCCAATAAGCTTCTTTTTTGCAATCCTTTACTTCTCGAACTTTCAGCAGCGAATTTGTACCTTTCAAAATGTTTTTAACCTCATTCTAACAATGTGCAAATCACAAAAAAGAGCAGCTGGTGGGAGCAAAGAAAGAAAATGGAAAGAATGCTGCAAAAGCTCATGACATTCACAGTTCACAGTTCTGTCCAAAATACAAGTAATGCTGATGAGTTTCAAAAGCGCAAAATGAAAATTACAACTTTAGTCTTATCTCATTTTTTGTTTCTATTTTATTATACAATGTATTCAATGTTTTAGTTTTATTCAACCCTTCCTATTTACCTGCATTATACTACTCGATTTTTTGTTGACTCTTATTCTCTTTAGTTTGGAATAATTCGATTCTTTTGATTGACCTCTAAGAAAATGCTGTCTTGCCTCATGCAGAATGCCAAAAAGGACATTGCTCTGTTGGGCCCTTGAGCAAGGCCCTTAACCTGCAATTGCTCTGTCCTGGGTATGACGTTAATCTGCATCCATCCCTGCATGTAAGCCCTCAAACCTGCAGGGAAAAACTTGGGGATTGGTGGCAGAATTGGCACTCCAGTCACCATAAAAAACCTCACACTGTTCCACTCCATCTGAACTAGTGTGATGCTGAGGTGTCACCTGTTGCATGGCTGCACTTGGGTCCTAATCTGGGATTCTGAGTTGGTGCGTGCCAACTAACCTCTCATGCGGAAGCTTTTGTGAACTTTCCTGTCTCTTGTTACACTAACACTGCTTTTCTCCCTCAGCTGACTTCCAATTTTACTTAATTTTTATCACCCAGTTCAAACCTCTTGCCCTTTCCTACTTGTGCTATATGTCCCTGTTTCTCACAAGCTACAGTATGTGGTCATTTTATGTGTTCTGCCTACTAATTTTATCTTTTTTCTCAAGATGAGCTAAACATGAACATTGTTGTTCGTGAAAATATTCACAGGTAATATTTGTTATTTATTTGCCAGAAAGAAAGAAATAATTTGGTTAAGGGTGATTTTATTTTCTCGTTAAGTGGTGGATTTTTGATGGAATAAGAAAAAGTAGCCTTATTCAGGTAGGAAGTCAAGTAAAACTCTATTTACGGTAACCGCATTAAGTTTGCATGTAGTGACCAAAAACACATTTATACTCATGGCAGGCCATTCAACCGGTATGACTATATTCCTCTAGTAAGTAGTTAGTTTGGTAAATGTCTCACACCTAACAGCGAAGTAAATTGTTTACATAATTGTTTAGCGAAAAATAGCTACATTCGATGAGACCCTCCTGATGAAACAAGAGTCGTGCATGTTATTAATGGCTTTAAGAAGGAAAAAAGGAGAAGGTAAAGTGGCTGACCTACTGTATTAACCAAAACTTGTGAATGGAGGGCAAGTATAGTTTTTTTTTTTTAAGCAGATGCATGATCTACATGATGAAGAGCTTCAAACATTTTCACATGTCTTCTTTGCACTTTGATGACCTGTATGTAGTTCTTTGTTCGTCATTCTGGCACCCATTCAATCCTGGTCTGAGAGGCTGGCAGTCACAATAAAGTATAGCTGCTGTCTAGTACTCGGAGTCCCAAAGCACATAAATCCCAATGAGTTCCAAAAACCACTTTCAATAATGCCCACTAGATGGAGGGGTATATCACCAAACCCCAGCTAGATATAAGGGCTACACAGAATCTTGATAAAAATAAAAATAGTTATATCCACAAAAATGCTTGTAACAAGACTGAGCTCCACAGAGCACAAAAGGCAAGATGGTGTTGCTTAACACAAAAGACAATCCGAGAGAACAGTATCCCAATACAGAATTCAAAGATGTAATCAAGAGGATCAGAACAGGAGGTCAAATAATCCATAAATCACAAAAAATACAATAAAGCACAAATAAACTCTCCAATCCCACATGTTTGAAATGTACTGCCAGGAACTGCGGGAGACTTTCCAGTCTTATAGGGTGAAGGACAGTCCCTGGCAGTGATCAGCAGGTGGCCCTGCCTTTTGAGGAATCACACACAAAACACATGGAATATAACACAGACAGTTTCTATACATGGACAAAACCAAAAATAAAGAAAGATGCACCAACATCTAATGAAGATAATCAACATAAAAAGATAAAAATATGTGCAAAAGAGAAATCAAAGATGAACTTCAAACCTGACTGAAACATAGCTGTGAGGTAGAAACTCTGATATTCCATGAATTTTTCATCATCTGAGCATGTTTGTGGTCAGAGAGAGGAATCATACAGGTGCCTATTTCACCTCACTTCTGCCAGCTTAAAATTCACCAGTTTAGATATGTGGCAATGTGCACATGTCTGTGCATCTAACATCATTTTTGGTATGTGTCCCTTACCAGGTTTTAAAAATATGTAGATTGATGAAAATCATTGTCAGAAATAGCTGATTGGTTACCAAACACAACTAGAGTAAAAAAACAGTTATTTTTTCTGGGAATTTCATTAATTTATATTATTTCTCAATGACGGCAGTGTTCTGATTAAGTAAAATTGATATGAGAGGCAGTGATGACTTTCATATTTATATAAGACATAGGCTGCCAGAAAAGTGCCAAGAACCTAGCAATGCCAACTGTAAAAAGATTTTTAAAAACTTATCCAAAGTTACTATCACATACTGTTTTATTTCTCATACCCAGGTTGGTAATTAGTTTTCCTATGACCATGCCTGCAGTGTAGTGATATTCAGGCATCTCTTCAAGGCCTACTTCATCACAAAGCACCTCTAAATTCCTAAAGGTTTCTTAGCGCTCTGCTCTCCTTTGGGTGACTACTGTTTTTTCTGACGGTTTCATTTCTTAACCAACTGTGCTTTTGTCGTATTGTTTGTTTACCATCTCATGCTGAGACTACAATGGCTACTGTATATAAAGTATGGAAGTTTTCACATTTTATTGTTATTCATCATGGAATCACAGTAGATTTAACTTAGTTTTTTTGGAAACTGATCAGCAGAAAAACCTTTTCATGTCAAAGTGAAAAAGGATCTCTGCAAAGTAGCCTAATTAATTACAATTGCAGAGACTCCGCAACCTGACCTGACCTGACCTGAAGAAGAAAATCTTATGAGAAAAGTACTTGGGGTGTGATTTTTATGAAGAGAAAAAGGGCAATCAAGGTAACTGTAAAGCAATATATGAAGAAGAGACCCACGTAGAGATACTAAGCAAATCACTGCAGAAAGAGCAATAGTAAAGGTAGATGTATTGAGTCTGGCTTATAGCAGAACTACAATGATGAAAGTGATTTTTTTTGGTTTATATGGGACCAGTACTAAGTACTTGTCTCTGTTTCAAAGACTCAGGTTTAGAGTATGTACACTTACATTCAAGGTAATTGCTTTGGTAATATGTATTTCTTAAAAACTAGAACTTTTAAAAATAGTATTTTAAAATGTTAATTTTGTTTGCATTGATACAAGAATTCTACTTTGGTTTACAAATGGATACAATTCTGCGATGCAGTGTCTCTACAGAGTACAACCATTATCAGTCATGATCATCAGTTTTTTGCTGTTTCTTTTTCAGGCAATGTAGATTTTGTTTCTGCATACTTATTATATTCATGTCTTTATCTTTACTTGAGAAGTTCACATTTTAAATATTACAATGTTTAATACTGTAGCTACATGGAACTAAATTCCCTAATTGTTGTCATCAGGTTAGTCACTCCGACCCATGCTGTGTTTTTTCAGAACCTTTCCAACTAAGCATTTGCACAATGTAAAGATAAAAATGGGAAACAACATTAGCTGGAAAGGCCAAATGCAGTTCAGTGATGAAAACAGTTGGGAAGAAGCCATGCATTTTTTAATCTGAAGGACCAACAGCCTGTAAAAAAAGTTTTTAGGCTAAATTTAATTTCCTTAAAGCTCACTCAGCAATCTAACAATTAGATAAGATTCTAGAACTGACTTTCTGGGTTTTCCATGCCATATGTTTGCTGCTGCTTGTTAACAAGTGTTTGCCACAATTTAAACAGCTGTATGACAGGAAAACATATTTGCATGTGGAAAGTGACCTTGATGCAATCTTATTAGAAGTATTTGCCAGTAGGTACAAATTTCAATAAAAACAATTTGCACATTGACATAAAAATTAATCCCTATGAGAAAGTATGTGGAAAATCATATTGTGTCATTTTTATAGCAGTGTAGAATTCCATGTTTACTGTTGCATTTGGTACTTCAGAGCAAAAACATATTTTTAAATTAAGTCCAGTATTAAATTCTCAGATATCTTTTAGAATGTTATTTAGGATAAATGTTACAATATTATTCATAAATTCAAAAAAAATATTTGGCCAGATGTAGGGATCACAGGTCACACAAAAATAAAAGTTGGCACACCAGCTGGTTCATCCTGTTTAATGAACTGAACATGTCCAACAAAAATGATGTCTCTTATCATTTTATGCTTCTCACCCTCTGGCTTAATGTAAACAAACAGGTTCATCTCTAGCTGCAGATTTAGGGTCAATCAGACAGGAGCTCCATCCTGAGGGTTGCATTGGTCAAAAAAGATGTTTCCTTCCGAGTGGCCGGGCTTCTTATAGCTTGGGAACTGGAAGAGGCAGGGCAAAGTGCCTTCATTGGGCAGTTTCTTGGTGCTTGTGGATAGAAGGAGAGGAGAATGTTTGCGACAGCGCCCTCTCTAGTGCCGAACAGGTCATTACATACCTCGATTTAGCCCATGAAGAGATCCTCCAACGAACATGAACGACAATGTAAAATTCAGCTTATAAATTGTTGCAAGTCTTACTGATTTGGGAAGCATGAAAAGTTCTGTGCTATTGTGCCAGCTTAATTAAATGATTGCCATATGGCATGCTAATTAGCAGATACCAGCTGCACCTTGACCATATTTAAAAGGAGCAGGTCAGTGCTAAAGGGGGTATTGTTTATTGTTTTTGATTTGTATGCAGAATGATAACTTGTTGGAGAGAAAGGTGTGGTGGAGTGATATTTTGCATATAAGTTGATAAATATTTTATACTAGCCATTCCCCACAGCTCTACTCGTGTAGTAGCGAAACAGGACAAACTTTAAAAATCAATAAACAAAAAGGTATCGCTAGCTAAGCAGAGCCATGTTATGCTCCAAAACACAGAGGCAGACCGACTCCACACTCCTGATGTCACACTTCCCCTTCCCCTCGACCCGTAGCCTCTGTCTCGGGTTAGTGCAAATATATTGCTTCTGTAAGTGAAGTATGATTCTTAGCATGATGAGAGAAGTCACAAAATCAACCAGAATGTTCAAGCAAATTCTAGAAAAAAACCCAATCTAAATCTGTTAAGTAGTTCTCTTGTTCGCTAGCTAAGCGGATGTAAGATACGCCCTGAGGCTGGCATATGATTGAGGAGGGCCCCGCCCCCCTTCCCCTTGGTCTGCTGCATCTATCTCAGATTAGCACAAATAAATCAGTACCGCAAGTGAAGTACTGTGTTTCCCTGAAAATAAGACCTGTTCCGAAAATAAACCCTAGCATGATTTTCAGGCTGCTTTGTAATATAAGCCCTATCCCAAAAACAAGCCCTAGTCAAGATCATCAGCTGATAAGTAAGGCACCTAAGGCCAGGTTTATACTTAACGCAATGTGATGCATGTGCCTGAAACATCCATTAAATTCCGAGGACACCTTGCCACAGAATCTCTGAAAAGGATGTTTAATGATTACATCCATCAATTTGGAGATGCGCCCATTCCAGTAAGCATCGGGTGCAAGACAGAAACAAAATCTGTGGACGGGATATCAGCTCATCACAAGGGGAACATAAGTACACACATACACTGTTGTCATTTTAGCTTCACCAAATCCCCAACCCCTCATGTCTTTAAATGAAAAACTGAGCACACTGTGGAAACCCACCAGGAAAACATGCAAATTTCAGGCAGGGAACACCATCGATGTGACTCCCTGCGAGACAGCAGCGCTACAACTCTGCCACCCCCATATGTGTAATTATTAACAGTATTCATTATTTAAACAAAGTTAACAATTTATCTGTAAAATGCAACATAAACACTTTAATGCATTTCATCATGAAAGTGATATCAAGTATAAATCTAATTCTAAATGTGCAGAGACCTGGAATATTATAAATTTAATGTGTTCTGTGCGGTGATCTATTGCTGCTTGCCACTGCTGTCAAGTCAGGAAGAAGCCCCCGAAGCTCCTAATTGATTAACAACTGGGTCGGTTTTAAGATGACGTTTATGACGGTCTACTTTAATGAAAAAGTAAACTACGAAATTAAAGTGGACATTTCGAGTTTAAAGTCAAAATTTCCACTTTAATCACAAAATAGACATTTTCATTATGTCCTTATTTTTTTTTTTCTGTGGCTCAAATACACCGCTGTACATTCTGACATGCTGTAGTGAAAGTGCAAAAAAAAAAAGACGGCACAGAAGATGCGAGACTTTTAAAATGTATCATGTCATTACTTTGGGGAATATGTGGCACTTGAATATAAAAGCAACATGAATACATTTGTATATCGCCATTTTGCTTAACCACATCGAACCATTCGTCAAACATCGAAGCAACCACATCTTTCCTGTAGGATCCACAAAACAGCTGGTGTAGCAAGAAATTCAGGCTGGAATTCAGGGTTTGAATGTGAAGAGTTATGATGATATTCCAGAAGATGCCATGACCGTATTTGGATAAATGTATATTGCTGCACATAAATAAATATAAGATATCCCCTGAAAATAAGCCCTAGTGCATCTTTTGGAGCAAAAATTAATATAAGACCCGGTCTTATTTTCGGGGAAACACGGTATGATACTTAGCGCGATGAGATAGGTCACACAATCAACCGAAATGTTCAAGCAAATTATAGAAAAAAAAGCAGATCTTAATCCGTCAAGTAGTTCTTTCGTGAAAAGCGGACAGACATACAGACCAGAAAAACAGATTTTGGATCTATACTAATAAAAGGCAAAGCCCTCACTGACTGACTGACTCACTCACTGACTCACTCACTTACTCATCACTAATTCTCCAAGTTCCCGTGTAGGTAGAAGGCTGAAATTTGGCAGGCTCATTCCTTACAACTTACTTACAAAAGTTGGGCAGGTTTCATTTCGAAATTCTACGCGTAATGGTCATAACTGGAAGCTATTTTTCTGCATATACTGTAATGGAGTTAAGCTCGAAAGCCGTGGGGGCGGAGTTTCGTGTGACATCATCACGCCACCCACGTAATCACGTGAACTGACTGTCAACGCAGTGTGTAGAAAACCAGGAAGACCTCCAAAAAGCGCTGAAGAAAACATGCATTATATAATTGAGAAGGCAGAAAAACAATAAGAAGCGAGCGAGTGACATATACTACCATATTCATGAGTGTTGCTACTTCGGAAAGAAAGCAAGGTGTAAACCTAAACTTTAAATTAAGTTCATAGACAGGCTGCCGCTGGTGTTTCTCATGCCCACGGGTAATGCGGGATACAAGTTTAATGAGAGGACGCAGGATATAAACGAGAGTTTTGATCACTTTGTAACTAAGTTAAAATTGCAGGTGAAGGGGTGTGCTTATGCAAATTCCGAGAGACTGTGTTTGTGGGGGATTGACAGTTAAGGCGGGTGGGGGAGTCACGTCATCATCT
>JANRMT010062792.1:99748022-99790502 GCA_026402145.1 Polypterus bichir lapradei
TTAAAAGAACAAACATTCAAATTTCTTTACTCTTATGTAATTTTATATAAAAAATAAACTTAGATTTTAAATATCCCAAAAGATTTTGCTCTCCATAAAAATATATCCTGTCAAAATTATACAAATTCAAATATGAACATGCTGCATAACAAAACTTGGAAATATAAATAAAATGTTTGGTGTGAGGTTCTGTGTTGTGGAGATTCTCAGGATGGACTGCAGGTGCTCATCAGTGAGGCGACTCCTGTGTGCTGTTTTGTTAGTCTTCATCACTGAGAAGAGCTTCTCACACAGATATGTGCTACCAAACATGCACAAGGTTCAAGCCGCATGTAGACGGAGCTGGAGCATTTGTGCGGGAATGGAGTGAAAAAACTGTGCGGGCCCTGCAGTATCATACTTTGCCTTCAGTGTGCCATTACACTGCAGCTCAATCACCTCTATCTGAATCTGCACAAGTGCAGTTTCCACATCGACGGCAAATGGGTTGCGAAACAACTCCAAATTCTTTTTTTTGTTCTTCAAAGTCACCAAAGCGCCATGCGAACTCAGTGCGCAGTGCGCTCAGTTTATCAGCAAAGTGCGCATTTGGGAACACTGTTGTGCCGACTTGCTTCAACATTACTTGGCAACAGGGAAAGTGGGGCAAGTTGCACTGGTGCATTTGTGTCTCCCATAAAAGCAGCTTCACTTGAAATCACTTTGTGATTGTGCACGGGTAAAAACGTCTGCTGAAGTGTCAGATTCTTCTTTAATTCTTCTGCTTTCTGTATCTTCTGCATTGCATTCAGGTCTGTCAGGTTATCCTGATGTTTTGTCTCATAGTGCCGTCTTAGATTAAATTCTGTAATTACAGCTACATTAGCTCCACAAATGAGACACACGGGTTTACCGGCAATGTCAGTAAACATATACTCAGCCTCCCATCGGTTTTTAAAGGCTCTATTTTCAGAATCAACTTTTCTCTTCAGCATTGTGTGGGCTAGCTTCGCAATAACTTGCAGCATCATAAGCTAGACTTGATTAACGTGGTAAGTGTTCGGCAAGGCAGCTGAAGCGCTGCATTATGGGATCTGTAGTTTATTGTGTTACCAGCGATTCATATACCCGGGCCATTAATAACAATAATACAGTATATAAAATGATCTCGCGGGCCGGATATAATTACACGCCAGGCCGGATGTGGCTCGCGGCCCTTGAGTTTGACACATATGGACTAAATAGAACTTGAAAAGATATATTTTTTTGAATGTGATCGCGCAATTCAGATTGCGTTGACGCGCACTACAGTACATCGAGCCCGCGTGCTATTGTGGTTTTGCCTGCATGCCTCAATAAGTCACCCTCCCCTCGCTCTTTTTCTTTTTTACTGTTCATCTAATGAATACACTGAGTATGGCTTTACCAAAACAATCATTGATGGCGAATAAAGTATCCATTATTCGAGTATGTAGATCGGGGTATATATATATACATATATATATATACCCGCGTATCGCAGCAGAGAAGTAGTGTGTTAAAGAAGCTATGAAAAAGAAAAGGGAACATTTTAAAAATAACGTAACATTACTGTCAATATACAGTAATTGTTTTGTGAGTGTTATTGAGTGTTGCTGTCATGAAGGATTTGATTATCATTATTTCTTTCAATCACGTTCGTATTTGTAGGATGTGTTGTGTTCAAGTTACATTCCGTGTTTGTCAATTGTTGTAAAGATAACAGGTTTCATTCATCGATTCGTTTCTTACTGCATCAATAAACAGCTTGTCTTCTTCTTTATCTGAGACCTGACACACTGCATGCACGGGTTTTTTTTTTAAACTGTCTTCCTTTAGCGGGACATTGACTTTTTCCACCGTGTGCTTTGTTTCCGCAGTAGCTGCACTTATGAATACGCTTGTATGTATCAGACGCTTCATATTTTTTTGCTGCCTTCTCAATTGTGTAATTCGGTTTTTGTTCAGCACTCTTTGGAACTGTTGCTTTTTGTCTGTGCACTGCGTCAGTTCACGTGAGCCGCTCGGTGTACATGCATCGAAGTTTCCCAGCTGTGCTGGTGCCATGTCGTGCTATGTGCACAGCTGTATTTAATGTTACCCAAGTCCCAGCACTTAAAACTTTCTCTCGCAGTTTCGCTGAGCTTGTGCCAAACACCACCCTGACCATCTCATCTTCCTCTGCATAAGCACAGTCCTTCACCCGTGAATATTTAGCGGCAGTGTTTCTATTGGATTGCCGCTGACGGACGGCCTTATATGGGCAGGCACTAAATTACAAATGCCAGCGGCAGCGTGTCTATGAACTTAATTTAAAGTTTAGGTTTACACCATGCTTTGTTTCCGTAGTGGCATCACTCATGAATACGGTTGTATATGTCACTCGCTCGCTTCTTATTGTTTCGCTGCCTTCTCAATTATATAATGCATGTTTTCCTCAGGGCTTTTTGGAGCTCTTCCTGGTTTTCTACGTACTGCGTGATTACGTAGGAGGCGTGATGATGTCACACGAAACTCCGCCCCCACCGCTTTCGAGCTCATCTCCATTACAGTAAATGTAGAAAAACAGCTTCCAGTTATGACCATTACGCGTAGAATTTCGAAATGAAACCTGCTTAACTTTTGTAAGTGAGCTGTAAGGAATAAGACTGCCAAATTTCAGCCTTCCACCTACACGGGAAGTTGGAGAATTAGTGATGAGTGAGTGAGTCAGTCAGTCAGTCAGTCAGTCAGTCAGTGAGGGCTTTGCCTTTTATTAGTATAGATATATATATATATATGAATGACCTCCAAAGAGCACTGAGACTTTTGATATCGTGAACGTGTCTGCAAAAACTGGGGTCTCCTGCCCAGCAAAAGTCGAGCAGCTGGCGCGCGCGCATAGCTGTGCTGGCCTTTGAGACGCTGACTGCGCTTCTGCCTTAAGTCAAAGTGAGCACTTTTAATTTTTTTCATCCTCCCCCTGAACTATAGCCCAGACAAGTGCAAACACGGGACCTCTTTTCTACACCGCGGCAAAATAATATTAAGGCGCTTCGCACTTTATTTTGCTCTTATACGATTATGAGGTCGTCAGCTCGGATTATGAAGACACGCACAGGAGTGGAGGACTGACAGTGCCATCACAGCCGATTAATAGCTGGGACGTCTCACCAGTCTACACAAGACCCACCGTGACTGTCCCCAAAAGGCGCTCATATCGTCAGCGAAAATATCTCTCTACACTATATAAAAGAAAAAGGCAACTTTCCTTTCTTTACACCTTTTTTCCTTTTATCCCAAACCAAAGCCTTTCTCTCTTAACACTGCAGAGGACACAAAACTAATTTTCTTTAATTGCTGGTAATGCCGGTAAGGCACATTACCAGAGGCAGAAATTTGAACGTTCACATAGAAAATGTAATTTCTATACCACAGCCGTCGTGTAGCGCCTTTCAAAAGGGATCTACTACCGAGAGATGATCCATATACATTTTAGCTGCTGTTAGTACTACTTACCTGTTGTGTTACACAGTCTTTAAAATGTAGTTTACCCGCAACCACTCCAGTAGTGCTCAATGTACCTGTACTTCTTAAAACGTTAATGTTTTACTGTTTAATAACTTATAGACTATATTTTATTATTTTTCCCTTGCACTCAGTGACCAAAGCTATACACACACATATAGACACATACATATATATATACACATATATATACTTGTGTGTATGTTTGTATGTATGTGTATATATATTGTGAAAAGGCGCTATATAGCGCCCAACCTGGCACAGACCACGCAGAGGCACGTGTTCACACTCAAGGGTTGTTTTATTTTTACTTCTTCAGCCGTGGGCACACGTCTTCCCCGTGTCCCACAGGCCCAACACAGTCTATGCACAAAACCCACACAAACCAAACACTTCCTGGCACCACCACTCCTCCCAGGCAACCTCGTCCTCTTCCTCCCGATTCTGGCCCTGATTGCTGGGAGGCAGGCCCTTTTATACCCCACCCGGAAGTGTTCCAGGTGCCTGACCAGCTGGTCTTAATTGCACCTCCGGGTGGGGATGATAAACGGTCCATTGTGGAGGCTGGTTCTCCGCAGTACCCCCTAGCGGCCACCCCATCTCCCAACCGGGCCGCTGTGGTGGACTCCATGTCCCATGGAGCCACGGGGGAGATTGAGGAGGGATCCACGGCCAGGGAGACTGCCCCCAAGCGCCCCGGGGAAGGTACTGCAATGTCCATAATGGCTCCCCCGGGACGTATGCAGCAGAGGCGTCCCGGCCGGGCATGGGACCCGGCTGTCCATCACAATATATATACACACACACACATACATACATACATACATACATACACACACATATACAGGTATATAATTTGTGTGTGTGTATGTATGTATGTGTGTGTATATATGATGTAGATAGGTATGTATATATATATATGTGTATATGTATATATGTATATAGATATGAAGATATGTATGTGTATATATGTATATATGTATGTATGTATATATATATATATACAGTATATATATATATATATATATATACTATATATATATATATATATATATATATATATATATAATATGTAGACTCAAACCCATTATGACAGCAGCAATCCAAGCTGTGAGAAAACAGGAGGCGTGTCAGATGTCGTGGTACATTTTCTGATGCAGCTAGACAAAAACAGCTTCGTGACGCTGCCGCCAAATACACAAAACAATTACTTTGACAATCGTGTTACATTATTTTTAAAATGTTTCCTTTTCTTTTTCATAACTTCTTTAACACACGACATCGCTGCGAAGCGCGGGTATTTTGCTATATATATATATCACAGCGACACTCATAACAGTGACAAAACAATTACATTGACAATCATGTTATGTTATTTTCAAAATGTTTCCTTTTGTTACTCTTTCCTTCTTTAACACACTACTTCTCCGCTGCGAAGCGCGGGTATTCTGCTAGTTTTATATATATAGAGATTGCTTTCTTTTAAGTCGGAGAAAGTAAATTTAATATTAGTGTTTCTGGAGGAATGTTTTATTTCATTGATGAGAACAGCAATGCTTTCATGTCTAACTAACAAACCGTGACTGTTTAGGGCTGACTCAGGATGTGAAATTTATTGCAGGGTTTGGGGGGAGGTGCCTCAAACCAGTTTCGCAAGAGATTCTGTGCAGGACATTCTTATAACCCAACCACTGCAGGAAGGCCATAAAGCTAAACAAATTGTATCCACTACTTGTGGACAGGTGTGCAAAGTCAGTGTGTGTACCCATTGGTCTGAATTACAGTATGGCTGTTTGGGATTAGTTTTGAATCAGAGGCCATTCTGTACCATGACACCCTATTGGCCTAAAGATTTAGACAGAAGTGTATAAAGTTGGTCGCTTTACCCCTCCCTCTCTTTCTGACACTCCATGGCCATGAAGAGAACACAAATGAGGGACACAACTCTGCAGCCATATTGACACAGGCTTGTGGCCTGTCCTAAAGAAAGATGACTAGAAATAATGACTTGACTGGAGACATTCGAGTAAGTACAAGTCTGTATGCTGCCTGAATCTACACATGTAGCATTTATCAAGTTGTGCAGTTGCCAATATTAACATATACTTAGCTTCATTATTATTAATTTATTACATAATAAATAATACATTTTTAACATGGGTAACTTAATTCCTACTTGTCCTTTTACTTTATGTAATTACCTGAGTTTATAAATATAGAAGGGAAGGTGGGGAGAATTTATAAAGTACAATACCTTATAAACAGTGGTAAGTCTAAGGGATTTAAGGCATTCTGATAAAGTGTACATAATAGAGTACAAAGGGGAAAGTAGAGTAATATAGGACTCTACCTGGCTATCGTGAGGAAGTGTAGGGTTAAAGGCTGGAAGATTTTGTATGACGGTTTTGTTCTTGTACACTAAGCTGTGGAACAAGAAAGAGGAAGGCACCGGAAAGAGTTAATAGGAGGAGGCTCGAGTGCAGTGGCATTTGGTAGATAGGCAAGGTGCCCTGAGAGCTGTGGTAACCATTGTATAGCAGCTTGGATCCGAGTACTGTATCAGGAATACTGCAGGCTACATCAAAGAAGAAGTCAGTTGCAGTGACATTTGGTAGATGGGCAAGGCACTCTGGTATCTTCAGGTGGTCACAGCACGTGTCCATTGAAGGATTAGGAAGGCAGCGAGCTGCGACTTTGAGGTCTCCAGGCGTCCTGATAAGAGCTGGATGAGGAAGTGAGGAAAAGACAAAATGGTCTTTAAACCTCTCTTTATGTTTGGGATTTTAATTTGCATTTTATGCATTTATTTGTTGAACTATTTTATGATTTATTTATTGTACTGTTTTGTACATTAATTAAATTATAAAATACTATCTTTTTCAAATTATTATTATGATAACTGTTCACTTCATTTAAACATATTTAGTGTTATAGGATTTTCTGAAAGAAATTGGGTAAATAATAACATTGCTTTACATCTTTTTTTGGATTAATTATTAAAATGAATAAGTGTATGGAAATAATATTCACTTCTCCCTTGTTATTAAAAATGGAGGTCCACTTTTTTAGACATATGTGCTCATTTAAACATTTATCAGGACCTATTTTTATATCACTGGCTGTGTTTAAATCTGTTGCTTGTATGACTAAGTACATGGGTTCAACTCGGTAGATGTGTTAGAAAAAATGCTTCGTCCCTAGAGATGAAGAGAGAATTGTATGATTGTAGGCTTTACTTTAAGACCGAGCAAAACTGCAGTGTAGCAGTATTTGCACATCAAGGCACCCTTTTAAGCTTGTAGCAAAGTAAGTTTTAACAAAATGCTGAGGCCATCAAGCATACAGTTTTGATGGTCCAAAAAATCCAGGCCTCTTTATGATAAGTAACAATTACTGCCTCTAGCCACTCTTCTTCCAGTCTATGTTATGCCTACTGCAGCATCTGAAGAAGAGAATGAACAAAAATGATAAAGATTAAGTAGCTGAAATTGACAGAATTTAATTTTCTGTCTAACTTCTGTTTAAGGAAAATAAATGCATTAAAATTTCTCCTACGTTTTTGCTTGCAGTCGAATATGGTAGAAATATTATGTAAGGACAAGCTCATTCCTTTGACATGAATTATAACCCTTCACAAGTAAAATTAACTGCACAGAGCAATTTACTTGGGGAAGCTTGTAATTCCTTCTCACTATTCTGAGTACACTATAGCAAAATAGAACACAAATTTATATGCAACAAAGCACTATATAAACATCCCTCATATATACACACATCTGCAGATTTTTTTGGAAACTGGTATGATTTTACCACTCATATAGAGTGAAGCCACCAAAAAACTATGCCCCCAATAGACTTGTCTTTATTTATTAAAGAAAGCAAACAAAAATCCCCAAATGCCTAAATTAAAAAAAAAACAAAAGTCCTAGACACAATTGAAGTAAAGTAAAACTATAATGATTAGAAAAGCAAAACAAATCTGAAATAGCAAAAAGAAAATTTAAACTTTAAAATCCAATAGGAGAACAAGAGATTTAAAAGGAATACAAAAATGAACAAAAACTAATATCCAAAAGTGAAAAAAAATCTTTTTCCAATATAAATACTGATATTTAAAAAAGAAACCAGAAAAGCAGTGTAATACATCTGGTGCCTTTTTAAAAATTTTCTCAGGTTCTATTGGGAGTATCCTCCCCCCAGCCAACAGAGTTTTGTCTGTTGAGGAATCCATTTCTGTTGTTACTTTGTTGATGTTAAATTGTCCTGAGAGAGTTAATATTATTTCACATCTTGACACACCACCATCTTGGATTTCTGTAAGCGCCACCTTTTTGTCCATATTTGTGTATTGTTGCTACCTTGTGACAACTGAAAGTTGTCAAAAATTCTGGATATATTCAAAATGTTTTTGCATGGCCACTAGTGTTTTAGGTGTTTGAATTTAAATCTTTTGTTTGGTTATTTTGAGTTTTCTTTTAGTAAGTATATTGTGCTTTGTTGTTTTTGGAAATTTTGACTTTGGTTACAACCCTTGCTTAGACCCTAATTTTTGGTAATGTTAATATGTCTTTTTTAAAAATTCCATTTCTGCCTTTTCCATTCCTGGCAGAATACAGACACACGAATGCTGAATGCCATCACACCCTGTCATATCAGGAGGTTCTTCTTACAACCCGTAGGAACTGCATAAAAACCAAGTAACAACACCTGGGGCCAATGACCTAAAAATGATCTCAATTAACAAGAGAGAATGGAGTAAATTAAACTAATGAAACAAGAAATGCAAAATCTCTCTCTATATAAAATCCAACGTCTGTCTGTCTGTATGTTGGTCCACTTTTCACGAGAGAACTACTACTACTTCTTCTTCTTTCAGCTGCTCCCGTTAGGGGTTGCCATAGTGGATCATCCTCTTCTGTATCTTTCTGTCCTCTTCATCTTGTTCTATTGCACCCATCAAGTGCATGTCCTCTCTCACCACATCCATAAACCTCCTCTTAAGCCTTCCTCTTTTCCTCTTACCTGGCAGCTCTATCCTTAACATCCTTCTCCCAACATACTCAGCATCTCTTCTCTGCACATGACCAAACCAACGCAATCTCACCTCTCTGACTTTGTCTCCCAACCGTCCAACATGAATCAACCCTCTAATGTACTCATTTCTAATCCTGTTCATCCTCATCACACCCATTGCAAATCTTAGCATCTTTAACTCTGCTACCTCAAGCTCTGTCTCCTGCTTTCTGGTCAGTGCCACCGTCTCCAACCCATATAACATAGCTGGTCTCACTACTGTCCTGTACACCTTCCCTTTAACTTTTGCTGATATCCATCTGTCACAAATTACTCCTGACACTCTTCTCCACCCATTCCACCCTGCCTGCACTCTCTTTTTCTCCTCTCTTCCACACTCCCCATTACTCCCTGTACTGTTAATCCAAAGTATTTAAACTCATCCACATTTGCCAACTCTGCTCCCTGCATCCTCACCATTCCACTGAACTTCCTCTTATTTACACACATGTATTCTGTCTTTTTCCTACTGACCTTCATTCCTCTACTCTCCAGAACATATCTCCACCTCTCCAGGTGTCTCCTCAACCTGCTCCCTACTATTGCTACATATCAAAATGTCATCAGCAAACACCGTAGTCCACGGGGAATCCTGTCTAATCTCATCTGTCAACCTATTCATCACCATTGAAAATAAGAAAGGACTCAGAACCGATCCCTGATATAATCCCACCCCCACATTGAATTCATCCGTCACTCCTACCGCAGACCTCACCACTGTCACACTTCCCTCGTACATATCCTGTACAACTCTTACATACTTTTCTGCCATTCCAGACTTCCTCATACAATGCAATGCTCCTCTCGAGGCACCCTGTCATATGCTTTCTCCAGGTCCACAAAGACACAATGCAACTCCTTCTGGCCTTCTCTATACTTCTCCATCAACATCCTCAAAGCAAACATCGCATCTGTGGTGCTCTTTCTTGGCATGAAACCATACTGCTATTCACTAATCATCACCTTACTTCTTAACCTAGCTTCCAATTCTCTTTCTCATACCTTCATGCTGTGGCTCATCAATTTTATCCCCCTGTAGTTACTACAGTCCTGCACATCCCCCTTATTCTTAAATATCGGCACCAGTACACTTCTTCTCCACTCCTCAGGTGTCCTCTTACTTTCCAAGATTTCATGAAACAATTTGGTTAAAAACTCCACTGCCATCTCTCCTAAACACGTCCATGCTTCCACAGGTATGTCATCTGGACCAACTGCCTTTCCATTTTTCATCCTCTTCATAGCTGTCCTTACTTCCTCCTTGCTAATCCGTTGCACTTCCTGATTCACTATCTCCACATCATCCAACCTTCTCTCTCTCTTATTCTCTTCCATCTGCTCAACACACTCTCCTCACTTGTGAGTATGTTTCCATCTTTATCCTTTATCACCCTAACCTGCTGCACATCTTTCCTAGCTCGGTCCCTCTGTCTAGCCAATCGGTACAGGTACTTTTCTCCTTTCTTAGTGTCCAGCCTCTCATACAACTCATCATACGCCTTTTCTTTAGCCTTTGACACTTCTCTCTTCACCTTGTGCCTTATCTCCTTGTACTCTTGTCTTCTTTCTGCATCTCTCTGACTATTCCATTTCTTCTTTGCCATCTTCTTCCTCTGTATACTCTCCTGTACTTCCCCATTCCACCACCAGGTTTCCTTTTCCTCCTTCCTCTGTCCAGATGTCACGCCAAGCACCCTTCTTGCTGTCACCCTTAGTACATCTACTGTAGTTGCCCAACTGGTAACTCTTTACTGCCACACAGTGCCTGTATCACCTCTTCCCTAAACTCAACCTTGCAGTCTTCCTTTTTCAACTTCCACCATTTAATCCTTGGCTCTGCCCTCACTCTGTTCCTCTTCTTGATCGCCAATGTCATCCTAACGACCACCATCCTATGCTGCTTAACTACACTTTCCTCTGCCACTACTTGCAGTCTTCAATCTCCTTCAGATTGGCTCATCTGCATAGGATGTAATCTACCTGTGTGCATCTTCCCCCACTCTTGTACGTAACCCTATATTTCTCCCTCTTCTTAAAATATGTATTCACCACAGCCATGTCCATCCTTTTGGCAAAATCCACTATCCTCTGACCTTCTTCATTCCTCTCCTTGACACCATACCTACCCATCACCTCCTCATCTCCTCTGTTCCGTTCACCAACATGTCCGTTGAAATCCGCTCCAATCACCACTTTCTGTCCTTTGGGTACACTGTTCATCACTTCATCCAACTCACTCCAAAAATCTTCTTTCTCATCCATCTCACACCCAACTTGTGGGGCATATGCACTAACAACATTCATCATTACACCTCCAATTTCCAGCTTCATAATCATCACTCTGTCTGACACTCTTTTTACCTCCAAAACACTCTTGACATACTGTTCCTTCAGAATAACCCCTAACCCATTTCTCCTCCAATCCACACCATGATAGAACAATTTGAATCCACCTCCGATCCACCTGGCCTTACTCCCCTTCCATTTAGTCTCTTGCACGCACAATATGTCAACCTTCCTTCTCTCCATAATATCTGCTAACTCTCTCCCCTTACCAGTCATACTGTCAACATTCAAAGTTCCTACCCTCAGTTCCACTCTCTTTACCTTCCTCCTCTCCTCCTTCCTCCGGACATGTCTCCCCCCTCTTCTTTTCCTTCTTTGGCCAACAGTAGCCCAATTTCCACCAGTACCCTGTTGGCTAACAGTACTGGTGGTGGTCATTGTTAACCTGTGGCTCGACTGATCCGATATGTAAATTTGTATTGTTGTCCACACATTGATTTTGCAAAATTTTACACCAGATGCCCTTCCTGATGTAACCCTCCCCATTTATCCGGGCTTGGGACCGACACAAAGAAACGCATTGGCTTGTGCATCCCCTGTGGCTGGGTTACGAGAGAACTACTTAACGGATTTAAATCAGGTTTTTTTCTAGAATTTACTTGAACATTCTGGTTGATTTTGTGGTGTCTCTCATCACGCTAAGTATCATAGTTCACTTGTAGAAGTGATATTTTTGTGCTAATCTGAGTTAGAGGCTGCGGGTCGAGGGGAAGGGGAAGCGTGATTTAAGGAGTGGGTAATCGGTCTACCTCTGTGTTTTGGAGTGTAACTTGTCTCCACTTATCTAGTGATACCTTTTTGTTTATTGATTTTGAAAGTTTGTCCTGTTTCACTATTACATGTGCGGAGCTGCGGGGAACAGCAAGTAGGTAATAAAAAATCAAATAACAGAAATACAACTTAAACAGAATAAATTTAAAAAAGGGAAGACTTAATTCAAAAAAGACAAAACACAGGGTGAGATCCATGACAAACCATAGCAAAAGCTTAAAGCATCCTTATTCCATTATAATGCGTGGTTAGGAAGGGTAATTTGACCATCCCTGTCCTGGAGAAGGGGTTAGCATGGAGAGGCACTGGGGCTGGCTTTCCAGCAGTGATGGATGGAAATCGCTTACCTGTGTGGGAGACCAGCATAATGGATGGACAACCTGAATGTAGAAGCATTCAGATCTTGATGGTCAGCTGTGTCTCTACCTGTTGGGAGGCCAGAAAAAAATGACCTACAGTGGGATCCATGCTAAGCACATCTTGGTTTGAGCTCTTGTTTGGAGTTTGGATGCCTGCAGGGCAGCATGGGAATTGTGGTTCCATACGATTGCCCTGTTTAGATTCATAGGGACTACCATGGAAGCTGTCAGAAGATAAACTCCCTATTTCAGTGTGGTTCCGTATAATGCAGGAGTACTTCCTAGAGCAAATGGTTTGGCTCCAGAAGTACTCCTGGGTTGTATTTAAAAGGGAACCCTCCACTTTGTCCAGAGAGTCTGGAGAGGGGAAGGACAAAACTCCCCTGGAAGGAGTGGAAGAGAAAGAAAAGAAAGGAAACAAAAGGAAAACATGTAGTAATTGGGAAAAAGAAACCTGCAAAGAGGTATTCTGTGTGTGTGTGTGTGTGTATGTGTACAGACCCAAACATTTTCATAATTGATAAAAAAAACCTTTATTATAAAACTTACAGCAATTCCCTCTTTTAGTTGGCTTTCAGAATAATCTTCTTGAGATGCAATGCATTTGTCCACATGCTTCTCCCTTTCCTGAAACAATTTCCTGTACTCATCTTTTTTATTATATCTATTCATGAGGAACAAACTCTGTAGGAACAAGTCCATCAGTGTAAAAAAAACTCACAATGAAGAAAATCATCAAACTTACCTGAATGATTGTTGAATAAACAGCAGAAACACACACTCAGTCAAATCAGCACCATGTCACTCATCAGCCTGATTAGACTCTAGGCATACAATACCTAACAGTATATTCAAGAACTACTCCATACTCCTGTGTACATGTATTTGTGAGTGTGTGTACTGTAGCTACACTACAAGCAATCTGTAATGCGCCATGACGCTAGCAAATATTATCGGTTTTACCCAAATTGCACACTATGGTACTATAATGAGCTTTCAGTTTTGACATAAATGCTGAGAATCACTTAATGTAGGTAGACAGATTATTCCAGAGTGCCGGAGTTTTACAAACCATATAAGTACATTATAACCAAAATGCCAGTTTTCATTTCTGAATTTCACATCTCATTCTAAGTGATGTCCTTGATGACTGAGCAACTCAAGTACAGTTGTATAAAAGTTTGTTATTCTTTAGAAAGTTTGTGGATTTCTGTATAAATAAATGTTAAAAAGAAATCATGTCTTAATCAAAGTGATCAAAATAATTATAGATTAAACAAATACAATAGCCCACACAATATTGAACCTTATTATGGTCAAGAGTGCAGATGTTGTACACTTCCCCCATTTACAGCCATAGCAGGTACAAAGTTTTAGTATTTTGTATAGACAGTTCATTAAACCTTGATATTAATTTGTCCCATTGCAAGAACCCTTAGGATCTGAAAACAGAAAGCTTGATCCTTGCTTGGATGGTCCTTTTAAGTTACATTCAGTTTTGGGAATAACCCTCAATGGCCCTTATACAAAGTACTGGAGATCAGTTTACATAGTAGTAAGACACATGGTAAATCTTTAGTGGGTTGCCATTATATGTCTGTTTACATACAGTACAAAAGCTATAATTAGTACTAGAAAACATATAACAAATTAAATTGTATGGTACAGGATTGTAGTGTAAAAGGTTTTGCTGGAGTTAATGTATACAGTCGAGAGAATTAAGTGATATAGCAAAATGCAAAAACTGGTCATGTCTTATAAAAATATTTTCTAAATTCTGCTCAGGTTTATACATTTTTGTCACATATAGTCATTTTTGTTTGTTTTGATTTTGTTTTTTGTTTTCTTTGTAAGTCTAGGCTAGGATTATATTGAGGGAACTGTTAGAACTGCACATGCTGACAGATATATTTTACTATGTACACTTATATATAGCCACTTACAAATGTTTCAGAGCAAAATGTTTTCATTTATTCCATTAATGAAACAGATTTCTGTTCTTTGAGTCAATATTTTTAGTAAATGCAGTGTCTGACTTCAGGCTTTCTACTAAATTGTGATTTTCAATTACTAGTGATTCATTGTATCAGTCAATCAGTCTTTGTTTAACATAGTACATTTTATAGTGAACACCATCCAGAAACTCATTACATTAAAAGCCAAGTGAATTCTTCACATTTGAAAGTACACAGTGTAAATTTTTTTTAACTCAGAGAACCGCTGCAAGTGAACAGGGAGATTTGAAAAGTCGTCCTTGTGGTTTGTAGTCTGCCTCATAAGTCATTGGCTAATATTTTTAACTTTTAATCACTGCATTATTTCTGGGTATGTTACACTGTATTTACTGGGGATGAATTTTCTATTTACTTGAACAGAAAATTGATGGAGAATAACTCGAGTACAGTATATATATAAAATGCAAAAAGTAAACACCACTCAAATGAAGTGAAGTACAATCCATCACTCCACTATACTAGTAAGGAGGGGTGTGATGTCCCATGTAATGGCACCTCTACACACGTTCAAACTACAGACATCTGTAACGTTCCCGACAGTAGCAGACCTGAAGCAAACATTTCTTTTTTTTTTCAGTGCCAGAAAAAAAAGTGTTGTGCACTCAAATAAATGCGCAGCTCAATACAATGACAGGGAAATGTTTACAACAATAAACAAAAATAAGTGCTGTTGAATAGTTACGTCGGGGTGGCCAACTCCGATCCTGGAGAGCGGCAGTGACTGCAGGTTTTTGGTCCAACCCAGTTGCTTAATTAAAATCCAATCCTCACCAATAACAGATCTTATTTAATTTCGTAACTTGTTAGTGTTTTAACTCTGCCATGTCAGTTCATTCTTAAATCACAGATTTTTTTCCCCTTTCTAATGATTCATGTATCATCCAAGTGATTTGAAGGCTAAAATGGATGAGTAATTTTCATTTCTTAACTTTCTCCTTAGTTTCCTTCTGAATTCTTAATTAAACCAAATAGTGAATGATGAATACACGCGAGTGGAAATGGAGACAAGCTACATGTAGAACTCCTGGTTCCTTTATTATTTGCATCTTATTGCTAATAAGGAGCAGTTAAAACAATTAATACAGTTGTTTACTGTAAGACAGTAATAAGCCATTAAGGATTCAAAATCTTAACAACTAAAATGAGCCAGAAAAATGCCACTTGAGTAATAAGTGCTTCATCAGCAATGAATGATTTCTCATGAAGAAATGAGGTTGGAACAAAAACCTGAAGCCACCGCACCCCTCCAGGACTGACGTTGCTCAGCCCTGATTTAAAGGGTCTGAGTCTTAAATGGCAAATAAATTAAATAAGTTAAGCAGCAGTAAAAACTTGTCACTAATTAAGAAAATAGTTAGAATGAAAACTTGTAGCCACTGTGGCTCTCCAGGATTGGAGTTGGCCACCCCAATTTACATTATGTACAGTGGCTCAAATTAAAGGTGATGAAAACAATAATAAAATTATGCAAACAGTTCTTCCTCCTCCTCCTCAATCAGACAAGACAAAAACCAAAGGGGACAAAAAAAGAACAGTTCAAAAACAAAAAGTGAATAAATAGCACAGGCACAAAGCTATACAGAAAAAAAAATCAGTGAAAATATACAGTATTTCTACAGAAATACTATTCAAAAAGGATTGTACAACACTCTCTCTAAAATACCTCACTCTCCCAAGCCAGACAATCAAGGTGTCTATCAGTTTTATATGCAGGGCCGGTTTGCCTCACCATTCTTTAGCAATAGACCACCATAATCCAATCAGCGATGCTGCCGTGACATCCCCCTCATATAGTGTCTTTCTAGATAGAAATTGTAGTGGAAAATCTTTATCTCACACTCGTAATCCATTAGGCATTTTAGTTATATTGCCTTTTGTCTAACTGCTCTAAGTAGTATGAAATGATTCTAGTATGTAGGCCCTTTAAGTAGCCTCTGACCTTCAAATGGAAACATCAGGTATCTCTCTATCTAAGCTAAGACAGAATGATCTAACGTCCCATATATGGATGTGTTTTTGTCATCAGCTATCTTCTAAATATGCTTTTGTATATTCAGGAACTTTCAAGGCTTCATCTAGCGAGAGATTGCTAGAACAACTGTAATCACAGACTAATTCTGCAGTGTTCTCCAAAGACGTCTTGGTTAAATAAACTTCTTATATATTGCTAAAGAACCTTTTACGTACGAGTGCTGAAGTGTACTGGGGATCAGGATCTTTCTCCTACAAAGTTCCTTATTTCCTGGCATCTCTACTTGTATGTGTCTTAGGCTACCAGTAGGCTGCCTTCTTCTTTCAAGTACTTCTTGAACTCTCTTTCTGTCCAGGACTTTGGCACTCTTATGGCTCTCTATTGCATGACCAGCTTACACGCTGCTCTTTTTCTGTCGGCCACCCTACCACGGCACTCATGGACTTCAACAGACGTTCCTTCCCAGCATGTATGAACTAATATTGGGTTTTTGAAGTATCACTTCCTCCTGTGGCATAGCTCCATGCTGTTGCCCTAGCCACTCTTATCCCAGAACCTCCTTACACTTATCGCAAAGGTAAGTGCACTTATCTATAAGAAATTATAAAAGAAAAAAGAAAAGATCTCTATAAATAGTTACTTTCCCTTGATAAAATAATCCCTGTGATACAGTCTGTCACAAGGAAACAATAATTTAAAAAATGAGTCTTCATTTTGGATCTGAAGATCAAGACATACAAAACCTTGGAAAGTGATTCTAAAAGATTAATGTTTTGAGAATAATCTGGTATAAGGCAGTGGTTGGTGAAGGTGAGACAACTGAGTTGTAAATAGGTCCGTTCATTTTGTTCAAGTCAAATTTCTGATCCCAGCATTTGAAACCTGTTGTAATGTATTTACCCTTCACACAGGAAGACCATTAAGCAGTTGGATAGAGAGGGGGTATAAAAGCCCAGAAAAGTACTCCAATAATGTTTTAGCAGATAACAAAATGAATTCTGGTAGAGTTAGAGAATTTGAAAGTTTAGAAGGGCTCATAGTTGGTTTAGAACTTGTTGGAAAAATGTAGGTTTCACAAGAAAAGAAGAAACCAGAAATACAGTTAGAATTAGGCTCATACGCCAGTTACAGAACATTATGAACCAAAAAAAACATTAAAACCTATCTATATTCTGTCCCAGGTAATTTACACATTTAATGTCGCTACACTTAGTTAGCTGATCCCAGTGCTACTGCTATGAAAACACAGGACAGGGCAGGATTAGTAGTAAGGAAATAGCAAGCAAACAACCTAACTAATGATATACAGTGGTGTGAAAAACTATTTGCCCCCTTCCTGATTTCTTATTCTTTTGCATGTTTGTCACACAAAATGTTTCTGATCATCAAATACATGTAACCATTAGTCAAATATAACACAAGTAAACACAAAATGCAGTTTTTAAATGATGGTTTTTATTATTTAGGGAGAAAAAAAATCCAAACCTACATGGCCCTGTGTGAAAAAGTAATTGCCCCCTTGTTAAAAAATAACCTAACTGTGGTGTATCACACCTGAGTTCAATTTCCGTAGCCACCCCCAGGCCTAATTACTGCCACACCTGTTTCAATCAAGAAATCACTTAAATAGGAGCTGCCTGACACAGAGAAGTAGACCAAAAGCACCTCAAAAGCTAGACATCATGCCAAGATCCAAAGAAATTCAGGAACAAATGAGAACAGAAGTAATTGAGATCTATCAGTCTGGTAAAGGTTATAAAGCCATTTTTAAAGCTTTGGGACTCCAGCAAACCACAGTGAGAGCCATTATCCACAAATGGCAAAAACATGGAACAGCGGTGAACCTTCCCAGGAGTGGCCGGCCGACCAAAATTACCCCAAGAGCGCAGAGATGACTCATCCGAGAGGTCACAAAAGACCCCAGGACAACATCTAAAGAACTGCAGGCCTCACTTACCTCAATTAAGGTCAGTGTTCACGACTCCACCATAAGAAAGAGACTGGGCAAAAACGGCCTGCATGGCAGATTTCCAAGACGCAAACCACTGTTAAGCAAAAAGAACATTATGGCTCGTCTCAATTTTGCTAAGAAACATCTCAATGATTGCCAAGACTTTTGGGAAAATACCTTGTGGACTGATGAGACAAAAGTTGAACTTTTTGGAAGGCAAATGTCCCGTTACATCTGGCTTAAAAGGAACACAGCATTTCAGAAAAAGAACATCATACCAACAGTAAAATATGGTGGTGGTAGTGTGATAGTCTGGGGTTGTTTTGCTGCTTCAGGACCTGGAAGGCTTGCTGTGATAGATGGAACCATGAATTCTACTGTCTACCAAAAAATCCTGAAGGAGAATGTCCGGCCATCTGTTCGTCAACTCAAGCTGAAGCGATCTTGGGTGCTGCAACAGGACAATGACCCAAAACACACCAGCAAATCCACCTCTGAATGGCTGAAGAAAAACAAAATGAAGACTTTGGAGTGGCCTAGTCAAAGTCCTGACCTGAATCCAATTGAGATGCTATGGCATGACCTTAAAAAGGCGGTTCATGCTAGAAAACCCTCAAATAAAGCTGAATTACAACAATTCTGCAAAGATGAGTGGGCCAAAATTCCTCCAGAGCGCTGTAAAAGACTCATTGCAAGTTATCGCAAACGCTTGATTGCAGTTATTGCTGCTAAGGGTGGCCCAACCAGTTATTAAGTTCAGGGGGCAATTACTTTTTCACACAGGGCCATGTAGGTTTGGATTTTTTTTTCTCCCTAAATAATAAAAACCATCATTTAAAAACTGCATTTTGTGCTTACTTGTGTTATATTTGACTAATGGTTAAATGTGTTTGATGATCAGAAACATTTTGTGCGACAAACATGCAAAAGAATAAGAAATCAGGAAGGGGGCAAATAGTTTTTCACACCACTGTATATATATTGTTGCATACGGCTGGGGGTGGAGCCCAGCCGGGACGCCTGAGGGGACCGGAGGAGGGCTGGTGCCTCCTCCCGACCACGAGGGGGCGACCGCCCTGGTTTTGTTGGTGGCCTCAGGTAGGGGACTTGGAAGCCCAACCCTGTAGGGGCTGTGGCCACCGCCAGGCGGCGCCCCGGTGCCTGAAGAACCCTGGAGCCCAGCACTTCTGCCACACCAGGAAGTGCTGGGGGGAAGAAGAATGGGGACACCCGGAGGGCTTCCGGGTGCGCAGCCGGCACTTCCGCCACACAGGGGCGTGTCCAAGGAGGAGTGCCGGGAAGCAGCTGGAGCCCATCCGGGGTGGTATAAAAGGGGCCCCCTCCCTGCATTCGAGAGCGTAAGTCGGGTGGAAGAGGACGGAGCTGGAGAGAGGACTGGAGGCGGCCAGAAGAAAGGCGTAAAAGACTGTGAAAGGCCCGGACTTTTGGGGGATCGGTACAGGAGGCACTGGGATGTGCACTAAAGCTGTAAATATTGTAAATAGTTGTGGTGGAAATAAAAGTGTGCTGGGTGAACAAATGTCCGTCTGTCTGTGTCCGGGTTTCGTTCCACAATATATATATTATATATATATATATATATAGTACTAAGGGAGCACATTTTGAAAAATACAAAATTGATATACAATTGGTGTACAGTAGCTAAAATGTTCTGAAAAATGTGCAGTTACCAATGCTGTTTATCACCTGCTTCCATGCCTGCCACTATGAGAACAGTTTATCAGGCTCCCAATTCTAATTATCTTGTCTGGAGACAGGGATATAAATACTAAAAATAAATGTCTTCTACATCCCAACTGCCATCCGACTATAAAGATGATATTGTCTAACTCTGAAGTCCAAATTCCTAAGTCAAAATCTCTAAAGCCAAACTTACACAATAGTAAATTATCAGTAATACAGAAAAGAAGGGAAAAAAACAGTCACTAGTTACAAGGAAAAAAAAATAAAAAGCCTTTTGATGTCTGTAACTAGCTGATAACCTCCTTTAGGGGATTGAAAAAGATTAATAAGTCTGTGTTTTCATTGTGTGTTTTAACAGTTAATTGCATAAAAAACAGCTATTTGAATTAAAACGTTTAGCTGCGTCTGTGTCTTGAATCTGTCCTGCCCTAGCTTCATCTGAAAGGTGATGGTCTGGACAGAAAAGCAGTACTATTCAAATTACTTTGTGACATTCAAAGTTTGAGTATCTTGTGTAATCTAGTAACCGCACAGAATTGTTATGTTGCATTATTTTCTTCATTAATTACAAGGTTCAAATACAACTTAGGCTGATTATATTTCTTGTGAAAACTTGGATTGTCATTTGAAGTCTTTTTGATCTTTTTGATCACAGTGCACAACCTTTGTGCAAAAGAGTCTCCTAAAGATGGAAAAGTAATGATGAATTTAATATTTATTGAATTTTTCGACAAAGTCTTATCCACATCCTGTCTTGTCTCCTTGATGTTTTATGAATGTATCAGGATTCTCAAATTTAGTTGCATTCTACTGTACTGTATGTTAGCAGGCAAGTGAGGCTGAATGTTTGCCAGCAGTGTGTGAAACAGAGCATCTTGTGCAAATCATTTTTCCATCATTTTACTTCTGCATTCTTTCACACAGTCCTGTGTGGTAGTGACCGTGAAGAGATGTCATTTAAGATTAGTTAGAGAGTGTGAAGGGATTACCAGAATACTAATACAGTTGCTGCTCACTTCTTTCTGTACTTGCTGTAGATTTACATACTTTGAAAAGCACAATATGAAATTATTTATCAGAGATGTAATGGTACTAATGTATTGGATCACAGATGCAGTATTATCTTAGAAAATTTGTTTAAAAATAAGGCTGTCCAATCTCATTCGATGATATGATTAAATGTCACTACAGTCACAGAGACATTCTCCCAAACCTACGCTTCATGTCTACCAAGTTCCTAGAGTCTTGAATACTAAAGGTTTCTGTGTATATTCTACCAAGGAGCTGCTCACTGCTTAACCACTATTGTCAAAAAAGAAAATATTCTCCTAGTGAGTCTACAGGCGCTTGGAATAGATACAGCACTAAAGGACCAGCGTAAAGACATTGAACATTATTGTTGAGAGGTCCTGAAATGAGCTGCCACAGCCATATGGTTTCTGTTAGAAGAGGATCTTACATTTAGAGGAGATTAAAAAGTGTTCACTTCTCCAAATAATGTCAGTTCTTAAGGAATTTTAGAATTGCCAACCAAGTTGGATCGATTTGTCATAGAGTACATTAAAAAAAATTGGAAACAAGGGAAAAAGAAACACCTTCCTATTTATCGCACTCAACATGTGAGACGTTTATCATTATAATGGGATATGATTTTACAAATACAGAAAGCTTGGTTATTTCTATTATTATTTACTCAAGTTTTGACCTAGGTCACATTGAACAACTGACATTTGCAATATATTGCATTTATCAGGAAGGCAAGGTAGTTAAGTGTTTTTGAAATGTTTTTGTCGTACAGGTGAGTCCTTCTTTCAGACTGTCAAAGAGGTTCTTTGGCACATGAACATTGATACCATGAATTACAAAGGACAATGTTACAACAATGCGTCTGGTATGTAAGGCACATCAAAAGGACTGAAGGCCTACTTGCTCCAGCTAATGGGGTTGTTTAGTGTAGAATTCTGCAGTGAAGTTAATACATTTTTATATTATTTCAGTTTATTTTTAACTTTTCTGCTGGCTTACCACACCGCTCAAAATGGGCTTGACTAAAGTGAAAATAAATACTGTATGTGTAGATTTTGAAAACACTGTCATGCACATATGATCTGCATATGCCCAGGCCACAAAGGCCTATCGCATAAACAACTTGAATAGTCAGAGTGCTCTGATAAAACATAATCTGATAACTGACAGACTGTTGGTCTTCAAAAAGTACATGTGGACTTGCTGCCAGAGGTCAAGCTGACTCACTCACTTGATTTGAAAGGTAGGGAAATGCCAGAAACTGAGAGCTCAAAATTATTGTCTCTACTGTTGAACATTGAATATTTCAAAACTTTACCTCTCAGCAACCATGTACAGTAAGTGGAGATTGATCCCTTCCAAAATTAATTAAAAGTAGCCTGAGAACTTCAGTGTATGAGGAATGCCTTAATCATTTTATACTTTTGTCAACTGAAATTTAAATGCTACACCAGTTCTATTTTATAAAAGACAAACTTTATTTTGTTCACTGAAATATGAAAGGAGCCATTGAGGGCAATAATTGGTGAATCATATATTTTTGTTCATGAAAACGTTAATGATAATTGTATCAAATGTCCACATTTACTTTTTCTAATATAGGCCTATGATCTTTTCAGCACCCCATCTCTGTTTAGCCTGGCAAATTATCGCTAACACCTACCAAGTCTGGATGCATTCTTGGGATGGCTATTGATCTGTACTTCAAGGTCCATAGGAGTCTTGCACAATCACTTTTTGTAATCAACTGTATCTGACAGAATATGCAGCTCCGCTCCTAGTCCAGGCTCTGATCTTGTCACATCTGGACTACTGCAACTCTCCGCTGGCAGGACTTCCAGCATGTATCACCAAGCCTCTGCAGATTTTGATTTTGATTTGATACACTTTATCGATAATACAAAAGGTAGCTCAATGTTTGATATTCAAACAGCAGAGGTTGGTACTCGTCACTCCTCTGTTCAGTGTAGTGGCATGTATTAAGTTCATATCCTTGTTGCTTACATACAGAGTATATGTGAAGACATATGTGAGGCCCTATGGTCCTTCTCACCCGCTCAGGTCTGCTGATGAATAGCATCTTGTGATACCACCTGTGTGTGGCTTCAAAACTCAATGCAGACTCTTTTCATGTGTCACTTGTAGCTGGAAGAATGAGCTGCCCACCTCCATTCGAAACTCTGACTCCCTCAAAATGTTTCAGTGTTTGAATACTCTTTTGTTTGGTGAATTTCTAACTGGCTGTTAGGTTTGCTAACCTAGGAATTATGACTCGCTTGAATTTGATTCTGTGCTCTTCACTTGTAATGATCAATTTTATACTCTTGTCCTGTAGCACTTGTTCCCAAACAGTCCCCCGGACTGATGGTTACTCAATGATGTTGACCTATTTTGTGAGTCACTTTGATTATAAGCATCTGCTGAACAGAAAAATGTAAATGTCTAGTAACAATAAATGTAGACTTCAAACTGAACTCAGATTTCTAGAATTGGTCCATTTATTCTGTTGTTGGCAGTCTTTCTGTAACTAAGTAAGCTGATAGATTTGAGTGTTGGGATAGATTTTATGTAGGTTTGTAGAACAGGGCTGCACAGATATTGGTGGTCTGTGGGCTTTGCATTTCCATACTGTTACAATATGACAGTGTTATGGATGTATGGAATTTAGGATGTTACAGTATATTCATATATATCTTAATGTTAAATGGACTTCTGATTGTCCATGGAGATCTTTCTTTCCTGCACGGAAGTGCCCAAGAGCATATTAATGTGGCCCTGGTCAAGCCTGCATGTTGTAATATGATTTTATTTCACCTGGATGAGGCAATTACCTATTTAATTTAAAAGTCTATAGTTTTTCAGCCCAGAGTCTGCTTGAAAAGTAATAAAAAGTAACGTTCTCATATCTGCTTATACTGCAGTTTAGGGTTGCACTGAGTTGGTGCTTATCCCATCAACTTTGGGCTCAAAGCCAGAAGCCACTTTGGGCAGTACACTTGTCTAGTACAGGGCCTACTCACATACCCAAAGTGTTTTACATATAAAGATATAGAGCTTTAGTTTACTTTTTTATAACTGATTATAGTTGTTTAAAATGTAAACATTGTATTATTTTATAAAATAAATAAAATAAATAAATAAATACATCTTTGTAAATGTAGTGTAATTGAATTATCTGCTGACTAGCCTTGCCTTGAGTAAGAACCACCTTCTGAATGTTTTATGGGATTTGCATTTTTGTCCAGTCAGTCTGGACAGTGGCAGAAACCGGAGGTATTCCATAATGTAATGCACATAGCTATTGAGCATACAGAAATCACTGTTTTAAACATAATTCTAGCAGCCTGGTTAAGCTTACTATGCCATTCTTTGTAGAAAGATTTATTTAGAAGGTAAGGTTAGCTTAGTTTTATTAAACACATTTCATTTTTGGCATTGCAACTATGTGCTTTCCAGCTTGTCTCAGCCTCTTAATACAGAAAAAAGATATGTAAATTGGAATTCTAGGAAATGCACTTGACACCTATTTTTTGTTTTTCTGGGAAGCCCACATTTTTTATACATCCCGTCTCTTGCAACAGAAGATAATTTTTCTGCAGAGCCTTTGTAACATTTTTAGCAGCAGAGGCAATTACTGACACATTCATTTGATTGATTGTTAATTATGTAATTATTTTATTGACTTAAATTTGGAAATTACCCCAATAAATTAGAAAGACACCCAGCAAATAGACTTTTCCTGTCAGGGAAAAAGACTTGTGTCCACAAACCAAGAGCAAAAACTCAGAAGGCACAAATAGAGCCTTTGCCTTTTGAACCAGATTCAAGCATGCTCCAAAATCAAGAGCAATGCAATGTGCGTGCAACTACAGTATATTTATAAAAAGGCATATTCACAAGAATAAGATATAAATATTATTACTGTGAGACAAAGCACAATTGGAGCACAAATGGTATTGTGTAAAGTCTGAGTGGAGTCCACAAACAAACCAAAGCAGGCAGCATATGGCAAATTAATTGAAGTACTATTCTTTGCTATGACCTGATTTTTTTAAGTAGGGGGCTTTGCCCCCTGTTCACTTCACTCGCCAAACCATACCCATCAGCACTACGCGCTGTTGTGAAGAGGAAAGCTGAACGCACCCCAAGGGGATGTGGTCCCTCCTCCGAAACCCCTCTTAAATGGTGATTCAGTAGGAAACAAATACTTTTTTTTTTACCTCCTCTTTGCTCAATCAGCTGTTGGCTTGCTGCTGCTGCCGTGCCACATCATCTGCATTTTGTATGGTGCTTCAAACGTTTAAAAGCCTGTAAGGCAGCTGTCCTTTTGTCTAACTGCCTTGTCTCTCTTCTCCCCCAGACATCCTCAAACACTATTCGACCTCTTTTTGCTGTTCCGTTATTTCACCGAGTAATATTTTCTGTTTGTTTGCGCTTATGCAATCTTTACTATCATTTTTTTCAAACTTTCGAATTTTCCTACTTCCATTATCTCTAATCTGCTATGCATGAGTATCGCACCAACGTTTTTGAATTCTTTACGACATTCTACTTTATAAAATTTTTAAGAGCTGAGAGCACAGGAAGTGTGTCTGTCAAAAGCATTCCAACAGCTGAGTGGTTAGATGACCGTGGTCTTGTTTGAAAATGGTTGTAAGTAGGGAGTGACTTGCAAAAGTCAACGTCTCATGGGACTTGCTTCCAAAAGTTGTAAGTGTGATGTGACGGGACGTGAAAGTGTCTCTCCTCAAAAGACCACGTCTTGTCGTACAAAAAAAAGTCTTGTCTCATCCCAAGATTTTTTTTATAATAGAGAGATTTTATTTTCCTCTTTTTGGTTTGTCTGCTCTGTGGTTTCATTTTTAAAGAGACTAATTTATTTGCAACTTTTCTGCTACTGTTGCAAATGGATTTTCTGTTCCTAATTTAATTGCAGATACAAAATTTTACAAATGAATCACATGATCTAGTAATCCATCGTATGCACCCTATGAAGTATGGCATTGGATTACAGGTATTTTCCATGAGGCTGAACTGAGGCACAAAGATATCTTACTGTGGTGTCAAGGAACTCAGTGATCATACTGATGTGTTTCCAGTTCTATAGAGTTTGACAGGAGATAATGACTTGTAGAATGAGTCTAAGGGACTATTCTGTGTAGTCTATCCTGGAAGACACTGTAGGAGAGTACTGTTAACAGTAATCAAGATTGAATGGTGAACTTTTCTTGGGGTTATACTGGTGTGCAAATAAGTGAGTTTCTGAAGCAATACCTTGTTGGCAGTTTGGGAGCAGTATGAGACTCAGTGTTGCTTTTTTCTTTGTATTAGTCTGGGAGTTTGGAATTGCTTATCTTATAGACCTTTTGAAGCATTAGCAGAATGTATGGAAGAATAACTGAAATGATGACAAAATAGAAAACAATTCTAGCTAACAGAACTGGGAGAACTAAAAAGGAATTCTGTCCAACAGCTATTTCTAGCAGATATTATATCCATTTCTTTTTTGCTTCTTCATTTTTGTCTTCATTTTGTTTAAAAAGCAAAGTGAAAGATATGAACCTCCGCTATTGCATCTGGAAAGTGGCTAATCCTGCATTTCAAATACAGTGAATTATTTCGTATTCTTTCCAACTTCCTACTCATTTTGTCTTACAATGCAATTAGTCAATAGAAGTACCAAAGTTCTTTGTTAAACACATTAATTTTACTAATATAGTATTACTGCAGCTGGATTGGGGGTTATGCCTGCATCAGGAGGACCTTTTTATAATTATATATTAGAGTTATTTTGGCTAATCAGTATAAGGTTTGTTAAATTACTGAATGAATGTCAACTTTGGTTTACAAAAACATATTTTTCCCTAATAACCACCTTATTTATCTGGCACCTCTTTTTATATTGTTGTAGCTATGTCAATCTTCTTTTATACTGCTCAGTCATGAATATGCCATTTAACATAAAATTAAAGGTTTTGGGTTTTATATAGCCCATTGCTTTAACACTCTCAAATGAATTCTGTTTCATGAATGGTGACATACCCACATTCACACTCACACTCACTACTGTACTCTGACAGATGTCTTTTTTGACTTACATTACCTGCCCACTCTGAAAATCACAACTGGGTGTCCGAGTCAAATAGCCTAGGTCTGGAGTGTCGAACTCCGGGCCTGGTGGGCCGCAATGGCTGCAGGTTTTCATTGTAGCCTTTTTCCTAATCAATGCCAAGTTTTCACTGCTAATGAACTCATTTTCCCTTCATTTTAATAGCCTTGTTTTAAGGATTCAATCCCCTAAATTGTTTCATTTCTTCATTAAATGGCAGCCAAACAGAAATGAGATGTGAAACAAGCCAACAGATGACCAGCTAAACTGGGATTTCAAACTCCAACCAATCTCTTAGTGAGAAGCTGATTCTTGCTGTTAATTAAACTTGTTATTTAATTAGATGACTTGCTGCTGATCTCATTCTACCACAGCAGACATTTCCAAAACTGTTGAATTTCTGTTTTTTTCTAAGAACACCATCAAGATGTTTTGGTGACCTGAGAGATCAACCTTACCAGGACATTCACCTTTCTTTATTTTCAGATAATGTGTGATGGGCACAGGTGAGCTGGTCATGTGGCAGCTTGTTTTGTGTCTCATTATTGTTTGGCTGCTAATTAAAGGAAAAAGAGACAAACAATGGGCCTGAGTCAAGCCAATTAAAATTAAAGCAAAAGAAGTTAATTAGCAGTCAATACTGGTCACTAATGAAGAAGATGGTTAGAATGAAAACCTGCATTGATTATACTAAATAGAACTGATCTGTGAATTTTACATGAAAAAATGTTACTTAAAGAAACCGAATTCCTGATGTGATATGGTAAGGAAGACCTTAGTAATAGCCTACTGAAATGAATCAGGAAATTAAAATAAACAAACTAAAAAAACGCATGAAAACATTTTTACCAAACCTTCCAACTTTATGCCATTCACATTTCTTTTAGGTCATCTGTCGATCTCTTCTTTTTTTTTTTTTTTTTTTTGGTATACACATTTTACCTTTTTTTACCATCACAAGGTACTGTGAAATTAAAATGTTAAAAATATTACTGTAGCATAACATTTCCATGTCTAGTTAATCTAGTATAGGGCCATGGGTAAGCTGGAGCAGCACTGGGCAGAGGGCAGAAAACAATCTTTGATAGTGTCAGTTTGGAATAGCCATTTGACTTTGCTGTGCTCCTCTTGTGGTTTGAATGTAGATGCAGTAGAAAAAACAATTCAGACATGAACAGAACATGTAAACTCTACACAGACATTGTCTGAGTGCAAGTTCCAATGCCAAAAACTCATCTCTTGAGGCAGCAATGTGACCCCTTTCACCACTACATCACTTTTAAAAGTATTAAACAATTTGCGTATCAGTTCTGTCTTGCGTGAATTTTATAACCTAAATAACTGATGTGTACACTATAATTTATATTGTGAGCACCTCTTCACTCTTGCCCATAATATAAACGTGTGCAGCATGACCTCCAAATGCCTGATAGTAATAGTGGGATCTGGCTACCCATGTTGTTCATAAAATCAATCAATAAATGATTTTTATTTCTCACTTTTAGCATAATTATTATTAAATTATAATTGTATATACTATTTAATTTTTTTAAATTTAATATATTTTTTACTCCTTACATAATAACCAAGGAGAGTGTTCTTTTTACAGAACTGCTGTGTGACAATTTAATTCCCGGAATGGCCACGTAGTGTCACCCATGACGTAATTGTACCGAAATCACATGAGTATTCGTGTTTGGACATGTTTGAACTAATAGGTGCGTAGATTGCAAGCTGATAGAGCCAGTTGTTAGTTAGCTATTGAGAAAGTAATAGATATCTACTTGTACACTTTGGCATGAAAATGGGTGATTGAAAATTTTGAGGAACGTATGAGTATTAATATTAAATTTTGTGTGAAAATCAGCAAATGCTCTACTGAAATATTACAACTGTTGCAAGTGGCATATGGTGAAGATGCTATGAAAAAGTCAAGTATGTTTGAGTGGCATAAGAGGTTCAAAGATGGCCTTGAAGATGAAACGGATGACCCCAGATGCGGACAGCCAAAAACAACAACGACAGACGTTAATACATATTGAAAATGAGTTCCAGGACTGCTTCCAGAAATTGGAATGCTGTTTAAGTCAGTGTATAGATGCACAAGTGGAGTACTTTGAAGGCAATAGTAGCCACTAGTGTACAGTTCCACGGGAATTAAATAGTCACATATCATCTATGCCTAATGTTTGGGTGCTATTTCTTATTGACAGAAGCTCTGAAAGAATAAGAGTAAAAAAATTATTTCATAGCTACCTGCATCTGCTAATAGAAATTGTTGCAATTGTTGTTGCTTCTTTGCAATGTGGTCTTGGTTGTCGAATAAAACCTGTATTTATATTTTGATTATAACTAATATTTTATAGATTATATAATGTCAAGTACAGTATAATCAGAAACATTTTCAATAATTCTGTATTGAGTACTATAATTCAGTGTTAAATACAATTCAAATTCAGTCTGTATGATCAAGAGAAAAATATCATCCAAGATTTTAATTTAAATTAATTATTTGTGCCCATGGAATCTCTTTTCCATAGGCTGGTTACACTTGTTTTATCTTTAGTGGGTAGATAATTGCACAGCCTGGTCACTCCACTAAAAATAATATATTCAGGTTCTCAAGAAATTGTAACTGATTTTTCCAATTTGATCAATGGCTGTGCAATCATTAGCTCCAATTTACCATGAAAGAAGTCTTTCCAAAGATACTTTACATTTTCCATGTGTCTTGCCATTTTGGAAAGACCTTGCTATTAAACAATGTAATTTTATTTACGCTTGCTTCTGTTTTTAATTTTCAGTATCTTTAAAAAGAATTTCATATTTTTTTTACTTGAAAAACATTTAAGTTGAGCTTCATTTGATTAAATTTAAATAAATATACTGATTGCAACAAATCCGTTGATTAGCTAGTTATTTTTAAAAAATTGTTTGATACTGCTTGTTTCAAAGCTTGGAAAGACTTTACAAAATGAACATTAAAATAAAAGCAATAATCTTTTTGTAAAAGTGGATAATATCTAGCTTTTCAGTTAACACTAAGACTACATAGAAATGAAGTAGGCAGTAGTATAAGAGAATGGTAGAACCATTTCTTTAGAACAAGTAGCTGATGTTGGTAGACTTGGAGTAGTTCCAGTGTGGAGGAGAAAAGAATTGTACTTTAACAAGCAGGAGTGTGTGATACAAAGAACAGAAAATATTGTTTTGTTGATGAACATTTTAGGAGTCAAATGTTTGGAGGGGGCGGCACGGTGGCGCAGTGGTAGCACTGCTGCCTCACAGTTAGGAGATCCGGGTTCACTTCCCGGGTCCTCCCTGCGTAGAGCTTGCATGTTCTCCCCGTGTCTGCGTGGGTTTCCTCCGGGTGCTCCGGCTTCCTCCCACAGTCCAAAGGCATGCAGGTTAGGTGGATTGGCGATCCTAAATTGGCCCTAGTGTGTGCTTGGTGTGTGGGTGTGTTTGTGTGTGTCCTGTTTTGGCTGGGATTGGCTCCAGCAGATCCCCGTGATCATGTGTTTGGATTCAGCACATTGGAAAATGGATGGATGGATGGAATGTTTGGAGGTAATGAAGAGTCCTGCATAAAGCTTTGCATTAAAAGGATAATATTTTTAGTGGGGTCTTGAAGCAGCAGAAGAATAAAGAAAGTGAGTCGTGCAAGTGTAGTGAAGAGCAGAATTAAGCAGGTTAGCAACAGTATTCTGGATGAGTTGTAGAGGTTGGAAAGCAGTGTTAGCTAGCTTTGTCAATTATGGAGAAGCAGTAGCTTATCCTTTTAAAAATAAAAGCTTGGACAAGAATTTGACTAGCTGGGTAGATTAAGGAATTAATATTGTTGCTACTGTGGGAAAGAGTCACATCCCTGGTCAAACGTGTAGTTTCTGATTGAAGGCGAATACAATAAGAAGATGTTGTTAAAGGCAAAGTTAAGAGAAAGTTCCACTTTGGAAGTTTCTGAATTTAAACAGTTTTTCAAAGAACAATAGGATACATTTCCTCCACGTTACTGTGGAAAAGTAATATTGAATAAAATAGAAAGCATTTGATTGCTGTAATTGCAGCTAAATTTGGTACAACCAGTAAAAAGTAAGGGGGCAATTATTTTTTCACACAATGCCAGTTGGTGTTAACTAAGTATGTTCATTAGATAAATTAAATACATTAAACTATGCTTTTGTTCATTCCAGGTTTTGGTTGAAGATCTGTTAACATTTTGCAGTAAGAGAGGAAGTCAGGACAGGTGACAACTACTTTCTCACAGCAGTGTATCTTAAGAGACATGAAGCCTTAAATAACCTACAGGCTTCCCTTTTATACATCCATCGTTTTCTTGTTATTACCTTTACCGACAGAGATTGTTCTCTTGCTGCTGTATTTGTAATATGATTAATTAAAAGATAAAATCTATAACCCATCTCAAGGCCAAGACTTCCCATGGGTACAGCAAGAGCAAATAATCAGGTGCTCTACCAACTTTCCGGCCAATCATTACAATTCAATTATTCTGTTTAACTTACTGCTTCAAAGACCTTTGCTAGCAGATTAAATTTAGACTTTAAACATCATTTGAAATGATTGTATATGTTTTCTTTGAATATTTTGATACAGTAACTTGTGCAAATTATGATAAACACAGCAGCAAAAAGATTTCAGATTAGTTCCAAACTTAAGGAATGTACAGTGCATCTGGAAAGTATTCACAGCGCATCACTTTTTCCACATTTTGTTATGTTACAGCCTTATTCCAAAATGGATTAAATTAATTTTTTTCCTCAGAATTCTACACACAACACCCCATAATGACAATGTGAAAAAATTTTACTTGAGATTTTTGCAAATTTATTAAAAATAAAAAATTGAGAAAGCACATGTACATAAGTATTCACAGCCTTTGCCATGAAGCTCAAAATTGAGTTTAGGTGCATCCTGTTTCCCCTGATCATCCTTGAGATGTTTCTGCAGCTTAATTGGAGTCCACCTGTGGTAAATTCAGTTGATTGGACATGATTTGGAAAGGCACACACCTGTCTATATAAGGTCCCACAGTTGACAGTTCATGTCAGAGCACAAACCAAGCATGAAGTCAAAGGAATTGTCTGTAGACCTCCGAGACAGGATTGTCTCGAGGCACAAATCTGGGGAAGGTTACAGAGAAATTTCTGCTGCTTTAAAGGTCCCAATGAGCACAGTGGTCTCCATCATCCGTAAGTGGAAGAAGTTTGAAACCATCAGGAATCTTCCTAGAGCTGGCCGGCCATCTAAACTGAGTGATCGGGGGAGAAGGGCCTTAGTCAGGGAGGTGACCAAGAACCCGATGGTCACTCTGTCAGAGCTCCAGAGGTCCTCTGTGGAGAGAGGAAAACCTTCCAGAAGGACAACCATCTCTGCAGCAATCCAGCAATCAAGCCTGTATGGTAGAGTGTTCAGACGGAAGCCACTCCTTAGTAAAAGGCACATGGCAGCCTGCCTGGAGTTTGCCAAAAGGCACCTGAAGGACTCTCAGACCATGAGAAACAAAATTCTCTGATCTGGTGAGACAAAGATTGAACTCTTTGGTGTGAATGCCAGGCGTCACATTTGGAGGAAACCAGGCACCGCTCATCACCAGGCCAATACCATCCCTACAGTGAAGCATGGTGGTGGCAGCATTATGCTGTGGGGATGTTTTTCAGCGACAGGAACTGGGAGACTAGTCAGGATAAAGGGAAAGATGACTGCAGCAATGTACAGAGACATCCTGGATGAAAACCTGCTCCAGAGCGCTCTTGATCTCAGACTGGGGTGATGGTTCATCTTTCAGCAGGATAACGACCCTAAGCACACAGCCAAGATATCAAAGGAGTGGCTTGAGGACAACTCTGTGAATGTCCTTGAGTGGCCCAGCCAGATCCCAGACTTGAATCCGATTGAACATCTCTGGAGAGATCTTAAAATGGCTGTGCACCGACGCTTCCCATCCAACCTGATGGAGCTTAAGAGGTGCTGAAAAGAGGAATGGGCGAAACTGGCCAAGGATAGGTGTGCCAAGCTTGTGGCATCATGTTCAAAAAGACTTGAGGCTGTAATTGCTGCCAAAGGTGCATCGACAAAGTACTGAGCAAAGGCTGTGAATACTTATGTACATGTGATTTCTCAGTTTTTTTATTTTTAATAAATTTGCAAAAACCTCAAGTAAACTTTTTTTAGTTGTCATTATGGGGTGTTGTGTGTAGAATTCTGAGGAAAAAAATGAATTTAATCCATTTTGGAATAAGGCTGTAACAGCAAAATGTGGAAAAAGTGATGCGCTGTTAATACTTTCTGGATGCACTGTAAATGGTATGTTTTCTATATTTCATTTGTTACATTAAAGCAGTAATAATTATGAGCTGCATATAATATAATTATTACTATTACTAATGTAATTGTGAAGTATAGTATGATTCTCATTCCAGACATTGTGACCACAGCCAGTACAGAGATTTTTGAGTTATGGGAATAAAAGTTCATAGACCACATTGTGACTTCCTCACTTCTTTAATAACTTCGTCATCACTCACAAACATTTTCTAATTTTTGGCATCTTTCAGCATATAAAAGAAATAGAAATACTATTTTAACCCCCTGTGAAAGTCATTGATTCTTTCTCTGCCAATGGAATTTTAATAATCGCCTGTTTTTAAAAAATATCCATCAACGAACACCAGAAACTTTGATTGCTTTCTGTGCCTGTGTTAGGAAACGGATTTCCACATAGAGCAATTGTAGCTAACAGGATGGTTCACAATAATTAATACAGGCAGAAATGTTGTTTGCCTGAGTTCACAAGTAATGGTATCATACCAGGTTGCTTCCAAAAGACCAATAACAAACACAGGTCTTCAAAGCTTTAAAGTCTATATTGGCAAAATAGAACTACTTCCTGATTTCCATTTTCTATGTTCATTGAAACTTCTGATGCAGTGTCTCATAAGAAACTGTCACATTACAATCAGCAAAACTTTCATGCAATCAAATAGGAGCAGAATTGATTGAAGCATAAAAACCTTATAGTTATAATGTAAGAATATATCTAATCTCAAGATGCGGGTCAATGATCAATAACATTTTTAGCTTGAATAATTGACACCTTCAATAAGTTTTAAGGCTTTTCTTAATACTAAGACGACATTACCCTTAAACTCTGTTATAAAATGCAATAGCAGGCTAATTGTTTTTTATAATTTAATATACACTTCACTTTTGAGTGTAATTTTTATGTGGCAAACTAATATATACAATGAGTGTGAAGAACTTTAACTTGAAAAATATCAAACTTGTCCTTTTAAGTGGGGCAGTTCACAATTTTTTGTGTCTTCTGCCAAAGTAAATAATGAATTATAGGAAATATGCTAAAATATGTATAGCATGATGGTGTAGTGGTTAAAGCTGCACTACCACACCTCCAACAAGCTTCAGCTGATTGTCAGCCTACAAGTCATCTACTGTATATGATGTTGGCATGCTGCCCACTGATTACATGATGTCTTCTACAGGAACTGTGGATTCCTCCACATCCCATACTATCAACTCTAAATTGACCCCTTAAGAGTGAGCTTTCCTGGTTCTGAGAGGGCCTGCGTTGGGGTGTATATAATACTTCCAACATACTGTAACACAAGAGCTAAACAGAAAGTTTCAAATGGTATTGATCTGGAAGGATTGTTCTCATTGGAACCTCTTCTTATGTTCTTAATCACACCTACTATACATGTTTACCTTCATTATCATGAAAATGATAGCACACCGGACTCACATTGTTACCTGAAATATTAGTATTACTAGTGTTGTAAAGAAGTTTTAATGTGATTATTAATTTTCTCAGAAGATACCAGAAATGGCAATATTACAAAGAAAAGTGATTTATCTGTACTCTGTCCTAGTGCCCCAAAACACATAAAAATATAACTGTAAAACAAAACATTTGCCAAAAACTACTAAGGAACTTAATCTGCCATCTTGGCACTACCGAGCCACAAAGCATGATTGCATTTGAAGTTCAAACATATATGACTATCCTGCATGAAACTCTAATACTCTGAATTGGTGGCATAATGTGTTTATCATTGAGGAAACTGACAATGGGGATCTCATCAGCTTCCGTGAGAAGCAGCAATGCGTCCCTGTATCCAGTTCTCCTGAACGATTCACCATTTTTGAGAACAAAGTGTTTTCTGCCTTGCAGCAACTGCCTACTACTATAAATCTTGGTACAACAGATTAAATTTTAGTGTTTTCACAACATTGGCAAAGAATACATTACTTTCTGTCTTATAACTGTATTGCATTTCATTTAAAAGAATGGTAGACTGTTCAATGTTTATTGCCTTTTAAATTTTGTGAAATAGAAAAATATCATTCCATTTTATTGTGCTATAATGTAATTTGAGTGTGTGTGCATTTCTCAAGGTATATTGCTGCTGAGGAGTTCTCTGGTGTTTTCAATTTAATTTCTAAATACAGATTTTTTTTTTCCTGATAATAAAGGAAAAAAAAATTCTGCTGAAAACACATCTTCTACATAAACTGACAAAATGGTTCATGCGTATACTTCATGTTAGTTTGTAACTATAGAAATGATAAATCTAGTCAAAAATAAAAAAATGCCAATCCAAGGATGACCCAAATAGCAAGGCAAATAATCTTTGAATCAAGCATTCAATTTTAGTAGGACCAAATGCGTAAAAACATATTTTATGGAAATACTTAATTCTTGACAATTGTGTGTGTGAGTTCAAAGTGAGTGGTGAACAAAACATTGAGGCAATCATATCAGACTGACATACGTAAGGTCTCGTTTTCAGTATTGCTTATGTGCGTGACAACCTTAAATCTGCAAAAACTGTTTTGTTTTCATTATTCAGAGCTTGCTTAAAAGCATTTGAAATTACAGTAGTATTTCCTTAAGTTTCTTTTATTCAGTTTAACCTAAAACCTCATAAAGATTCAGGAAAATACGAGACCTCATAGGTTATTGTTTAATTACTTAGGTTTTCTTTACACATCCCATCGACTCACTTGTTAGTCTACTTGGTGGATATTAGCTGGCCTTTTATAAGTGAATGTGGAGAAGTACGTGAATGTGTCTTAAGATAGTCTGGCACTCCCTCATGGCTTGTTTCCACCTTTGTACTTAAGGCTACTAAAATAGTCAAAGAGTAGAGAATAAGATGAAGAGACATAGAGAAAACAATTAGAAGTAGGCAAAAGATTACAAACGGGTTGGGCAGCAACCAGAAAGTTTAAAATGAATCCTAACTTGAAAACCAAAGTAAAAAGTCAAAAGTCATTGTCATAGTTAAAGCAAAAAAAAAAATTATATTACCGAGACATCCTCATCCCTAACTAATGCTGATTTTAAGTAGTTTTGTAAGGCATTATTCAAGAATTCTGATGTCTAATGCTCCATGCTGATGTCTCAAATAGGTGGTATATGATTCTAAAATATTTTACTTGACATCATGTCACTGTAACAAGTATGACCATAACATGAAAGGATTGCCAGAAAATTGAAGCAACTGTGTTAAAATACAACAAGCTAAATGGTTTTAGGCAGCATAAAGATAAAAATTATACATTTAAATACAATGAGTAGCACTAAAATGCATATATAAAACACCAGTAAGATAGACTTGAGATTCATAACAGCACCAGCTCTTCACAACCCCAAGCTAGGTAGGTGTGTTAGACAGTGGAGGAGCAGATGGACCTGAAACTGTGCTGCATTACAGTAGGCGCCTTTTTTCTCCTTGCTTCTTTGCCCTCTGTTTTTGTTTTTCGGGCACTATTCATATACAAAGGATAATCTTAAACTGTTCTTACTAAAGCAAGTAATCCCTTGAAAAAATATATTATAAATAACATTTCAAAAAAGATGTTTGTAAAAGCATGAGTTTTCTTTCCAATTTAATTGGATTTGTTTGAAACTGTGATATTCCTTTGATTAATTTTTCATTTAGGTTTGGACATATAATAGTTTTTGAATGAGACTATATTATTTAGTTTAGAGACAGTAGGTCATAATAAATAATTTAAAAGCAAGCATTGGCCTATAAAAGGTGAGCTTTCCTTTGGAGTTTCTCTTCCCTAATAGCCAGCCCCTCATTTTTCCCTTAATCATGAGTTTGCAATGTGACTAGTGTAATAATAGGTTTTAGAAGTTGAAGAAGTGTAGTGTAGCGCAGTAGCTAATGTTGTTTCGGCTACACAGTCAGATCTCAGAGAGCTTGCAGTGGGGTTTGCACTTCTCCCCTGTTGACCTGATGTTAAGGAGTGAGGCTGGGTTGTCTTCAGTTTTTTATAATGGACTTAACACCAATGTTAAGGTTGCTTGCTTGCACCCAAAGATGTGGTAATAATTACAGTTATATTATGTTATAGCAAGTTTGGAAAAGAAGTATGTGGATGTAAAGGATATGCTGTATGAGCAGGCTTCTTCAGCCATGTCACATAACAGTGTTTTCACTTAAGGACAAAATCAGTGGGACATGCTTGAAGTTAGATATTGTATTTTAGCATGAGTAAGTTAAGAGACTTGCTTACCTTACAGTCCAATAATGAACTCTCAATCGATCTGAGCCTGTCACTTTTTAGTTCCTTAACAACAATGGACAACTTTCATCCCATAAATAATGCATGAGAAATAAGTTCATTTTAGTTGTGCCACACCTGCTAGGGCTAAGTGTTTTGCACTTCTATATGTGCACACAGACTACAGATTATGGATATGTGTGAATTGTAAGATGGTTGTATAATTGAAGATGTACATAAACCTTACTGTTTTTATTAGTAATTTTTTATTTACTAAGAGAGATCTTCTTGCCCAGTATAACATCTCACGCTAAAAATAAAAAGATGTAATCTTTTATTTCACAAAGCAAAAAGCAAAGTTTATCAAATGCTGAGATTTGTCTTAAAATTGGATATCTGTGTGGGTTCCAGCTACATATGAAGAAATATCAAAAGTAACTAGAGCATATGCGACTCCGAAATAGCCTTTCCTAGCTTTTGGCTACAGTTGCAGCACCATACTTCTCATTTTCAATTTGTGTCTTGTATGTCTTGTCTCATTTCATTACAGCATCTGTTTGCTTGCTTCATTTAAATACTCTAGTAGGAGCTGAAACATCAGAAAAAACAAATAAATACAACACTAAGTGACATCTGCGTTAGAGCCGAGTAATTCAACATATTGATTAAGGTCTGAGCCACTCTATACAATATTACAACAGCAAAAAAAATCAGGGAGTCACTGCTGAAATGCAGCAACTGCAAGGCATGAGCCTAGTGACTATAATCTCATAACCTCAAACAACACAGGATACTTCAGTGAAGGTGTCATCAAAATTTAAAAAGTAAGTCCTGATAGCAATACAGAGTAAATGGTTAGAAATGATACACAAGAATAATCTTCAAAAGTTATATATTTTAATATTAACTAAGACTAGATACTATTTATACATAAAAGAACATTGGTATACTGCTTATACAAGGTTGGTATCCCTGCTAATGTCTAAGTGTAGCTTTTTAAACCATTCTGCGCAATAGAAGTCACTGAGACATTTCAGTGGAACAGAGGAAAACATAGCACTTTACCTACAGCCATGGAACATTTTTCTAAAACATGTTTCTAAAGAGCTATGGTATCAAGTCCGGGTCAGAGGGACATCCATTTAAAGCACATAAGTAGTTTAACATGTGTTGAAATTTATCAGGATAAAAAAGTTACAGGTAGGTTTCCATTCACCTTTGAAGAACTGTATTATTTGAGACATCTGGGGTTCTTCCCAATGGTGCAAAGAGGGTTGCTAAAAATGTAAAATAACCTTAAACACTGTTTCAGACGAGTTGGATAATAACAGATATGATCAGGTGCCACAGAAAATTAATCTGTGGTGCAATGTAATTCTTACGAAAGCAAGTAATGCCTTCAAAAAAGATGTTTGTGAAAGCATGTGTAACATTTAGTGGAAAGTATTGTTGCTTCAAGAATCTAGTGTCTAGTGCCATTTTCTTATTCTCTGTTTGTTTCCTTTCAGCTATATGATGCAATTGTTACCTAATAGTTGAGGCACTCTGTTGTGAAATCTTAAGCAATTTGAATCTTATGCTGACATATTTTTCACTTTATTGTTAACAGTTCAGGAAACATTGAATTCTTAATGGCTTTTATTAACCAGCATGTTTATATTTACATTAGGATATTTTTAGTATTTCAGAGATGAATGTTCCACATAAATGCATGCAAACAGGGGACTTCTAAATTATATTGTAATGGAAGTACTGGTTTAGGCCATGACCGCAACAGCAATGAAGTACTGCAGGGTCAGAGTTTTGCGGGAAAATTCCGTGGAGTGATTAAAGAACTAATGACATGGGGTACTGTACTGCAGCGTAAAATTAAGAACCAAAGAGGTAAACTACTCACCAGGCACAAATACTGTAAAGGTGGAGACAAATACTAAAAGTTCCTTCAGGCTTATAGACAGCAACATGGAGTCCCATTGGCTTATACAGTATATGTTTTCCTACTACCTTGTGTGATGGTCAGGCTACTGGGGGTTAGTCTAGACCTTTAAGGGGTGGGGGAGTGGGGGGGGGACCACAGGTGAAATGACTCCTCTAGCCACAAGGAGTAGTTTATGTTAGACAGTTCCCTGAGACATATCTGAACTTGGGAGAAATCTTCAGGACTGCCCTAGAAGTAATTAGAAGTGGGAGCGTTAGATGCCCCTTCCAACTACAAGACAGATTATCTTGGAGTTGGACTGGTGCTAACAGATGCTGACAAGGACTCACCTTGTAAAAGTAATAGAGATTCAAAAAATGAGAAAAGGCAGAAGAAGCTGGCAAAATGAACAATGTAGGTAGGCATGTGGGTTAGCCACTCTATCAGAGAGGATAACCTATGGTTTAGGTAGGTCCAGAGACATATGTACATATATTTTCTTCTACATTCAGTTTATTGTTTCTGCTACGGTCTTCCATCCATTTTTGTTTTTTTCTGTTACACTGGTCTGCACCAAAATCCTCCTGTGCATACAAATCAGTAGACTTTATAGATTTAGGTGTGTTGAATTAAGTTCTGAAATTGGAATTTCTCCATCGCAAACATTTTCTACAAGACATTGAATTCAGTGAAAAATGCCATTTAAAAAAATATTGATTATGATATGTTTTATGGCATAAGTATTTTATGCTAATATTATTTAATGAAACCTATATTGAGATAAAATAATGGCAGATTTCCTCACTCTTAATTTTAGCTGAGGTAGAAACAACCTAAAATCAAGAGTTTGTTATACATTTCTTGCTCTCAATCAGTATTTTTTTTCTCTCCTCATTTCTTTAAAATAAACAGGAATTTCTGTTTAGGCTGGAAAAATGCATTTTTAATTGTGCAAAAGAGAGAAAGTTATTGCTTAAATGGTTTTTACAGAAATATTTTAAAAAGTCGTGTGTGATTTATTGTTTTTTCATGTCTAAATAATTAACATAAAAACTAAATATTATGTTTTTATTCTCTAAAATAGTGTTTTTTCATGTTAAACCTTCATCTCACAAAAGCTGGGCTAGAGCAATTCTGTTGTTATATTTTGATTCAGCACCCTCAAATCTATAAAGAACAAGGAACAAAAAAAATTTAGCAGACCAGACCAGTGTAATAAACCCTCTTCTTTGAATATAATTTGGCCTCCTTGACTTCATTTGGATTCGGAGTCTGCTTAAGAGCATTCTGTTCAGGCAGCATTTTGCGCATTTACATTAAATACTTAGAATCTCTTACACAAAAAAAATGCAGTAAGTTTGCAACGAGGAATTACATTTCCTTAAATCTAAAAGCTTTGGATAGCAATTAGGGCACACACACTTACTATTATTTACTAAACATCAGCTGGAAATGACGCATTGTTCAGGAAACTGAAAACATCCTCTGTAAATATTACAATTTGCTCTTAGCAAAGTGTTCCAGTCTTATGGTACAAAACAGCAAATAACAACAGTACATAAATTATTTTACTTTGATTTGTGCTCCAAAATAATTCAATAATAATAAAAAGAGTAATATAAAAATATATGTAGCAGCAGATGTAATATATACTGTGGAAGATCAGCCCGGCTACAGACAGATACCAGGAGACACAAGTCCAAAAGCACACACTTTTAATTTCTTTTCTTCGATACAGCACAAACACAGTGCACAAATCACCAACAATTAGGCTCCGTCCTTTTTACTGTACCACTTCTCCTTCTCTTCCGCCGCCTCCAGTCCTCTCCCACAAGCTCTGTCTTCTACTTCCCAACAACGGGTCCTTGAATGGAGTGAGGCAGCCTCTTTTATACTGCACCCAGAAGTGTGGCCGAAGTGCTGCATGCAAATCCAGATCCTCTTCTGGTAGCACTTCCGGGTTTGGTGGAAGTGCTGCAGACCAAGGCTCCGGAGCTGTCTAGGCACCTCCCTGTCGGTGGCCATAGCCCCCAGCAGAGCTGAGCTTCTAAGCTCCAAGCCCATGGCCCCGATGCAAACCCGGTCCTCTCCTCAGAAGGGTGTCCCAACCAGGTAAGACCCCCAGCCATCTGCCACAATACTGCTTTAGAATGTTGCTTACAAAAGTAATGTATAAAATAAAGTAGTAATCTTTGCTGCAAGGATGGGCTCTAGCCTCTACAAACCTAAACTTTAATTAAGTGAATTAATTTAAGTAGCATATTTTATATGAATTTTTCAGATCACTAGAATGTATTGCTCCTGTGGAAAATTTGAAATGATTCTGATTTTTTCTAAAACATCTTCAATACAGTGTGACCTATTAGGTTGTCCTGCAGACAAAATGATTATTATTATAAGTGTCATATAATCTGGATAATACTTCAAATTATTTGTTTGAGCGGTATTTAAACAATATTATTCATTAATTTAAAAAAAAGCCTCTTAATTTTTAAGCAAACTTGCGTAACTTGTACAAATTCTGTGATGTCTTCTTCTTTTTTCAGCTTCACATCTTGAACATGTTTTTTAGATATTTTCTCCTACCTGTGACAAGAACAGCTAGGTCGGCAACCTCTTTTTTGTCACACAAGGCATTAAAAACATTGTAAGACATAAAACCTTTGTGATGGTCAAACCTTCTGTGTAAAATGTTTTTTTCTAAAGGCTTCTATATCATGAAATCTTTCAGAAATGTATATCAACATTAAAGCATGACTTGTAAATCCTGTTTAAAAGTTTTATTAGCTTATGAAAAATATATGAATGTGTTTTAACATTGGAAATGTTTTTACTTATATAAGTGCATGTGGGGATGTCCAGTTGGCAATCTAATACAAAGGGCGCAGCACCTATACAGTAACTGAGACACTACATTGGATGTTTATCTATCTCTATTTCGAAATACTTGTGTTCCAAGATTATCAACATTTTCCATCCTAATGATTTATCTTGCTTTTATGAGACTATTCTCATTTTAAGACTCTCTAAGGCACTGGAGAATCAAGTAACATTAGAGATTGAGAATAATATTGTCATTCCTCTGGCTGACATTTTTCAGTAAAATCAATTGTAGACAACAGACAAATCTATCTATCTATCTATCTATCTATCTATCTATCTATCTATCTATCTATCT
>JANRMT010062792.1:99800502-99811189 GCA_026402145.1 Polypterus bichir lapradei
TCCGGGTGTCCCTGCTTCTCTTCCCCCCAGCACTTCCTGGTGTGGCGGAAGTACTGGGGTCCAGGATTCCCAAGGCATTGGGGCGCCTCCTGGCGGTGACCACGAGGTCCTACAGGATGGGGCTTCCATACCTTGCAGCCGTGGCCCCCAATGCAACCAGGAAGGCGGCCCCCACGTGATCCCAGCTGGGCGCACGCCCACTTCCGGTCCTCCAAGACGTCCCGGCCGGGTCGTGGCCCCTGGCATCCTTGACAATATATATACACACACACACACATATATATACATATATATGCATATACATATCTACATATATATATATATATATATACATATCTACATATATATATATTAGGGTTGGAACTCGATTAAAAAAATTTATCTAATTAATTAGAGGCTTTGTAATTAATTAATCTTGATTAATCGTATGTAATTGCACAAGAAAATTTTCCCCAAAGTGCAAATTTTTTTTAATTTAAAAGGGTTTTAGTGGGCAACAGAATCAAATAATAGACATGGACATGAATATTGTAAACTCAAGCTTTTAATTTCTGTTAAAAAAAAAAATGCTTTCAAACTGCATTTCAATTCAAAACAGAAACAAAAATATCATCCCTGGCTAAAATTGGGCAGACTTAAAAATAAAGTGGTATTTTAAGTACTTTAAGTACATTTTCAGAATGGTATTATCTTTAAATAATAATAACAAAAATTTCAACATAAAGTTTTTCTTCTTAAAAAAATAAGGCAGAAACATAAAAGGTAATTTGACCAGCTTCACCTTTAAACTCTGAGTAACCTTAGCGAAAATTATTTTGTACATTAGGCTAAAACAGTGTGATCATTGAACATTTTGTAATTAGATGTAATTAGAATTACTAACGGTCACGGAAGTCCAATGATCCCCAGTAAGAGCCACAAAGTCCGCTTTCTGTAATGCATCTAATTTTGCTTGCTCTTCAGTGTCATAAAGCTGTTGGATTTTACTTGAAATAGTCTTTCGGCACGGCAGTTGGAAAGTTGGATCACCTGACGCTAACTGTAGCACATTTTCTAACCCCCTATCTTCCACCACTGTTAGTGGTCTACAGTCCAAAGCAATCCATTTTGCGAAAGAATCTGTAAGTTTGACCGATGTTGACTTACTAATTTTGGTCCTGAAACCAGTCATTTCATCAGGTTTGGGCTGCTGACACCTTTTGTTGGTACTCGAACTCGTACTGCTAGTGCTAACAGCATACACAGTTTCTGTGCTCGCTGTAACATGTTTTGCATTTAGATGGTACTGTAAGGTTGAAGTGCTTCGGTTGTATGCAAACTCCTTTTTGCACAGTTTGCACAAAACCACGCTTTTATCAAGGCTTCCGTCGGGTAGTCTTTTGAAATGAAATTTGCCTCCGATCAGTCCTAGCAATGCGCTTTCTTCCGACTCTTACATTTTTGTAGCTCTGATGTGTGCATCAATGTAGTCGGTGTACCAGGAAATCATGCATTGACAAAAGTTCCTCTTTGCTTGGAATGCAAAGTGTGATTAAATGCGTTATTTTTTTTAACGCGTTATGGAGTACATGCATCGAAGCCTGTTAGCTGTGCTTGTGCTAAGAAAAGGAAACATTTTAAAAATAGCGTAACATAATTGTCAATGTAATAGTTTTGTGACCGTTATGAGTGTTGCTGTCATCAGGACTGAGGCTGGGAAACACTGGTATAGTATAGTATAGTATAGTATATAGCCGAATAGTGAATTCACTATTCATACTAAATTCAGTAAGCAGTCTGCAGTGATGTGCCATTGTTTTCCCTTCAGGGGTCACTTATGTCCAAGTCCTAGAAACACTTTGTTAGCTACAAGTCCGCCACTAAAGAATTATAGCATGTCTAATGCACCCTTTTGTCATTCCACCCTAACCTTTTTTTGTGACAACACAAGTCTTACTTTGTTATATCAGTTGCTAAGTTCTAGCCTATAAGTGTTCTATGGGAGAATATTAACATTGCCCAGTCAATCTATCATTGAATTAATAAACGCTGTAGCTTTTAACAGAGTAGTCTACCAGGAGCCAGTTTAGAAATCTAACAGTAGTAGTTCTGTTTTTTATTTATTTGTGATTTTTTTCTTTGTTGCTTATGTGCAATGTCCAAAACAATAAGTGCTCATGAAAAAAAAAAACAGTGTTCTCCATTTCCTTTTAATCCTGTTTCTGAAGTGTCTAATCTGTCCAACCATATATCCATTCATTAGCTGAGCCGGCTTAATCTAATTTCACAGTCTTGTGGGACCAAGAATATCCCAGAAACAATGGCTTCATTGAAGGGATCAACTTTGTACAAGACTCCAGTCCATAGGTTAATCTTATACACATACCCATTGCTTTAGATTTGCCAGTTAAATAAGCAAACATACATGCCTGTGAATAGCCTGGAGAAAATCTAGAGAGAATATGAACATAGAAAGCGAACCAGACTGAGAATGAAACCCATTCATTTGGGGCTTTGAGTCAGCAGGCTAACAATTATGGCAGCATGATGCCACATTTAAACTTTAAAAGTATAAACTGAATTAAACCAATAATATTTGCTAAATAATATTTGTGTGTCCTCAATTTATGTTTCATGTTTAAATACTTTCATAATACTCTCTATATGTAAAAGCCATATCCCATTTTACATATCACCCTGTTATACTATTGTGTAATATACAAATACTAAGTTTGAAAGAAACAATAAACAGAGTAACAAAGAAGCAGTAGTAAAGCAAAAAAAAAACAACTTACATGGCTTTAACCACACAAGGATTTTACCCATATCTAATAGGTGAGGGGCTCATCTACAGTATTTACTACCAGTATTACACAAGAACTTTTGAACTCAAATGCCATGACTCTCTTTCTTTTTATTTCTCTTCAGTGGCATCAGTGGCAGCTGTCAAGGGGTGGGATATATGAGGCAGCAAGTGAACAGTTAGTTCTTGAAGGTGATGTGTTTAAAGCAGGAAAAATGGACAAGCGTATGGATGTAATCAACTTTGACAATGGTCGAATTGTGATACCTACATGACTTTGTCAGAGCATCTCCAAAACAGCAGGTGTTGTTGTGTGTTTCTAGTATGCAGTGGTTAATAACTATCAAAAGTGGTCCAAGAAAGGATAACTAGTGAACCAGCGACAAGGTCATGAGCATCAAAGGCTCAGTAGTGCTGGCCATAAGAGAAAGATGTCAGAACACACAGTGCATTGCAGCTTACTGCATATGAGGCTGTGTAGTCGCAGACAATTCAGAATGCCCAATTTGACCACTTCCACCTAAGAAATTACCTACAATGGGCATGTGAGGATGCACTATTGGAAGAAGGCAAACCAGAGAAGGCAGTGTAATTCTCTTAATAATGTTCTGCTGGAAAACCTTTGCTCCAGGCATTCATGTGGATGTTACTTTGACACATACCACCTACCTAAAGATCATTGCAGACAATGTACACCCCTGCATGTCAACAGTATTCCCTGATGGCAGTGGTAGGATAATGCACCCTGCCACACTGCAAAAATTGTTCAGGAATGGTTTGAGGAACATGAGAAGATGAATGAGGAACAAAAGTTCAAGGTGTTGAATTGTTCTCCAAATTCCCTGGATCTTAATCTGATCAAGCATCTGTGGGATATGCTGAAAAACAAGTCCAATCCATGAAGGCCCCTACTCACAAATTATAAGATTTAAAGGTTCTGCTGCCAACATCTGGTGCCAGATACCACAGGACAGCTTCATAGGTCTTGTGGTGTGCATGCCTTGATGGGTCAGAGCTGTATTGGTGGCACTAGGAGGACCTACACAATACCAAGCAGGTGGTTTTACTGTTGGGGCTGATCGATATATGGTCATGACATTCCCTGATCCTAAACGTAGTCATACTGACTTTCTGCTCACCAATACTCTATATGGATTAGGTTCTGTTCTATCAATTAGGCACATTCAGTGAGCTACTGGGATATTTTTCTGACCAATATTATGTATGGATTAGGCTGCTTGTCACCAGTTTAACATATTCTTAGATTATCCACGGCTGGCAGTACAGTCTCTTCTTCAACTATATGACTCAGTGTTATTTTATAGATTTTCATCATTCTGTAATGAACAAATAATTCCTGAATTTTTGTCCTGAATGCACAGTTATCACCAATTTAAAATCGTAAATTTATGGTAAGAGGTCCCTGAAGCCAACTACATCTGAGAAACCTTTAGCACTGTGTGGTAATACAGAGTGCTGTAATAGCAGTATAACTGTGAAGTCCAATGGTCAGTTTCTGCAGTCACAGTTTCAAGTTTATCTTGTCTGTTTATGAAGACAGTTTTGTCTAAATTGTCCTTCATCTGAAGAAATGTTTCCTGGTACCTGTCATAGATGAATAAGTGTATAGACAGCTAGCTAGAAATTCAGTAAATGAAAAGTTTTTTCCCTTGGTCTTCAATGATGTACCCCAATGTGTGATTCACTGTTTATTGGAAAGAATAAAAATGGATTGATTTTATCGATAACTCTTAGAATTTTGAAGACTGGATTAGGTTCTGCTGAAGAAAATCTTTTAATAACTCATCATTTTCATGCTCTCTTAGACTCACAAGCATTTCCTATCTGTGTTAAATAAGTAAACATTGTTTTAAGAGCTGTGGCTGTCCAAACTATCCCTGAAAAGATGCCATAAGACTACCAATATAACAATGGCGCTTTATACAGGCTTTTGTTTTTCAGATTTTTCACTAGGAAGCAGCTGACCTTGAGTGTCAGCAAACAGAATGTATTCCATATTCAAGTTCATCCTGTTTTATCTTTTCAGATAAATATGCTCGCCTAAAGTTTTGCATGTTATCAGCTATATGCTAAAGATGCTCTCTTATATTAACATCTATAAAAGCTTTGTCTGGAAAATGAATTTTAGCACATCTGTGATTATGAAGCAAGAACACACATCTTGCTTAGTGTGCTCCAGAGAAGTCTTTGTTAAGTAAAATTCTTATATACTCGCCTGAATTCCTGTGAGCTTTTGTATTCAGTCGACAAAGTGAACCGGGGATCAAGAATTCTTCCCTGTCACTTCTCATGATTGCTTCTTTGCTTATCAGTAAAAGGTTGAAATCCCTGAACCTTTCATAGTAGGACAGGGAGTTACTTCTGTCAACACAGCTTCTGCTAATGCTATATTTTTTAATCATGGTAGTCAGGACTGCACATTGTACTTCATGTGCAATCTCACTAGTGCAAAGTAGAGTCAAAGCTTTTTGTCTCTTGATTTAGATTTGAAATAACTTTTACAATTTTTAATTGCTTTTACACATTGTAAATGAAAATGTCTGCATCAGTCATCTAATATGTATAATTAATGTTATTTTTTATTGGATGATGCATTTTTCCCCAAAATTCACTCTTTTTCATTTTTAAAGATGTTAAGAGTTTTGAGGGTTTGCAAATCTTTTTGTTAGGTACTGTATTTATTTCACTTAATGTAGTCCATGACAACCATCTACAAAAAAAAAATGGCAGTCCGTATTTTATGGCATCTTAAGTGTACTATCCTTTGATGACTCAGAGGTTTCACACTTTAAGTTTCTCCTATATTCTAAGAAACATTAATAGAAATAAAGGTGATCTGCATTGTATGGTATATATTATTTGAGAATATTCTAGCAGGCAGCAAGGATTCTACATTTCACCCCTGTGCGATTACGCCTATAATTTCAACTAACCATCACCTGCTTTTTTTCTCTCTCATTTCTTTAATGTATTCTTCTGTGCTGGGAATAGTGCTGATAAACTCTAAGCCTATTTTTTATTTGCTTATTTTGTATGTCGATGCACATTAAAAATTCACCCTAAGGCAAAATATATTTCAAAGCAATAGACTTTTTGAAAAGCAGTGTACAATTACTTATGCACATCGCCAGACATTATATGTATTTCATATTAAAACAAATCAAATGCAATTGTTTTATTATTTCTGAATCTGATTTAGCTTATTCTGAAGCTATCTGTTATGGAGTCGTATGCATAAATAATATAGCTTCTTCTTTTTTATAGTTGAACATATACTTGGTGATTAATGTGGGAAAGATTATTTATTCAACTCATTGCATTACATGGAATTTAACAGACATATTAATGCATTCATGTATTTAATACTCCAGATAAGCACAGCATCTTTTAGTCCTTGGTTTGAAACCCATCTCATTTTTACATTTTGTTTTACAATGGTGGCCACATAGCTGTGCTTCATCTAAGCTGAAAAATTCTTATTGGATCAATACCATTAAAGAGGCTGTCACAATGCACCATAGGAAGCGAGAGATTCACACTGTAAACATGGAATTCTGTGTACATAAAATGGCTACTGCTGCCTTAAAATTAGTTTCAAATATGTGAAAACATTGTGTGATTAAAAATAAAGCAATATTAGAAAAGAGTGAGACATGATAGGCAGCTTTTGAACAATACCTTTAACTACCCATACCAATACATTAAACATTTCATTTTTACTGACTGCTTTGTATTGTTTGGCTTTGTGTGACTGGTTAGGATATTTTTCTTGCCACACTATCATTCAAGAGATTCAAGAGGCTTATGCAGAAAATTATTAATAAATGAGAGTAAAAGTCCCTCTTTTGAACCACTAGAAGTTCATCACAGTGACCCTTTGTGCTAATTTACTTCTCTGGATGCTTATAATACAGTATGAATAAATGTTTTCAGTTCTGTATTAATTTTAAGAGATTCAAAATTTAGGATGTTTCCAGTGACTGCAAAAGACATTTAAAAAATGTTATATTATGCAAATTGCCATTGACTCAGAACCTTCATTTATTTTTTTGGAAACGTTTCCTTTTTGAAGCAGTTTGAAGATTTAGGTACAGGGTGAAAGGTGTAATTTTAGTACCACATTAGTGATTACCGTGTTTAGTCAATGTGTAAAGCTGAGTAATTGCCCTCATTCACTGCATTAGCTGTTTACTGATGATATTATCATGTCATACTGTATGTGCTCATCTGCACATAATTATCAGACTGCCTGTATTTTTTTATCTGTTTATTCCATCACAGTGTTGTATGGAACTGGAGTCTACCACAGTAGGTGCTACTAACCAATAATAGAATGCTACTATATTGCATTACCTACATTACGCACCTTATCACCAAGTGACATTTCATACTTGCCTGCTCATTTTACCAATATGTCTTTGGGACATGGGAGGAAGCTGGAGCTCCTGGAAAAAAAGTTTTGGACAGAATATATTTAAACTGGAAAGATCTAAAGTACACCTTTATTAGAACATTAGAGCACAGGCCATTCTGGAACAAGCTCATCCATCCCGCAATAACATGAAGTTGACAACTGAAGATCTTTCAAGTTGTGCTCCCCACCATTCTTGCAAAATCTTAATTTTATCCAACAATGCCCCTGGGATCCACTGTACTAATTAATTTCATAATTTTAAACATATTAATCATAACACCTCTTAATTTCAATTTGCATAAACTGAAAGTGTCCCAATACACATTACTTTTCGTAGATTTTATTGTTTTGAACTTGTTTACCAATGATTGGTGTTTACTTAAATTTTCCCATTTGTTATTTACGGAAAATTTATTACACTTCACATACCTCTAGTATGAATATGGCTGTGGCACGAGTCAAGATTATCCTTCAGTTGTATAAAAAGAAATCAAATCTTTAGCATTATTTAGGTTTTCCTCTTTGATTTTTGGTTGCTCAATATATTTTTGATCTCCCAGTTTTGACCTGGCCTGACACTGACTATGATTTTGGTTCATGTTATTATCTAGTCACATGGTATTAGCTAGTCACTCACAATAAATCCAGAGACTTACATTCCTTCAGTCTCTTGTTATACAGTAGTTCATACCTCTCAGTTCCAGAATTAACTTAGTTGCCCTTCTTTGGACTTCCTTTAGAGCTGCTATGCCTTTTTTATAATATGGAGACCAAAACTCAATGCAATACTCCAGGTGAGGCATTACTAGTGGTTTTTTTTTTTTTTTTTTTTATAAATTAAGCATAACCTCCCTTGACTGCACTATGATTCAGTTCAAAAGTGTCCTATTGCAAAATTATCATTATCATGATTTGATAATGATAAATCATTATCATGATACTTCCTATGTGTAATACTTTACATTTACTTAGATTAAATTTCATCTACAAGAAAATTGCACCAGTCTGTATCCTGTCCAAGTCCCTCTGTAACAATATAGCTAGTTTTACATGATCTGCCCTTCCACCTAGTTTGGTATCATCTGTAAACTTAATCAGCTTATTGATTACATTCTTGTCCAGATCGTTTTTGTATATTTAAAAGAGCAATGGCCCAAGCGTTGATCCCCAAAACGCATCTCTTTTAAAATCAGCTAACCCTGACAAGTTCCCCTCACCATAATCCTTTGCTTCATGTGTTTGATCCAGTGTTGCCCATAAACACCAGTGTTCAAAAGTTTGGAACTACACGCAAATGTTCATGTTTTTGAATAAACGCCAAACACCTGTGTCCTCTGCAACAGAGAAAAGATGACTCCAGGATGCAAACCATAATACACTTTTCCAGTTATCTTCCATCCAGCGTTATCTGTGTTCTTTTGCCTGTTTTAACCTTTTCTTTTTATTTGCCAGTTTCAGATATGGCTTTTCTTTTTAAACTCTGCCTCTAAGGCCAGCATCCCAGAACTATCTTTTCACTGTTTCAGGTGATACTTGTGTTTGGTATAAAGATTCATTCATCCATTTATTAATTTTCTCAACCTGATTTTTCCAATATAGGGTCAAAAGGAGTTGAGTGATTTCATGTTCACAAGCATCCTTGTCTCTTTTAAAATGAACTGACATATTTCACAGTCTTGCATTTTCATTTTTGTACAGAATATAAATATAAAAACATAAGTTGTACAGTAAGCAAAACTTCCTATTCTTTGTCACCAAAGTATTCCTCTTACTGCTGCTCCCTATGAACTCTGGAAGCTCCACATTAACAACAGTGTCTTAATTAAACCTTATTAACAATATGCCTTCAGCATGTTTACACTTAGCATTGATTACAGACATGAATCCATTTAGCAGAGTTGTAGGCTGCTTATACTCTTCTCTCACTTCTCCTTCTGATCATACAAAACAGATTTCCCATTCACACGTGTGGCTTCTTTGCCTCAGCTTTTGGAAAGATAGCTATCAAATGAGAGTTCAAGGTACTGTGCTAATGCATGGTAAGACTGACTTAAACAAAGAAAGCAAAAGTTTGGGGTGGATTTTTTTTTATGAGATTTTAAATCTGGGGTTCATTTTGGATCAGTTTAGTGTTAGTGACTGCTGCTCTTAACTGTATAAAAATGTAAATAACATGCTGCTTTAGAATTACAGATGACACTAAGCCAGGTGGAAGTGTAGAAGCATTAGAATCACCAAAATGGTTATGGATGGAACTTAAAAACTTCACAGATGGGCAGATATGTAATAAATGAAATTGAATGTAGTTGGAGTTAAATTTTTAAATATGATTATTCAATATGCAGTGGAACCTCGGGTCACGAACATCTCGGACCATGTACAAAACGGTTTACGAGCAAAAAATTCGCCAAACATTTGCATGTGTTCATGACCACACACTCGGGTGACGGACAAGCCAGTTTCACTTCTGGTTCTTATGCGCCGAAGATTTCCACACGTGTTCAGTCTCTCCATGTGCATTCCCTGTGCATCAAAAGAGAGAGAGAGCGAGAGCGCGAGAGAGCGAGCGAGCTCAGAGAGAGAGATAGGGCTGGCCGTGTAAAGCTGTGAAGGCAGTTAAAGAATGCACCGGGCTTGTTTTTAAAGAGATTGATTGAGGCATTGTTTTAACCTCGTATTTAATGAAGACTATTTTCTATTGGGGTTTAACTTCCACTTAACTTCTGTTTACAGCGATTGGTTCGTAGTGTGCATTGTTGCAATGTTACTTTTCTTGCTTGTTTATTAAATTACGGATTTTTCAAATGTTCATGTTTTTCCCTGTGCTTAAAACTCATAAGTTCATAAGGCGTGAATTCTTAAGGTTTTCTCAATGTTATTCAATGTTTTTACATTTAGTTTACTATTACGCTGTGTATTCTATGGTAGAATTAACTGTTTTGTGCTTAAAAATCTTTAAAAAAATATATTTACATACAGTTTGTACGGTCTGGAACGGATTAATTATATTTACATACAATCCTATGGGGGAAATTACTTCGGGTCACGGCCAAATCAGGTTATGACCACAGTTTTGGAACGAGGTTCCACTGTAGTGTGAAATTTTAAAGTACAGTATATCTTATCTTGTCACTGTCCACATCTTGTAAGAATATAGAAAAGATTAAGAAGGTCAGGACATTAGGGTTTGGGTAAGTGTTATCAAGGAAGTTTATCTTAAGCTGTATTAAACATTTAAGAGGCCCCAGCTGTTAATAGTATGAGCAGTTTTGGAATCCATTTTACAAAATAATGATATTATTAATAAATGTATTTATAATACTTTCATACACTGAATGCACCTCAGAATACTTTACAAAAATTACTGTACACTTTACCTTACTGTTACATTTATAAAATATGGTATTAAAATTATGTGCATTCATAATAATAATAATAATAATAATAATAATAATAATAATAATAATAAT
>JANRMT010062792.1:99811199-99836327 GCA_026402145.1 Polypterus bichir lapradei
AATAATAATAATAATAATAATAATAATAATAATAATAATAATAATAAAACAATATTTAAAAATATTCAGAGGAACTTAAAAGTTGTTAAAACCATTCCCTATTCGTTCTGTAATTAATTATGTAATAGAGATGTTAGTTTATCCTTTTACAAGAACTATGACCAGATATCAAAGGAAGAGAGGAAACAAAACCTTTTCAGTCGTTCAGACAAACAGTTTTTGATTTGTTGTCCAAAGCCATATGGCTCCCCTCCTGCACCTGTTACACTACATCATTCAAGGCATAGGGCATAACAGAGCTAGAGAAGAACAGGACTACTATGGGTTATTAACTGAAAAGAATGAAGAGCTGAATGGAAGATGGAGGAATGGAGGAGATGAATCTTTCAAACTTAAGAGAAAAGAGTTTAAGAGGAGACATGATGGAATTGTTCAAAATGGCAAAGGGCATCAGAGGGGTGGATATTACTGGTTACTTTAAGTCAAACACTCAACAAGAACACAGAGACAAACATAAAATATGATAAGGGCAAATCTCACACAAATGTTTGAAATTTTGTGTTCACACAGGAAAAAAGTAGTATAGTAGTTGTTTGGGGCTACTGAAATCTCCATTTTATTTTATTGTGGAAAGGTTTTAAGAATAAAGGCTGACAAGCCATGTTGGGATAAACGGCCTGTTTTACTCCTAATATTTGACACAGGCTTTAAAATATTATGAGGCAGAAAAGTGTTGAAAGTAGTCCCTTAGTAAAATATATTTTGATTTGTCTTTTACCCCAAATTACTTCAAAACTACATTAAAAACCAAAACATCACTTTATACATTAGTAAATGCATATGTAAGTCATAAGAATTATATTCCCTAAATTTCGTTGTTTGCCGATATCAGAATATGTTGTACACCATACTTGCACACTTTCTGAAACTTAGTATTTTCATTGCTCTGCTTGCATCCTTTTTCCATTTGAAAATGGCCTCACAAAAATATGATTGCAGTTGTTCATCTGTAGAAACAATAGACACACTCAACAATAAGCACAAAGATGTTTGCCGCTGTATATATTATTTTGTTTGAAACTGTATAGTTCTTTGAGAGCGTGTGCCACACAATTGCTGGCAGATCTCTTCTACAGTATCTGCTAATAAGAACACAAACAGCTCAAAGCATGACATTGATATTGAGGATTCAGCTGTGAGAAAGGGGATACTGAGCCCAATAAATGTCTGCCCAACAGAAGCAGTGTGACATATGATTCTGTGGTTTGGCTCAATACTCAACACAATAAATAAAGAAATGAATTTGTACTGTAATTATAAAAAATTCAAACCCGATCTGACGCTGTTCGTTTTCAAATAATATTGCATTAGTGCTATGATGTTTTCTGATTGATACTATTCAGGTCATAAAATGATTTCTTCAAAATGTCACATATATTGTCTCTTTCTTTTGGGTGTGTAATAGAAACCATAGCATAGAGAGAAGTGTGCACATTGCAACAGGTACACATGTCGTAAATGTTGGAAGGATGGCCCTTGCGTGTGTGGGAACTGTTAACATTTGAATTTGATGATTGCATTTAGTGCTGAACTGACCTCATAAAAGGTCATAAAATGAATAATTCCAAATATCATATATACCTAAGTCTGTGTTTTTTTAAACCATAAACCATAAGGTGCATACTAATTCTGCGTGAGCAGGAACACTCAATAAAACTGAATAAAAAAAAAAATAAAGTGACGGTGAGATACGAAGAAGGCAGATTCACCAGCGTTCGTGTGTCAGCTTTAATCCCTCCAGATCAGAGAATGTCCAGTTCCATTGCCTCAAAACACCACTCACATCTAGTTACTCCCAGTTTCAAATAAAAACTAACAGCATCAGATACCTAGGGCGGTAGTATGTATCGTGACCATGAGTGAGAGAATAAAAGTGAAAAAAAAGGTAACCTTTACAAGTACAGTACTATAAATGTACTGTACACGGTCTGTTACAGACGCAAACCAAATGTATGTGTGTATTGTATAATATTAACAATAAGAACAGCTCACTACTGAAAACTTTAAATATAGGAGAGAGTCAGGATCGAACCCTGGACTCTTGATTATAAGTCAGTGAATCTTACTGCTACGCCATGGAAGCTGTTGTATCGTTCTTGAACCTTTTGTGAAAGTGTTTATTTGATCTTTGGACTTCAGGCTTCACACATTCTATAGTTTATGCCTACATTTTGTAACATTTATTACTAAAATATGAAAAAGTTTCTGTTTTAACAATGTGTTTACACAGATTACTGTAGAACCGGAACACACATGAAATGCATGTGTTGCAAATAACGATCTATTATTTCTACTCTAAAACTCCAGCAGTTCACTCCCAGATAATCAAACAAGGCATGAGCTGGGAGAACCTTGTGAACGTTCTGTGATGGTGGGGGGATGGAATAGCAGGCTGCTTGCTGCTTGTCTTAATCGGCACATTTACAGGACAAAAGACGCTGACGGAGAGGTGTGAACGGATTTAAGGTGGGCCAGATTTACGAGTCTTCTCGTAGGCTCTGGTAATTCTAGTGTTAAGAAAATGTTGGTTGATATTTTGATTGTAAAGCAAAACCACAACAAAAAGCTGGTAAGGCTATGCCTCATATTGATCGTCGAATTGCAAACTTTAATCGGAGTTGTTGAACTTCGGATAAATGGCGACAAGATGAATTAGCCATCCAGGTTATTCATTTATTTCACTAGAATTATTGTATTGTCTTCCATACAGCAACCGTAAACCAACATTTTAAGCACCCTGGGGAGGTTCTTTGAAGCTCCTCTAAGTGTTATCCCAGCTTGCATAACCTGTAGGGCCACAGTTGGGCATGCTGGAGAGATTACCTGGCCTGGTAATATTTTAGTATTTGTGTAAAGAAAAAGGCTTATTTTTGCTTTGTGTAATATAAATATATCTATAGAGGGGTGTAGCAGATAGTATTGGTCACTCGTTCATGTCTTCAAATTTGTCAGAATCGTCTCTCAGGACACTATGTATTAGCTTTCATTCTGTACAATAACAAGCAATTTAAAAAAGGATACTAAACATTCTGAATGAGGCTGCTTTCTATTTTCTTCTTTTAAGCTCTTCTATGCTGCTGTTTTGTCTTTTACTTGAATGCTGGACTACTCAGTTTTCTAATTATGACATGCTACCTTTATACTTATTCATAGCAGTCTGACAAGCAGCCTCAGTTTTTAGCTCTTAGGTCCTTCATGGTTGATGTCAGCCTTTTTTGGATCAAGAATTTTCTAATATTCCTTTCTTCTAATGTCTGGGTAAAGCAATCATGTTATTAAAGGCATAATCCCCAGAGTAATGAACTGCATAATGTAGGCAGCAAACTGTATTCTGAGTCTGAGTTACATCCACAAAGTAAGGTGTTGTGTAATAAGGTGAGAAATCGCAGCAGCATTGAACAGCATGCACAAAATGTGAATTATAATGATGGAGCAAGCTATCAATCAAAATGTAATCATTCCTTTCCTCTGTGGATTCCTTCTTTACACCTTACCCTTTTCCCGCTTGTCTGTTCTCTTGGCTCTTCTCCTTTTACTCAACCTAAACAGCAACTGAAGCTAATGTTAAGCTTTGCATGGCCATGTTCCTGATCAGCTTCTTACATGAGCAAGTTTCAGGCAGCTCAAGTGTCATCTTCCTGAAAGGTTTACTCAGCCAAATTATTGCGGAAGGCAATGGGGAACACTATTTCACTGTCAGGAAAATTCTACAAAGTACAGCTAATCCTCCTTTTCACTCCTGATAAGCAGTAGTATCTACTGCCTAAGGAGATGAATGTAAAGAAACAGAGAGGTAAGTTAAAATCCTCCCACAGCTTTCCATGTGACTCAAAAAAAAAAAAAAAGCTAAAAAAATGTGTGCATCTTATCCTAAAAAATATTTGTACAGATCCACACTTCATTTACAGATATAACTACACCTATAGAACTACTGTAAATTAGGTTCTAGATTTTAATACCTTCTTGTTTATCATTGTATCAGAATGTGGTGATGTGTGTTATATGTTGGTAAGACGTAAGCAAGAATTTGCCTCTACTCTGTACGTGTGACAAGATGATGACCATTGGTACTCACCTTCTTACAATGGTATGAATTCTTATATTCAGTAATGTCTCTCATTACCAAATGCCTCGTACTGACCAGTTACAGATCTGATGACTCCAAAGGACTGGTGATCTCAAAGCCCAGCTCTCAGCATTTTCTTGTTCTAATTCTTGTTTTCTTGTTTTGGAATACTCTCCTTTATACTCATTGTCCTTAAAGCTCAACTTCATATCTCTAATGAAATCACACCTTTTCTTTTTTACATTTTAGACAAGCTATCTCTGTTGCTGATTATTTTTTTAAAATTATTCTTTTGCTCCCATTGTACTGATGAAGAACCTCTTCTTTAACTCTATCAATCTGCTCCTACTGTGTGTACTGTAAATACGGTTAATTATTGGATATTCTAACATGTGTAAGAAAGGCGCTATATAACGCCCGACCCGACACAGATTGGACACGGGAGGCACGGGTAAAATAAACAAAGCTATTTATTTCTTTCTTCAGCTGGAGGGCACATCTTCCCTGTAATCCCTCCAGCCACGACACAGTCCCAAACACAGTACAACAAGCACTTTGCACTTTCTTCCTCTTGGTCGCTGGCTCCCTTTTATCAGGCACCCAGAAGTGCTCCAGGTCGTTGATTGCCGACATCTGGCTGCACTTCTGGGTAAGGTGAAACCAGTGCCCAAAAAGGGGACAGCCGCTCCTGTTGCAGCACCCCCTGGCGGCACCTGCGGAACCCCACAAAGCTGCACAGAACTCCAACCCCCATGAAGCTCTGGGGGAGTCCGAGGCACCGCTGCAACCCAGGGAGACTGCCATCTAGCATCCAGGGGGAGTTAAAGTGCTTCCCACACTTGCCCCCCTGGCAGATGTGGTGAAGGGGCGTCCTGGCCAGGCATGGGCCCCGGCCATCTGTTACACATAGCACCACAACATTTTCAAGGCATTTGTTAACATCACTGTTGAATCTTCTTGGGATTTAAATATTTAGTAACGTTATGTGTTATATTGTGTTGCAGGTAGAGTAGTGGTTAGGAGAGCAGGTTTCCACTTCTCATCACTATTGACTATGTAATAGGGATCCATTTTAAATATCTGGTAGTTATTTGTGGGAGCTGAATGCAGGATTCTGGAGAATGCCTGCTCTTCTGGTTTACTTATATGCAGAATTTATATGTGTGTGTTTTGTCACCCTGACCTGTGGTTTGAAGCATTGGTGCTCAGAACATTTGGTCCTCACAAAGTCAGATAAAAGCAGTCATTTACTGCATCTCTTCAGTATACAGTTCCCATCATTTTTTTTTACTAAAGAAAAGCTTCTATGATTTTACTTTTAATGCCTGGGTTAGGATTATTCCTTGAATCCACCGTGCTGCTCCCTTTTGAAGCAGATAATTCTGATTTGTGTTTTCTTTTTAATAATATTAAGTTTTATATTTTAGCACTTCTTTGTTTTTCATGGTGCTGGAGAGTACTGACATTTTGCGTGCTGGTTAGACATGCTAGTAAGAATTTCATGATACTTTGTACGCATGACACCACTACTACTATTACAACTACATGCTTTACTAAGATCTACAGGCATATGACTCCCAGCCTGATCATTTTAGCATTTTAGTTTTAGTCATCCTCTCACTGTCACATAGGTTTTTGTAGGCATACTTACTTAAAAAATGTGTTGTTAGTTTAATTGGCAGCTACAAATTAGCCTAGTTGAGTAAGTGAGAATCATAAAGTGACCCAACCCAGGTTGGCTGCAGTAGCTGCCTTTAGCATAGCCTAAGGATCTTAACAACTGTGCAATTGTATATGGGTGGTCAGTTGAACAGATTTAGTTTTTTGTAGTGTTTGCTTGGTAAAATACCTTGTGAACTTCTTTGCTCTGAAGGAATGCTACAATATACAAAACAATTGCTAATAGACTGGCAGAGTGGCACTTTATTGTAGTGGACTGCATTTCCCACTCATAGCTCTTTTACTCCATTTCATTTTCCAACATCATGTTGAACTTAATGTGAATTTTGCATCTTTTACTTTGCTTTCCAAATACATGAGTTTGGGTGATTGAGGACTCTGAACTGACTGGGGGTGATTTAGTATATTCTGTGACAGCTGTCCAATTTTGAGTCCTTCATCCAAATCTAATAAAAATAAAACAAATGTGCAAAATGAATAATCGCATGACTGACTAAGGCTGTCTGGATCTGCTGTGTATTTGTGTCAGTTGCAACTCTTATCTCATGCTGCCCTGTGCTAACCAAACTCTGCACGTGCAATTTGCTTCTAACTCAGACTATCTTTATTGGCAACATTAATTATTCAAGAATTATTTTACTGAGTAGTGATGAGCAAAACTATTTGTGCGAATTGAAATTACAGTAAAACTCTGTGTTTTGCTTCGCAAAAAGATTTGCTAAATAAATTGTGTTTCACTTCCTGTGAAATTCATTCCATTCACACAGGAAGCATGCCTGGGATTATTTACATTCCTTAATTACACATTTATCTTTCTGTCATTTAGTATTTAAATAAAGATCTCAAGTGGAAAAAAAAAATCACCAGAAGTGTACATGTTCTCAATTATGATAATGAGGTTGCATGATAACAGCGGGTGAAATATGTTTCAGCAGTAGTGACATTCCCTATATCCATCCATCCATTATCCAACCCGCTGAATCCGAACACAGGGTCACGGGGGTCTGCCAGAGCCAATCCAGGGCACAAGGCAGGAACCAATCCTGGGCAGGGTGCCAACCCACCGCAGGACACACACAAACACACCCACACACCAAGCACACACTAGGGCCAATTTAGAATCGCCAGTCCACCTAACCTGCATGTCTTTGGATTGTGGGAGGAAACTGGAGCGCCTGGAGGAAACCCACGCAGACACGGGGAGAACATGCAAACTCCACGCAGGGAGGACCTAGGAAGCGAACCCGGGTCTCCTAACTGCGAGGCAGCAGCGCTACCACTGCGCCACCGTGCCGCCCACATTCCCTATATTGTGCAGAAAATACAGTAATGTGCATAATGGTGTGTTCTACTCTGTCTGCATATGGAAAATATGTAATATGTCACGTTTTTGAAAAACATACTACATTCCTTCATGGAGAATTGATTTTAAAAGTGTGGTACTTTATACAGCTGCAGAAAAGAACATAGCTAAACATGGGTTTACATTTAGTGTGACTGTAGATTTAGGACGCAATATTCCTTGTTTTCTACCTTAAAAAACTTTAAAAATACCCAAATACTCTTTAGTGTGTTTTGCATTTCTCAATTCCAAAATTGCCTGTGGAACACATTTTAGAGTTAGGTTCATGAATATGTATGCAAATCAAAACTTGCCTGTTTCACTCATCACTAATACTGAGGAATGTGTGACTTTAAGGGGTTTAGTATATATGATGTATTAGTTTCTATACCTATTTTTTTTTATCATTAATCCAGCTCCTGACCTCTACTCTGTGAGGCCTCCAGGAATGTGACTTTTGTTTTTGACTTTCCCTTTTTACAATTTCAATCTCCTCCTCTGTTGTGAACTGGTCATAGTTCACTTACTTAATGGACAGATATTGCAGGTTTCCATTTATGTTTTATCAGTTTCTACCTTGTTCTTTTGGGTGTTTAAACAAGTCTTCATTTGCATGTGTACCAGTTCTGTATTTAGTAATTAGTATAATCTACTTGCATTTTAAATGAGATTTGTTCACAGCTCTAAATCCACCTTCAACTTGTGTTACATGAAGTATGTACTGCTTCATATAGAATTACTTTGCTTTGTTACCACAGGGATGGCTTTCTAAATAGTAGGAAGTCACTGATACTACTGTGGTGACTCCTTCATGAAAAAAATACAATACAATCAAATTGGCTCAAGTTAAATTACTCTAAAATTGCATTTATGTTGAAAGATCAGAAATGAAGAAAACAGTAAAAAAAAAAAAAAGGAATCAGAATATATATATGATATTGTCACACACATGCGTATGGGAGGCAGCTAAAGGGCTTGAATAAGGGCAATTCTGAAACAGACTGAGATGTGGCAGAGTGCACTGATTCTTTTTCTCACTTTCCTGCAAACCATTCATGGGAAATTCCACCTGGCCCCTTGATGTCACCTCCAGGCCAGAGCCTATGGTTAAAGACACTTCTGGTCCCGGCCCCTTTATGTCACTTCCTATACTGACCTTTAAAAGCCTCCACCTTTTCCCTATTCTCTCAGTTCTGTGTTGAAATCTGGTTTGTGCACATCAGTGCTATCATTTGTTTTGCAATTTAGCAGCCAGGAAAACAATATACAGGTTCTGTCAAAAATCTTGCTGTGGCTCTTGTGCGAGTTTGTGACTATATATATATCTTGGCTGTGTAAGCCCGTGCTGTAAAGAGGCAGGGTCCTAGAAACTATTGAAATCATCAGAAAAAAAAACTGAAATTTAGAGATGTCAGGTAATTGAAAGGAACTACTCTGGGCGTCTCTCTCCTAAGAGGTTTCATTTTGCCAATGTGCTTGCCTCGCTTGTGTATTAGTGGATAAGCGAGTGTCTCTTTCTTCAGAGGTTTCATTTTGCCAGCATGCTGGCCTCGCTTGTGTATTAGTGGCTAAGCGAGTTTCTGTTTCCTCGGAGGTGGAGCCCTTACCCCGACTCCACCTCTCACTTCCGGGCCATCCCAACAGACATATATTTTTTTTTACTTTTCAAAATGGCCTAAATTGTTATAATAGAAGGAGCAATAGCCTGGCCACATGCTTGCACAGTGTTAGTTGTGTTAGGTGGTGTTGTGATGTGAGATTTTACATATAACTTGATAAATGTTTTGTATGTCTTTATTTATAATTTAGGCAAACCAATGTAATTTAGTGGTACCTTGGTGAGAGGCATTCTTGTTTATCCCCCCCATGTTTACGACTTTTCTTTGTAATTTTACGACAGGATTTGGGGGATGTGTCTTAAACCAGTTTGATGAGCATTTCTTTGCTAAAGTCTTTTCCCCCATCCCCCACACAAAGCCAGGTTAGTGTAATATATGGTCTCTCTGGGGGGGCAGGAGATAAGATGTTCTATTTCACTCATTGGTCTGAGGTATGGCTGTTTGGAATTGGCTTGTCTCAGAGGCCTTCAAGTACCATGATATCCTATTCGCTGTAGGGAGTTGGACAGAAAACCTATAAATTTGCTTGCTCAACCACATTCTCTCTCTCTTACTAACCTCTGAAAGAAGCATCTCTCTTACCAACATATGATGGAAGAAGCATCTCTCTTGCTAACCTGTGAGGATGAAGACAACACAATGAAGAGCACAGCTCAGCAGCCATATTGAACAGACATGTGGCTGAAAGCTGAGCACCAATGATGCTTTAACTAGAGACATTTTAAGTAACTACAAGTTTGTGTGCCACCTGAATTACACATCACCATTTTATCAGGTTGTATGGTTGCCAATATTCAAATGTACTTTGCATTTTGTTATTATTTATGAATATTATCAGTAATACATTATTTTATGTGTAACTTAACTCCTGCTTGTCTTTTTACTACATCTAATTGCCTGAGGTTATAGATATAGAAGGGAAGGTGGGGATAAGTTATATACAGTGGTAAGTCTGTGAGATTAGGCATTCTAAGGCTACATATTAATAATACAATAGGGGAAAGTAGAGCAATATATATTACTCTACCAAGATAAAACAGGTGGGCAGGGCTGTCAAGGTAGCTTAGACATCAACCCACATGGCTACAGGTTTATTTAAGTTCATTCTTTGCTCCAAAGAAAATGACTTCAGCTTCCAATAAGTGCTGTGCATGCAGAATGGGTGCTATGAAATAGCTTGCTGCTCAGAGCCACATTCCCCATAACTCTTGTCCTTGTTTGATCAAATGTATAGTGTATTTCTTTTTATTCTGGTTTTCATTTTTGCCTTTGCATTGCCCTCTGTCTTCATATAGAGATTTAGCATCATTAACCAATTTGTTTCACTTGTCTTTCTACAGCTCCAATAATACAATATATATGTTGTACTTTTCTGTAATTTTAGGGGGAGACTGATTAAATGGAGTTAGCTTGGGCTTCCAGACAGCTGTAGAGTTACTTCCCAGCTCCGGTTTGCTGTCTGATAAATACAGAATTGCAACAGACTCATGTAAATGAGAAAATTGCTTTCAGCATCTCTGTAGGTAATGTGTAGAAACCTCTGGGACTTTTTAGCTTAGGCTGGGTGATCTCTTCTGCACTGTGGAGAGGGCTTGACCGTGGGCAATGCATGCTGGCTCCCTTGATTCCTGCCTCTGTTGAAATTCCTATAATTGTCTAATCAATTTACATTAGTGCAAAACATTTGGGAGAGTATTAATCATGACAAGAACTATATAAAATATAGAAAACCTAGCACTGGAAAACAATGTCAGTCAACACAAACTCTTTATTTATATTGAAGGCAACCATCCACCATAAGTAAATTATGCCCAATGCACACTCATGTTAGGCGTTCTGCCAGCTGGGATCTGCAAATTATAAGGTAACTTGCCATAATCCTGTCATATGTCTCCCAATAGTGAAACAGGCCAAGCTGAGTTCCCTGGGAGACATGTCAGGAGGAGATGATTTAGACTACAAAATCAAAGCAAAGTTATTTATAACATCAAATGACACATTTCTACAAGGAAAAACAGAGTAGAGACTAAGAAGAATCATTGTGTCATCTTATCTTTCAAGGATCGATCAAGGCTACCTACTGTCTTGTGAGCCCGATTGCACCACATTCTTTGAAATTAGTGGTGTTTCTCTCCAGGAAAAGAAAATCTTTTGATTATATTTGTTTCTTATATGCTGAAGTTTTATTGGAAAGTTGAAGACGTGCTGTCAAGTTCAGCCGTAGACTTCTACTCAAGTTTCTTCTCCAAAGTGTCCAGCATCATGCCATTTTGTGGTCTTATAAAGTAACTTTTAGCACAATGATTATACTTATTAACACAAGACTTTATAACATAGCCACTAAATCACATATATTAGTACCGTACATAGTAAATTATACATCCTTGCAACAGAAAATAGAATTATGGCTTTACTTTTATCCACTTCAGATTCAATAATGCTGGATATCTTTATTCAAAAATGTTAAGGCTCTGGCTTGAATATTTTCACAGGACCTAATGAGAGGTTTTCCCATTCTAAAATAAAAGTTCACATTTTAACCTCTACCTTGACTTACCGTGATCTTGGAGAACGTGAAGTAACTTCAAATGAAAAGCTCTCATGCCTTTTAGGACCACTGATGTAATAGCATCTCCATGGTGCTTGTTTGTTTTTAGAACAGTATTTTGGAAAACAATCAAAATGTGAAAACCATTGGGAGCCCTTGTGGTCTTCTCAGGCAGAGCTGAACAACCCAGTGCCCTGGTGCTCTCTTTCTGAAGCATGTTTTAGCCAGTTGGATTCTGGTTGCTTCGAGACAAACTTTGATTCATTCAAAGATTTTAATCTTTAATTTTAACCTTGCACCAGTGGCCATGTTATTGACAGTCCGCTAATCATCTTGATCAGTACAACTATTAAACACACTTCAAGAATGCTGCTCAGGGAGAGAGAGAGAGAGAGAGAGAGAGTTCCCAAAATGCCAAAATGAACAATTGCCTAGAGATGATAAAATGGTGCTTTTAAAGCCCTTTGAGCTACATTGTATGAAAATGTGCTTTATAAATAAATGATGTTGTTATTGTTGAAGCAAGAAACGGGTTCTTCCCAACCACAGAAATAGTAAAGTAAAAGGGATTCTATCAGTTGAGTCCGTAAGCCTCCCAACTATTTCAGCCTCTGTAGGCCTATGTCTTCCAGTCACATTTATGTGACAACCTCAGAGAGGCAGAATAAGGTCCTATAAAGCTACTCAAGTTTATATTAGCTACATCATTCATGCTTTGTAAATAGCAAGTTAGGCTTGCAAACATCAGATCACCATTTCAAAATTAAAACAAGTTAGAAATGTTACTAACAGTGTCACTAATTTTTACATTATAATTTGCAAAAATCATCCCTTAAAAGTCTGGGTTGAGGACTGTATTTTTAACTTCTACACTACACAGAGCACTTTAAGAAAGTAAGCAGTCCTACAAATAGCTCTTCTCATAATTAGGAACAACTGTCAGACTGCAGAAAATTTCTTATTCACATATTTTTCTAAATTTCTTTATGCACATGCTCATTAGGTTTAAAAATGTCTTTATAATCATTTGAGGGGAGGACTGATGTATTTTAATCAGAACAATATTAGAACATTAGAAACATTTTGATGAGAAAAGGCAATTCAGCCTAAAATCCCTACTGTCTTCCACAACACTTTGTAATTTCTTCCATGTGTCTAAGGTTCTCTGTGTGATGAAAAAATTCCTAATGTTCTTACAAAATTTACCCTTAACAAGTTTTCAACTCTGGTCCTGTGTTCTTGTTGAAGTCATTTTAAAATAACAGTATAGATCCACTGTATGAATACCATTCATAACTTTGAGCACTTCAGTCATGTCACATTTTGATCTCCTTTTGCTTAAAATGAAAAGGCTCAGCTGTTTTAATATTTCCTCATAACTCCTCTGCAGTTCTGGAATTATCTTTACCGCTCTTCTCTGGACTTTTTCTAGTGCTCTTATGTCTTTTTTGTAGCTTGGAAAACAAAACTGCAATCAGTAGTCCACATGAGGCCTCACTAGTGCATTATAAACCTTTAGCATAACCTCCATTGACTTGTACTCCACACATCATGCTGTATAAACTAATATCCTGTTAGCCTTCTTAATGACATCTGAACACTCCCTGGAAGTTAATAGATAGATAGATAGATAGATAGATAGATAGATAGATAGATAGTAGTGATGAGTCTTTTAAACTAAATCCATCTCATTAGTGGTACTTCTAGTTTTAAGACCTCCCATTATCTAGTCCAATGTAGGATTTTTACTTCCTATGCATGATACTTTACGGTTACTTTAAATTTCATCTGCCACAAATATGCCTAAGCCTGTGGACTGTCCATGTCCTTCTGTAATGAATCAAAGGATATTGGGATTATTTGCCAATTCTCCTATCTTGGTATCATCTGTGAACTTAACCAGGTTGTTGTTTATACAGTACTCGTTGACTTACGACCTATGCAATTTACAACTGTCCAAGTTACAACTAATACCATCTGGCTGTTTGTGTTGCTAAAATGGGCATACAACAGTTTTCGCAATCCCAGCTCTCGTCTTCCTACTATCTCTAGTCAGTATTGCCATATGCCGTGACTCCTTCATCTCAATCTCAGTTTGTTACCTGCAGCAGTTTCAGCTACGTTCAGTTTATTATCAACAGCACCAATATCCAAAGCAGTCATATTTAGTAGGAGCAGTTGATGATGAATGTATGAATGAAAACCCTGTGAACAGCCTTCTAAAAGCAAAATAAAGTTCTGTCCTACCAGGATCCTAATGCAGTGTGGGATTTGAGACGATTGGAAGCACTCCCCCAGACGAGGACATATCCAATCAGTTTGAACTTGCACAGACAAGCAGGCATAGGATAGCACATACATCCAGGCAGAAAGCTATAATCCAGTTGTGGATATGAGGCATATTCAAAAACAGATGGATGATCACGATCTCCATAGTGTCTTTAAGGTTCCTTTTTAAAGGTCCAGCCTACTCAATCTTTCCTCACAACAGCACTTGCATCCTCCAAAGTTGTCCAATAATGTTGTAACACTGGGGCCAATGGAACATGTAGGAATTTTAAGTAGCGCTGCTACAATTTAAGGGACTTATTATACTACTACTTAATATACTATACATACAGTCATGTTTGAAAACATTTGCCAGTCCATCATATGTCCGAATTGAATTATGACCGGTCAGTCAGAACTGAATGTAGTCATAAGTTGACGACAATTTGTATCCCTATCCTAATCATTTATATATAACAAAATAGCAGCAGTTCTGATGATTTGTTTCATTTCAGCTTTTTAATGTAAGCAGTGCTTACTCCTTCTACAATTTCTGAATCACTCAGTTACCTCCTTAGTAGTCCCTGTTACTGCCTGAAGGTTTTCAACTTCCTCACATGTAAAAACTTAAGAAAAATGTCAGTTTAAAGCATTAGTTTAAAATTATATATATTTTAATCCCCCTTTAGTATTCCTGATACACTTCATTTTCTCCTTGACTACTAAAATACATAAATAATCTGTTTTGGTCATTTTTTATCTTATCTTCAATATTTCTTTCTAACTGCCTTTTAGCTCATCTTATCTCCTTCTTAATGGCCTCTCCCATGCTCTCATATGCCCTGCAATTCACATTGTAGTTATCAGTCTTATAGCCTTATACAGTACAGTTGATTTTTTGTTGACTCTTCTTTTTTAGCTCCATATTTACCCATGGTGGATTTTTTTTTCTATGTCCAGATTTTAGGATGAATCTTTCCTGCATCATATGTAAAACATTAATTAATGTAAACATCACATTTTTTTCCCAAATTATGAAAGTGGGCAATAAAGTAAACCTAGTGTAAACATTTAATGTATTCTCTACATCACTGGAGGGTTCAATAACAGTTCAGTACCATCATCTGGCTTCACCAGCCTGTCAAGGCTGCTCAAAGGTTTTGGGCATTGTCACATACAAGCAGTTTCATGGAGCCGTGGGTGAGAGCTGAGCAGCAGTATGGACCAACTGAGGATGAACCGCAGAGAAGTGTGTCAGAAGCCTTACCTGCTAGAGGTACAGCCCCTTCTGTGCAACCCCATACATCCCAAATATTAAAAGTAAAATCCAATATAATGTTAAAAAAAGGAGAAATATATCTAATATATATTCAGATCATTTTTGAATTTCTTATTTGCCAAGCTTTAATTTTGAATAAAGAGTTATTCTTTATTTCATCCATAAACCTGAAAACTTGGAGCATGTCATTTGCAAAACTTTTTATAAACGTCTTTTTTTGTATGCTATCTGAGGCTGTACATAGTGAAAAACACTAAGCAAAAATAAATATAATTAAATTGAGCTAAATACAGTAATGGATGCATAGTTAACTTTGTGGCCTAATTCGTGTTCACTTACAAAATAAAATAGTCAAGAATAAAAAACTGAAAGTTAAAAAATACATTAAATTAAATGAAAGTAAAAAAGACAGTATTTATGTGCATATCATTAATAACATACATATTGATAAGTGCTGTATTGTGTGTGTATAAATAGGTTTTGGGATGGTCTTTTCACCAGTAGCTGTGTGCAGCACTGCAAGCAATGGAAGTCAGGTGTGCTCCATAATATTGGAATGTTTGTTACATAGGATATTGAATATATTCTTTCTGGGTTGTACACTTCACAGTTGCAGGATATGAACCCAAAGAAAACCAGTTTAGTCCAGGGGAGCACAGCATCCAGGCTGCTTTTGGAACCCAAATCTCAGCTATGAGGCAGCTGCACTAACCACTGTGTTGTTCGTCATCATTAGAAATAATAAACATCTTGATTTTGAGTAATACATAACTGAAGTGAAATCATAAAGTGTGTAACACTTATGGATTTTAATAGCTCTGTCTATTAGTTGTCTTTCCATTTTTCCTCACAAGACTGATGCTGCTATAGCAACATCAACTTGGAGAGAGTGTATTTTAACAAATTATTCATTCATAAAAGCATTGTTTATGCTTTGTTGTTTCTTGGGCAGTTCAGAAATGATTTTCAAGTATATTGAGATGATGCACATAGCTTCAGAAACTATTTTATTAAAATGGTTTTGCAAGTAATTAAACTGTTTTCCTCATATTACCAGCATTGATAGGGCCTAAGACACCACAGGAGTGCAGACATGCACTAAAGATGATTGTTTTTGTTATTATTTTTACTTTATGCCGCTGTACTCTTCTTGCAATGAAGGACAATAGATTGGATGTAAGAAGCATAATGTTGGACCCAAGCAGAACTGAACAAAATTCATTGAGAGGTAATAACCTTGAAGGCCATACAAGGTTAAAATCTAGAAAATAAAGAAAGATATTTAGTGATAGTAATATATTTGACCTTATGGCTTCAGATATCTTTCAACCCTGGAAGACTGGCATGCTGCCATTCAGTCTTTATGGGTCAAAGCAGTTTGAGACTATCAAGACAGCACAATGGCAGTGATGCAGCTGATGGCAACTTTAAAACCGAATCTGAATTAAATTGATTTTAATTGGCAGGGATTTACTTTCTCACACCACAGAAGCATGCTGTAATGAATTATTTGTGCTTCTTGTACATTTTACCCCTACCCCCACTAATTCCGTTATTATTTTCCCTAGTAACATAAATTTTATTTAGCGTTAATAATATATTAAAATTATTGTGTACAGCTAGCGTTGTGCTGCCAGTGGTCTCATTATGTTACGTGCCTCAGAAAATCTAAGCTAGGAGTTAGAGCTCAGGCCTTAAGAAGCAGAATATTCAAATTCTGTGTGGCAGTATTTCTTCACGAAACAGGATTTCTGTAGTCAGATCAAGTAAAAGAAAAATATTGTTATCTATAGCATAATATCAATTGTAAATTACTATTACATATTGTTAATGATACTTTTCAAATATTAACGAATTAAAAGTTTTCATTTCCTTTTTTCTTCTGACAAACATGAATATAAGAAACAAAAGAGTGAATGAAAAGCAGTGTGCTTGCATTTTAACCAGATAAAATGTTGCATATGTTGTTAAGGATGAGATTCCCAGCTTGTACTGTATTTTCCCTCTCAACAAGACATAGTATGAATGGTCATTTATTTACTGTTCTCACGTAAACCAATCAATCAGTCATTCTTTATTATGCAAAGAGCCTTCCACAAAGTAAATGCCCCCAATGTAAAGAAGCACATGATCGCTTGCACATACTGAGACACCAATAGAATCATGGCATCATTGGTGTGATGCATGATGGGGACACTCAAGATATGCCCTGTCCCCTCCATCTTATGGCACTGCTAACTAGCGTAATGAAGCTGCAACGACGACTACACTTATTGACCACAAAATGTTTTGCATGTGCCCAGTGGTATGGATTTAAAAACTGTGTCTGTAATTCTCTACAGAAAATCCGTGTGCACATTACAGGGTTTAAAAGCATTTTACATGCTATATTGGATTACCATACAGTTCAAAGCAAAATATTTCTGGATTGTGTTCAGAGGCTGAAAAAACTATAGAAGAGGGAACCATTACTGTAGGAGGTCAGTAAGCTAAAATGAGGTAACTTTGTTGGAAAGATAATTGTAAATTGTAGTCAGTAATTCAGAAGCAGAAGGCTCAGGCAAGTTTCTTTGGAGATGGATATTTTCTCTGTAACAAGTTTCGTGTTTGACAGATATGTAAGTAAGAATGTTATTGTATTCTGTACACGTCACATTAAAACAGAACTCGAACTTGACAAATCAAGGCTTAAAAAGCAAGAACCTAGCACTGCTCATTTTTATTGGAAATCGGGGATTACATAAAAATTTTTGGAGTACAGATGTTGCCTTGCAGTGGAGTATGACTGACAATTTGAACATGCAATAGTCTGCACTTTCTATAAGAGCGCTTTTGTCAGCATGAGTTTTTAAAGCATTCCGTGGGCAAAGTGTTAATTAGCATAAGGACAGGCCCGCATTTTCTGTCAAAACCTTCAACATGTACTGTATACTTTATGCTAAGGTCTCACTCACCTGGCCTAGATGAGCACAGACAAGCTCCTTATGAAAGTTTTATGGATATATAATTTTGTAGATTTTGAGGATGCAGCTCCTTTGGTAGATGGGCAATACATGAATAAGTGAGGTGACACAATCGTCAAAAATCATGTTCAATTTTTGAAGGAATGGATTAAAAAACGTTATGGTGCATATTCATAAACTTATCTTTTTAGGAACATGCTATTTTCATGGCAAGGAAGATATTATCAGTTTTCAGTGCTATTAAAATACATCCTGTTGGTAATGGGCATGCTGGGATCAGGGAGGTAACCGGTAATCCAATGGTCACTCTTACAGAGCTTGAAATTGGAGAATCTATTGGAAGAACGACCATCTTAGTGGCACTCCATCAATCAGGCGTTTATAGTAGGTTGTCTAGATGGAAATCACTTTTGAGTAAAAGGCTTAAGCCAGCCTGTTTGGACTCTGTAAGCACGAGATAAAAGATTCTCTGGTAGAATGAGACAAAAATGGAACACTTTAGGCAGTACTGTAAGCACAATATTTGGTGTGAAGACCAGGCACTGTTCATCACTTGCCTAATGCCATCCCTACAGTGAAGAATAGTAGTGGGAGCATCATACTAACGGAGTGCTTCTCAGCAGAACGGGACGGAAGACTGGTCAGAATCAAGGGAGGGATGAATGCAGCCAACTACAGAGAGCTCTTTAGAGAAATCCTGCTACAGAATGCACATGACCTCAAATGAGATAATGGATCACTTTTTTGCATGACAGTGACCTGAAGTATACAGCCAAGGCAACGCTGGATTGGCTGATTGTTCTTGAGTGGTCCAACTAAAGCCCAGACCTAAACCCCATAGAAGATGTCAGGAGAGAACTGAAGATGGCAGTTTACAGACACTTCCCATCCAATCTGATTGAGCCTGAGAGTATCTACCAGGAAGAATGGGAACATCTGCTTAAATCCAGTTATGAAAACATGGAAGAGACTCACCGAGGAAGACTCAAAGCTGTAATTGCTGCCAAAAGAGCCTCTACAAAGTACTGAATTAAGGGTCTGAATAATTATATGAGAGAGAGATTTGAGTTTTTGATGTTTAATAAAATTGCAAACATGTTTTTAATTCATCATTATGGGTTATTGTGTGTAGCTTGATGGACAAACTGGCAAAAGTGAAGGGGTCTGAAGTCTTTCTGAATCTTTTGTATACATAAACCAAGTAGTGATCAGACTAGATAGTGTCATTAGTCTGCCCAAAAAGCCCTTAAGCATTTAAAATGTTTCTCTATTCAATGCTTCCATGGAAATGCCATCTTTAAACCCATCAAGCAATGATATATGTAAAATGTAGTATGTACAGTAAATATAATGAATAATCAGTATGTCATTTTAATTTAGGATATGCTGTAAATAGTTGTATAGACACATATGGGTTTTTGTTTCCTATATTTCCAGATTTGGATTGCATTTACATTCCCATATAAAAGTATTTTAGTATGCACTAAGAATATGAGATATTGGATGAGCTGTAAAACAAAGTATCTTTTGAAAAATAAACACCCAGACAGAAATTAGAAAACAGCATTACAGCTGCAGGTTCAGAAGCTGGTAGAATATCCTTTGCACCTTGAAAAAAGAGAGCAGGAACAGGTATGTATATGGAGGTGTATCATTTATTAGGCAAATGTAAAAGAAATTTGAATAAGATGACAAAAAGAAAAGGTACTACTTGTATGCATTGTGCAGCTATCTATTGTGCCTTCAGTGGTTTAATATCTGAGTGCTGCAGTAGCAAGGCAGCCATTCTTTGGACCAGACCAAGCAGGAGATACAGATCATAAGCCTCAGACCAGAAATGTGCAGAGACTCTTGTTGGATGATGTTCATGTGATTCCTTTACATATATTTCTTTCAAAAACATAAGACGGTATTACAAACTAAGCCAAATGATTTTGTTCTCTGTTTTTTTTTTTCTCTGTTACTTGTTGTTAGGTATTTGGGGGTGTTAAAGGGCTAGCATTAAACTTGAAATAAAAGACCACAATTTTCTGAGAGTGTCTGCATCCTATAAAATCCAATATGGAAAGTTCTATTTACTACGGAATACTAATAGGTAGAGACGCCAAGTGTTGTTAAGCAATATAAATCATGAATGAATGCCAGTTAAGTATCCCTTGTGATTAACACTATGGCTTTCCATATGGCTCTGGTGTTTGCATCTTTTTAATAGGTGGTGATATGTTATGATATAAAAGTTATGTGTTCAGTGACCGACTGTACTTACATTCTTCTTTGTATAATACATTTATTCAGAAAAGCATTTCAGGAAACATACTGTGTCTTGTAAGATGTATCTTCAATCATCAGTATTCTACCTGTGCAGGAGAAACATCAAATCCTCATGGCCTGTTTCCTGCATTTCTAAAAGATTAATATTTCTAACTTTGGCTTTTACTCAAACAAGGTTAATTTTTTTTGGTAATGCACACATTTTCACATGCATCATGCATAGTACATATTGGCTCTGGAGTCAGGTAAATTTAGTCACCTTAACAGATCAAAATAAATTTAGGCAGAATATTTCTTTCCCTTAAAGGCCTTGAGTTCTTATACCAATGTGACATTTTCTAAACAGTTTCTGTCTTGTGGGTAAAATCTCAAATCTGCTTCTTAACCATCTAAGCCAAGGGCAGCTGTAGAAGTGGAGGTTTGCGTCAGCACAATGTTTGCTAATGCTTTATTTTTTAGGTATTTTTTAGTGTATTCTAACACTTTTTATGAAATTATTGCCACGGAGACCTTTAGCAGATTACAATTGCAAAAAAAAATCTAATATAATTTAGTATATAAAAATCCTTGCTGCCCTGTATTACCCTTAATGGAAAGACAGAGCTATGGCCTAATGTTTTGCTCTCGCTTAAGGCATTGAGTCATGAAGGCATACAATAGAAACATAAGACCTGAACATAGCTTAAAAATGACAGTAAAAGATTAAGGCCCATGAAATCTAAATACATACAGAAACAGATATAAGGCAATCTCCTGTAGAAATCAGCACAATAGAAATACTAACTGACTGTTGATAGAGTAGGAACAAATCAAAGTAGCAGTGGATTCTTTTCAACAGGAAGGCCAATATGGAGTGGTAATGATAAATATGAGAATGGTGCCTGCTTCTGTTTCCACAGAATGGAAGGTTTGCAGTCATCTTACTATGTTGTTAGTCATATGGACTGCTTTTTATTGAAAATAAATATGTATGAGAAGACGTGTCACTAGGTGTTAGGATCTACTTAGAAAAGATGTCTTTAACCTGAGGCATTACCCTCAAATGCGTTCCATTTATTGTGAAGATGAAGACTGAAGTTGACCCAGTGTGTATTGTGATTGGTTGTGCACTTTCATAAGGAAGGTATTGTTAAGAAGCAAAAAGATTTTTTTTATGCTTTTTTAAAGAAGTCAAAGCTGTGGGTAAAACTACACAGACAAAAAAGCTATAATCACTTAGTCTTCTTTTTATACAGCACACCATGAACCATTTACAGTAAACAGGATGAATCTACAAACAAAACAGTCCCATAAAACGCACAGTAAATACAAAACATTTAGCACTAACAGAGAACAACGAAAGCCATTTTTTAAACATCAAGTAGCAAATAGAGTTGCACTAATCAAATTAGCTTACAGCATAAAGGTTCAAAAACATGTATAATAATACTAATAGAAAAGGTAGCAGAACAAGACAAAGCGATAAATTCTCATTAGAGTTTTCAAAGACCAAGGGCTTCCTTAGAGTAATGATGGTGCACAACACCAACTAGAGGCAAAATGTCATTTCCAAGAGCAAGTATAGGTAGGTGGTGGTCATCATAGTGGCCATTATGTTTAAGGGCGAGTCTCACATCAGGGACTCTTCTGTACGTTTTTAAGAAAAAATAAAAGAAGACTTCTTCACAAAAGAATGTATTCTTGTAAAAGTTGTTAACCAATATAAGTGGATCTATTTGAACCATTTTGTGATTTCTACTTAATAATTTTCCCTGAAAAAATGGTTTTGTTAATTAGTGTACTGATCCCTACCCTTGTATATGTTGACACATATTGACCTCAATATGTGTGTCTTGGGAACTGCAGGTCTGACATTGTGTTCAGCAACACAGGAGCGCCGCAGGGGACTGTACTTTCTCCGGTCCTGTTCAATCTATATACATCAGACTTCCAATATGACTCGGAGTCCTGCCACGTGCAAAAGTTCGCTGATGACACTGCTATTGTGGGCTGCATCAGGAGTGGACAGGAGGAGGAGTACAGGAAGCTAATCAAAGACTTTGTTAAATGGTGCGACTCAAACCACTTACACCTGAACACCAGCAAGACAAAGGAACTGGTGGTGGATTTTAGGAGGCCCAGGCCCCTCATGGACCCTGTGATCATCAGAGGTGACTGTGTGCAGAGGGTGCAGACCTATAAATATCTGGGAGTGCAGCTAGATGATAAATTGGACTGGACTGCCAATACTGATGCTCTACGTAAGAAAGGTCAGAGCCGACTATACTTTCTTAGAAGGTTGGCGTCCTTCAACATCTGCAATAAGATGCTGCAGATGTTCTACCAGACGGTTGTTGCAAGTGCTCTCTTCTACGTGGTGGTGTGCTGGGGAGGCAGCATAAAGATGAAAGACGCCTCACGCCTGGACAAACTTGTTAAGAAGGCAGGCTCTATTGTAGGAGTAATGTTGAACAGTTTAACATTTGTGGCAGAGCGACGGGCATTAAGCAAACTCCTGTCAATCATGAAGAATCCACTGCATCCACTGAACAGTGTCATCTCAAGTTAGAGGAGTAGCTTCAGTGACAGACTTTTGTCACTGTCTTGCTCCACTGACAGACTGAGGAGATCGTTCCTCCCCCACACTATGCGACTCTTCAATTCCACCTGGAGGAGTAAATGCTAACATTACTCAAAGTCACTGTCTGCTTTTACATGCATTTTTATTACTGTTTAATTTAATATTGTTTTTTGTATCAGTATACTGCTGCTGGATTATGTGAATTTCCCCTTGGGATTAATAAAGTATCTATCTATCTATCTTGTCTGAGTTCAGGTCTGGCCATTGTCATAACTGCAATGATTTGCAGTTAATTTTTAGACATGACACCAGGAAAAGCCATAATTTTGATTTCAGTTATGCAGTGTGTTATGGTAGAAACTGGATTTTATCCCTGGCTTACAAATGTTTTCTTTTTGTTTAATCTTTTTGTTATTTTGTAAATCTTATGAGTATTTTGTTTCTTTTTTTTTTTACGTTTTATGGATTGATTCATATTTTGCTCAATAATAATTTTGTATTTATGTAGAATACAAAAATCTCAGAAAAGAAAGGGAGGAAACTATTAAACAACTCTGCCCCAGAAAGCAAAAATAATGCTCCTTAAGATTTAAATCTTATATTTGCACAAAAAGGTATCCAAACAAGAATGCCCATAAAGGCAATCCACAAGAGTAAACAAACCCAGTCCACAAACTCTGCTGTCACCGTCCTGCTCCACTGACAGACTGAGGCGATCACTCCTCCCCCACACTATGTAACTCTTCAGTTCCACCCGGGGTTGGGGGGGTAAACGTTAACATTATACAAATTTATTGTCTGTTATACCTGCATTTTTATCAGGTGAATTTCCCCTTGGGATTAATAAAGTATCTATCTATCTATCTATCTAGCTAGCTAATAATCATAAATCAAAAAATAAACAAAAAGGGCCTGGGTAAAAAAAAATCCAGAAAGGTTCTTACATAATGTATTATTAGCCAATACACATTCCGCCAAACACAGTCACAAAGTGAGGTTCTGCATTATTTGGAGACTTATAAAGGCATGGGAACATACCTCCTGCTGCAGCATCAATGGGAGGCCCTGCCCTCCTTGGCTCAACATGAAGACAGCAAGGAACAAAATGGAAAGGACACAACAAAAATAACATCATACATACAGTAAATACAAAATAATTAATAAATAAAATAAATAAATTATAAAATATAAAAACAAAGTCAGTAATAGTTACAAATAATTCACATAAAATGTCAACAATGAATTAAAAAATCACACTTAAGCCAGATATGATAATAATAATAATAATGCTAATAATAATAATAATAATAATAATAGAGTTTATTTATATAGTGCCTTTTCCATGCTCACGATAAAACCCTAACTATACCATAACAGAGAGCACATTGGTCAATACAAATGAAACAGTAAGTAGGCACTGCTCCTCATATGCTATTTCTAGAGGCTTAAGCATATTCCACATGGAGGCAACATTCTGCCGGATTTAATAAGGCCAAGTGGCGTATGCACAAATGTAGTTTGTATGGAAGCCCTGAACTGCAATGTGAAAAAAGGGTTTCCTATCGTGTATATACACAATATTTTTTTTGTACATAAGAGATAATAAATTGTATGTACAAGATAGTTTTCTAAAGATAACAGAGTTATCTTTAAAATTAAAATGTGTTCAGTTTCACAGGTGTCATCTTAATAGGACAGTCTCAAAGCTTTTTCATCATCTTTTGTACCGATTTCTGATCATTCAGTCCATCTAACAGCCTAGAAATACTCACTGAATCCAATTTCAATAAATCATATGTATCTAACATGTCCAACAATTTTAGTTTCTTCTAAGATGTATTGAAAAAATACAACTTTTTCAGTATAACTGGAATGTCTACTGATGTTTTTGTCCACAGACACTTTATCAAACTGGGTTATGTTGCCCGAGCAATATGAGATTTTTTCGTGGACGTTTTGGTATTGTTTGCTTTTGCTCATCATCACCATGGAGTTAAATTGTATCAGAAATATTCACTCACCTTTCTCCATGAAAACACAATGTAAAAGATTTTTCTCTGCTATCACTACAAAGCACATGAGATAAGTAACATATAAAAAATACAGTGGTGTGAAAAACTATTTGCCCCCTTCCTGATTTCTTATTATTTTGCATGTTTGTCACACAAAATGTTTCTGATCATCAAACACATGTAACCAAAGTCAAAATATAACACAAGTAAACACAAAATGCAGTTTTTAAATGATGGTTTTTATTATTTAGGGAGAAAAATAATCCAAACCTACATGGCCCTGTGTGAAAAAGTAATTGCCCCCTTGTTAAAAAATAACCTAACTGTGGTGTATCACACCTGAGTTCAATTTCCGTAGCCAGCCCCAGGCCTGATTACTGCCACATCTGTTTCAATCAAGAAATCACTTAAATAGGAGCTGCCTGACACAGAGAAGTAGACCAAAAGCACCTCAAAAGCT
>JANRMT010062792.1:99836727-99859510 GCA_026402145.1 Polypterus bichir lapradei
GGTTTTCTAGCATGAACCGCCTTTTTAAGGTCATGCCAGAAAACCCTCAAATAAAGCTGAATTACAACAATTCTGCAAAGATGAGTGGGCCAAAATTCCTCCAGAGCGCTGTAAAAGACTCATTGCAAGTTATCGCAAACACTTGATTGCAGTTATTGCTGCTAAGGGTGGCCCAACCAGTTATTAGGTTCAGGGGGCAATTACTTTTTCACACAGGGCCATGTAGGTTTGGATTTTTTTTCTCCCTAAATAATAAAAACCATCATTTAAAAGCTGCATTTTGTGTTTACTTGTGTTATATTTGACTAATGGTTAAATGTGTTTGATGATCAGAAACATTTTGTGTGACAAACATGCAAAAGAATAAGAAATCAGGAAGGGGGCAAATAGTTTTTCACACCACTGTATATAATTTTTGTGTGAAGCATTCCTTTAAGAAAAACCTCCCTTACCTTGTACTACACACATCAAACAATATATCCTAACATTGTTTTAGGCTTCTTAATTGATTCTGTGTACTATCAGGATGTAGACAGTGAACAGTTCACTATCACTCCTAGATCTTTCTTATTAGGTAAACTTTGAGGTTTCATACCTTCCACTGTTTATTTGAAACCAACATTTTTATTTCTTATGTGTAATAGTTTTCATTTCCTCATATTAAATTTAATTTGCCGGAGCCTAAATTGTGTAATAATTCTGAGGATTGAAGATCATTTTACATTCGGATTAATTAGATATAAACTGCAAATATGAAAAGCTTATATATACTCTAATCAAAATGATTTATGTATTAAAAAAACAGTGGCCACAGCACTAGTACCTTATGGACACCACTTTTAACGTAACTTTCTCACACCATAATCTTTTTGCTTCTTGTGTTTAAACCAATTCTATACCTGTATACACAAAGCTCCTTGAACTATTACTTGTTTTAGTTTGATTACCAGCCTGTTATGTGAGGCCTTTTAAAAAGCCTTCTGAAAATCAAGAACAATAAAATCACATGCCACCTGCCTGACCATATGTTTTTCTTTCTTCTCTCATACCATCTTAGTATATTAGTCTGACTGTTAACACCTCACTTATATCTACCTTTCTCATCTGGAGTTTCTTCCAGTGTCACTTTAGAAGTACACACTATCTCTCTAAAAGATTCCCAGTCAAGAACTGCTAACTTCATATTACAATACAGGCCAGTTACTATCAACTATCAGTGATGAAAAGCTTCTGTAATTTTACTTTTCTATCCCCGCGTTAAGAGTATTGCTTGAATGTGCAATGCTATTCCCTTTTGAAAGAAAATGAGCAGGAACTTCTGTTTTGAGTTTTCTTTTAAGAAAAAGAAGTTTTACTAGGGCTGTTGGCCATACTCTCTTTCTCATGGGTGGGGGTTGAATTGAATTTAGTTTTATTAAGTTTGACTTGATTGTATGGAATGTTACTTGCTTTTAATAAATTCAGTAAAAGGAAAAAAAAGAAGTTTGCATATTTAACACATTGTTCTTGATCATGGCATCACAGAGTGGCAGCAAGTAAGAATTTCTCTATACTTACGATAATACTACTTCTGCTATTACTACTACTATTAGTGTTATTTAAGGAGCCTAAGCTTTAGGTGTTGAGTTAGCTGACATGCCTCATTGAAGCCATATTACAAAAAGTATAAAATTATGTGTGCTGGGTGGCACAGTGCCGCAGTGGGCAGCGTTGCTGCCTTGAAACAGTTCCAAGCAACTTACTGCTAAACTCTAGAAGTGTCTTACCTTCATTATTATACCCCCAACCCTCTAAGAAAGTTCTCAAAATTTAAAATTCAGATCTCAAATGAAAAAGTGACTTCAGTTTAAAGAAATATTATTTTGGTACAGCATGGACTTTTCAATACATCTTCATTGACATTTTAGGAGTACAGACTTATACAACATTAGGAGCTGGGTGGCTAAGTGTGAGTTTAAAATACTGTAGCTGTATATGCTATACAAATAGTGCAGTCTGCTGACAGGAACATTAAAGAGAACCACACTACATTTATTCCGAAAATATCCAGTGCAAAGATTTACACTTTACAGATCTGAAAACTTCTTTATGGCAGTGAACTTAGCCAACATGTTTTTCTCACAACCCAAACAGTCCCGATATTCAATAATTCCAAATCTGACATTGCTGTATCAGTTGCCCAAATTTGAATATGTTATAAACCTCCTACCGACTTTTCAGAGTGATTGTTTTAGAGTTTTATGTTCAGTTATATATGCACAGATTACATTACATCTCTTTTTCTTCCCCTACAGAGATACAGTACATGAACAGTTACCTTTTCTTTATCCACAGGTCTTGCATGATTCTTCATTTAGGCCTCCTTGCTGCCATCTTTAAAGAAATTAGAGAAGGCTGTCATTAGATGGTGTGCTCAGTATCTTGTCTTTGCAATTCTTTCTATATAAATCTTGAACAGGACATTTTCCTGAATAAGCTGGCTAAGCATTCTTACTCTCTTTCTGTATATAGGACTGCTTGTAAAATAATCCTTTGAGCACTATATACTACTATAAGAGGCTGAGTCACATCGCTACTCCCCAGATTTTAGACCATATAATTAAGATTTCATCCCTTTACAGGGCCCCTTGTGGGTTGTTATTTAAGTTAAAAGCTCCATTTCCATCCTTGCCATATAGTTTCAGGTGTGCATTTACACCTGGGGGTTGCCAATGATACTGTTTTGTCTATCAATATGTTTTAAATAAACTCAAAAACATGATTTAATTGGGCATGACACAAACTAATGATCATTTACATCAGGATCGGAAAGCCTAATAATTTGAAGTTCCCACTTGCTCAAGCAGTATTGCTGATGCAGAAGCCATTTAAATTGCCTCTGTTAGGGTTTAGAGGCAGAGGCAGTATTTTAGAGCAAACTACTTTACATAAACAAAAATGTTTAAAGTATATCAAGTCTTCTACCAAGTAATGATATGCATTATAATCAGTTCAGATTAAATTTTACTACAAATCTCTTTGTGCCTAACAGTTTGTAAGGTGAATAAAGTATCAGAAGGCACTTTTAGCAGCATGTTGTACTTGTAGTCAGTCACCTCCACGCTTACAGATGCTGGTTAAGAGCTTTTCTTTGACCTCTGAATCAATTTTAGCAATTAGGTCAGGACCTCTGTTCCAAGTATCAAACAGATTCTTTGGCAGTAACCTCACGTTTCAGTGAGTCTCTCTCCGAGTCCCTGGAGGCTCTTATCAAGCTAAGCTCATTTGCAATAGCCACTGGATTTGTCTACGAAGCATGGAAAACATAATTCGCAAACCTCATTCTTGTCTTTCTTTTCACCACACCAGAGCAAGCATACCGTTCCTTGCCATTAAGAAATGAAAGGGTAAACAAATCAAACTGCCATTAAGTTTTGTGGAAAAGTCACAGAAATACATTTGATCATTACACTAATGAGTATCAGAATATGTGTTTCTGACTTGAAAGTAACCAAGCTGTGGTGACCCAGTACCCAAAAAAACATTGTTATAGGTTACCCCAAATGGCTTTTTGCTAATGATTAGCCCCTCTTTATTCAAAAGTTATTAATTGATTAGGCTGGTCACTTACTCAATTAAGAAAATGTTATGATTTTAGGAGGCTTTAAATTTAATTAAGCAAGAGATTACAACGTGCATTCACTCTTTTAATCAGCCACCTTTCTTTACAATTAACAGAAGTAAAAAGTACATCAGGTAAGCTGATTTGTGTTTTCTGTTAATTACAATGAAGTTGTATGTTTTAATTGACTTTTGCTTGTCATGGTGCCAGATAAGGTGATGTGTTATGTGTTGCTCGAACATATTAGTAAGAATTTCACTAGGCTCTGTATTGTAGACATGACAATGCTACTACTACTACTACTACTAGCCTGGCATGGTGATTAGCTAGTTTGTTCAGTCTTAAGAAACCGTTCATTTGAGGTAATGTTTAGCCACTAGTTAAATGGTCTGGACATGTGGCTGGTTGCTAGAGGCTAAATAAGAAGATTGCTTTTAGTTTTTGACAATTTTCACATTATTATGCACACTGTTGATTGTTTCAGTTTGTGCATGCAGTTCTGACTAATTAATGATTAATTACTGTTCTTAGTTAATATGGCTTGCTACTTTATCTATGAAGCTGACATACACATTAGTAGTGTTTTATCCATCTGCAAGAAAGTCTGTTTACAAAATATTGTATCCATGTACTTTTAAACCCACTTTCTCCAGTTTAGAGTTTTGGAGACCAAGGCCTATTCCATCAGTTTTGTTTGTAATGCAGAGAACCATTCATTGTGTACCTTCATGCACATACCTACACTCACTCATACAGGAAAAATAAATCTAACAGGATTGGTGTTGGGATATTGGAAGAAATCCAGAGCATTAAAGGAAAACAAATATAGACATGGGCAGAATGATCAAATTCCATATGTACAAAAAACCACGGCAGGACATCGGTGTAGGGCTCTGCTCCTGTAAAGCAGCAGCTGTACCACCATGCAGATTATACAACAGGAAGCAATGTGAAGAAAATTAAACTGATCTGAATCTGACTGTGTCCAGGTCTTTTGTATGTATAGAGTCTGCACATTTTCTTTGTGTCTGCATAGGTTTTTCTTTGGTTTTCCACCTTTATCCCAAATGCAAGCATGTTTAGATTGATTGACACTTCTATACTGCCCCACAATGATTGAATATAAGAAGATTATAACAATTTTGATGACATCAGGGCATTCAGACTAATAAAGCTTAGCAATCCTATTTGCCTAATCTCTCTAAAATAAGATAATACTGAGTTAAATTTTCAAGGTTTCTAAAGTTCAGCTCTCTATCACACTACTTGGTAATGTATTCCTTTTCTCTGCTTGCTTAAATTGAACATGTTTAACTACTCTCTTCATAGCTGAAGTGGATACATATGTGCACATGAATGCGTCCCAAAATATAAAGGACTAGTTACCCACATATCTGTTATGAAATGACTGTTTTTTTTTAAAGTAGACAATGTAATATAATATAATCTTATATATAAATGTCTACACATGGAAATGTGTCTGTCTGGCCTGGAAGTGCGAAGGTACAGCATGAAGCTCAAAGAAATTGACTCTGTTGCCATGTGAAACCACCAAGGAAAAAGAAACTCACTTAGCCACTAATACACAAGTGAGGCAAGCATATTGGCAAAATGAAACCTTGAAGGAGAGAGAAACTCGCTTAGCTGCTGATAGGCAACAGAGGTGAGCACGACGATAAAACGAAACCAGAGAAAAGAGAACCTCAGTTAGCCACTAAAGCACAACTAATGCGATTGATTGATTGCACTAATGCACAACTGATGCGATTGATTGATTGAAGTGCCAGAATCCATGTTTTCTAGGAGCCCGGGTTTTTTACAGCATGGGCTTACACAGCTACCATAATATAATATAATATAATATAATATAATTAATCTTATATATAAACGTCTATGCGTGGAAGTGTGTATGTCTGTCCGGCCTGGAAGTGAGAGGTGGAGTCAGGGTAAGGGCTCCGCCACCGAGGAAACAGAAAACTAAACGTCTACACGTGGAAGTGTGTGTGTCTGTCTGTCTGGCCCAGAAGTGAGAGGCTACTACAATATGAAGCTCAGAGAACCAGCAAGGGGGCCCCAAATAACAAGTCAGAAGAAGAAAGCAACTCTGTTGCCAAAGTAAAACCGCTGAGAAAAGAGAGAAACTCTTACACAAGTGAGACAAGCACATTGGCAAAAAGGTATCCCTTTTACTTTTTTTCCCACCGCTAATACAAAAGCGAGGCGAGCACCTCAGGAAAATGAAACCTAGAAGAGAGAGATGCCCAGAGTAACTCCTTTCAATCACCTGACATCTCTACATTTCAATTTTTTTTCTGGTGATTTCAATAGTTTCTAGAACCCCGGGCTTTTTACAGCATGGGCTTACACAGCTAATATATAATATAATATAATATAATATAATATAATATAATATGTACCATAGCCTAGTCTTTGTGAACGCAAGTATACGGTGGTTACATTTCCTATTCATGTCTACATCTCTTTTCCAATATTTCCTCTGTATCCTAAAGATCTAGGATACGGTTTGAAAGTTGTCTCTAAACTGTTCTTATATGAATTGATATGTAAGTATCATGTTTGTTGACTGACAAGTAAAACAGCCTACACATAATACAAATGGTTGGGAGAGATGTATAAATGATTTAAGTAACTTTTGTGGGTACCTTTTCACTTATTTGCTGGGGATACAGCCCCCCTATACCTGTTGAAACCTCTATCCCTTTTTGGCCTTCTCTTGCCCTGTCATCTGGTAAATTGATGACATTATGCTTATTATTCTCTTATGTTAGCAAAACATAAAAATAAAAAAATAGCTGATGTTAACTTCAATCTGTGACAGTTTTGTCCATTTAATACACTTTTAAGCAGCATTCCAATAGTCATATTCAATAACTATTCCTGGTTATTGTAATTGTCTGATGATTACTAAAAGAAACAATAAATGCATCATGACCCGATGGTATCAGATGGCTTCCAATGTATTGTGCCTTCTTGCTATTGTTCACCCTTAAGTGAAAAATTGTGGACTAAAGTTCACTAAGACTAAGCTGGTGGATAAACAGCTGGAATTGCTAAGAGGTAGCACCATATGGAGTCTCAAATGGACTCTGGAGATCCCATACTCCTATTAAAATATTCCCAGCACAGGAGCTATAAAATCTAGAAAGTTGTCTGCAGCCCAGCTGAACCTATAGTTAGTTGACAGTGAATGAAGACATGCTATGCTCTGACTGTGAACAAACAATAATTTTGCTTAGCATTTTTATATTCCTGTTACCTCTCCACAGGGGCTAAGAAACTCACCTGTCTACCAGTTCAGTCACTTCCAATAATAAATGGTTACAGACATTTCTCCCCAGGCAATACCGACATGAACAAATGTGCACAAAGCACCATTTGAGATGTTAGTGTTCTATTCTTTTTTTACTATCCTTGTATCAAGCAGGCAGCTGACCTTTAAGCCAATCACAGCACATCTTACTGTTTGATTTACTAAGTAATGATATTGTGGAGCAGTGAAATTATTAGTTTTTTTTAAGGTGAATTCAGAAAACTCTTATTTTCTGGGGTAATTTTAAAAGATGTATGTTTCATTTCTTGCCTCTGTTATTCTGAGTTTTTTAAACTTTTGATACAGTATAATCATTTAGTTATGAGCCGTTCTGTTCTGGATTCTGTTGTTTATTAAATTTTTAGTTGGAATTATTACGGAGTGTTCTGACTATTCATTCATTTTCTAAAACTGCTTATTATAGTGCAGGGATGTGAGTAGCAGAGCCTGTCCTACTGATGATTCAGTTGAAATAATCGCTTGTAAATATGAAGGGCAAGAAGGCTTTAAGAGAGTTCTTCTTATGAATGCTTAAGGGATGCAAGGTTATACAGAGGCATCGACACACAGTACATAAAAACAGGGCGAGGTCATTAATAGAGTCCCTTGGGAATCTTTATTAGGACCATTACTCTTCCTAGTTTGTACTAGAAGTCAGCCTATTGCTGATGAGCTCCTAGTATTGGAGGTGACTGCAAGAAAACATAATGTCAAGAAAAACTGTGGCTAAAACAACTCAAGAAAAGCAAAGAACAACATTTAAACTGGTATTCAGTTTTATTTACAGTATGTCACAAGTACAACATTAATATTACTTAAACTGAATCTATCATCCTACATGACATTACATGAAAAGAGAATGAAAAGGTAATAAAAATCTGCTGCTTCTCAGTGCCAATAAGAAATAACCTATGTTCCCTTTATTTATTTATTTATTTATTTTACTGCTGAGCGATTGTGAACAACATATGTGCAGAATCCAAACAGATTCATTCATTCTGAGTGGTCAGGGGTCTTGTCCCTGTGAAGAATCAAGTGCTGCAAAGTTGCAATACATGATTATTGACTAGTTTTGGGAGCACTTTCTCTGAGAAGAACCACAAATCTAGGTAACATAATTAACAACTGTGATTGAGTACCCTCATGAAGCAGTCAATGCCACAAAGCACCATAACTCAATTGACTATCGGAGAGGTAGGGGGTTCCCCTTTAAGCACTGCGACATAGGATAAATTCGGTGCCAGTTTCAATATGCTGCACATGGGAGTCAAGCAATAACACCTGCACAGCAGTTCAATAGAGCTGTGTGGCAAAAGCATAGGATTCCACAAGTGGAAAATTTCACCCCAAAGGGCAGAATTATAAAACTGCAAGTTTCATGGAAAGTTAAATACGCTCAGTTCGGTTCTTCAGAGCACATATGCAGCATTGGCCCTCTTAAAAGGAAACTAAGGTAGCAGACTATACATCATATTAAACACTTTTGAGTTTTAATCTTTGTCATGTCAACACATAATAGCGGATTGCTGATAAGAATTATTATACACTTGAGTCATCATTTAGCTGGTTCGGCTCGTTATGTCTATGAGATCATTTATGCTAAAAATATTTTATTCACTTGCTTTTTAGTTTATGAGCTTGAGTGTTTAAAACTTTCTATTTATATTGCTTATATTGTGTTCATTTTATGTATGTATTTTATCTTACATAATTTTACATACCATATATACTCATGGATAATTTCTCCCGCGGATAAATTGGGACGATATTGGTACAAGGGTTTATGATATGCTAACACCCACCTGAGGGAGTAACCATGGAGCACACTGCCTTATTTTTCTATGTGGGTGCAGCAATGCACTGTATCACACACCCCCATACACCTTTATTATAAGAGCATCTCTTATCTACAATGGAGCATTCAATTAGAAGAAAATATAAAGCTGGTTTTAAATTAATCATCGCTGAAGTAGCGAAAGAAATTGGTAACTGCGCTACTGCAACAAAATTCAATGCATCTGAGAAACTGATGCGAGATTGGAGGAGGCAAGAAGATGTAAAAAAAAAAAATTAGCTGTTGTATTTTTGAACGGGCATATAAGTTGGGATCTGATTTTATGATCGATTTTTCAGGTTTCAAGACCCAACTTATATGTGAGTATATATGGTAAGCTATTTATGTTTGCATATTGGAATATATGTGTTCATGCATGTTTAATGTTTTTTCTTTTTAATAATTCCTTATCTGGCTTTTATTTCTTTCTGTTAGCCTTTATTCTGTATTAAGCACTTTGGTCAACATTTAATTTTTTTTTTAATTGCGCTATATAAATAAATAAAACCTAAAATTAATATGCAAACATTAGAACATTACAACAATCTAGATGTGAACAGGCCATTCAGCCCAATAAAGCTCACTAATCCTATCCACACAATTCTTCTAAAAAAACATCAAGCCAAGTTTTAAAAGTCCCTAAAGTCTTACCATCTACCACACTACTTTGTAGCTTATTCAATGTATCTATGGTTCTATGTCAAAAGAGAAACTTTCTAATTTTTGTGCAAAATTTAGCCTTAACAAGTTTTCAGCTCTGTCCCTGTGTCCTTGGTGAACTCATTTTAAAGTAAGAGTCTCGATCCACTGTACTAATTCCCTTCATAATTGTAAACACTTCAGTCATGTCTCCTCTTAGTCTTCTTTTGCTTAAACTGAAAAGGTTCAGCTCGTTTAATCTTTTTTCATAATTCATCCCCTGTAGCCCTGGAATCAGCCTAGTTTCTCTTCTCTGGACTTTTTCTAGCACTGCTATGACTTTTTTTGTAGCCTGGAAACCTAAATTGCACACAGTACTCCAGATGGGGCCTCACAAGTGCATAATAAAGCTTGAGCATAACATCTTTACACCTATAAACATTCCAAAATCCAAAAATACCTGAAATACAAAATACCTTTTGTCCCAGGCATTTCAGATTGGGGATATTTAACCTGTAGTAGTAGTGGTATTGTCATGTGTACTGAGTACAGTGAAATTCTTAGTTGCATGTTCAACCAACAAGCAACTAGTCAACACTGTCTGACAATATGGAAACATAAACTATAGAACAACCAAATAACATAACATGCAGTATGCAATAATGAATAAAGTCTGCTCATTTCAGCAGTCTGAGGTGTTGAACTCAACTCACCTTACATCTATAACAGAGGAACCCAAAGCATGCACCTGCATCTTTCAGTATTCAAGAAGTCATTCTTTTGGAATCCAAATCAGCTCCTTATCTTCATTGTTGAAGGAGAGTCCAAAACATCCTGCTGTCTTGATTTGATTGATGCTGAACACGTAGTACAATTGTAGGCTTCTTCAGAACTCCTGCTTTATTTTAGAATGCAGGAAATCAAAGGATAAGGGGCATCTTAATAAAAAAAATAGATAGTAAGCTCTGCATTTTTCATGGTTGAATCTCCTATAAATCTTTATGCATAAAACAATTATTCAGTCCTAGCACAAAAGTTGTCTATATTCAAAAAGGAACATGTTATAGCTGTCAGGCTGGTTTCAAATGCACATAATTATGGCAAGACCAAGAAAACTAGGAAAAGAAAAAAAAAATGACAGTGCAGAGTTCTTTCAAAATTCTCCTGAGATCTTAAGACCACGGTAGAAAGAAAGCTAGGTTTTAAATTACAAAACATTTTATTGATCTCAGAAAATACATGTTTTGATAAACAGTAAACCGACTGAAGCTTTTTTTATGGATTGCTATAATGGCTTGCAAGTTTGGCTTTAACTTTTCTTTAAATAGTTTTAAATAAGTATCCTCCACTAGTTGAAGTGTAGGAAATAAGTTTTAGCTCAGTTCAAACTCATATTTTTCAACTTCCTTTGTGTGTTGGAAGATAAAGTCATAAAATAAAGTTTATCTTTCCTTTGTTTTTTTAATGCACTTACATACTAGGGTCATGGAAGACTGGAGCCTATCCCAGCAACACTGAATGTAAGCTAGAAACCACCACTTGACAAATAGCCAGTCCGCTACAGGGCACGATCAGGATAGAGTTGACATCTTTAGGAGTGGGTGGAAAACTGGTGTACTATCACGATAATTTCCCTGCTACTTACACTGTACTTATTTCCTTCAGGTGTAAGTGTACTTATCAGGTTCGTTACCGGGTTGGTCTACTCTTGCAACTTAAGATTAACCCACATATACATAGATATACACATACACAAAGAGCCTAAGCACAAAAGTACCATATAAATGATGCATACACAGCCCATTATTCTCTAGTGCTTTAACCCACACAAGTGCTGTATAAATAACACATGCATAGTCCGTTGTTCCCTAGTACTTCAAGAGACGTACTTATCATAGGCATGAACAACATACAATATATATGTCAGACCTAAATATTACTTTTGGTTTCAAAGAATATATTCAAAACATACAAAAGGCTCAGCATTCTTGGCTATAGGCCATTTATCAACCACTGATGTCTTACTTTAATGTACTGTGCACTATTGGACAGAGCTCTTCATACTCAGCCGATTAAGCTTACAGTTCTGATCATATGGCACTTCCTTACTGCTCCAGGTGCTTTAAATATTTACCTTATTAATTCAATCATTCTAGATATAAAGACAAAGTATAGAAAGTTAAAAGAAACTTGGTATTTATTTAAGAACCATAATGCCAGAAGAGGATTTCTCTATATATATAAAAAAAATCCTGGAATGGAAAAGCAAAGCGACGATGCGTGATCTTTTCGGAAGTTCTCGGAACACATTTAAAAGACCTGTGAGACAAAAAAGACTGGCCACGGAGCGTCTTGCGGGGACCATAAACATGAGACTTGGTACCAAGAGATTGTCCCAGGGCAGTCTCTCGGGGACGTGGAACATAAGATTCTTGCAAGACACGCCCTTCTTATCAAATAAGAGCATGGACAGCCAGCAAAACATTCAGTCATGTAAAGTCATGTGGCACACACAGATCCTGTGCTCTCAGCAAAGAAGAAAGAACAGCGCGGAGAAAAGAGACCCAAGGCGCGATACATATGCAGAGAAAGTTACAGAATATGAAAGCAGTAAAATCGAAAGTATTGTAGCGTCCCAGCCAAGCTGAAGCCTTTTTTGTTTTAAGTGACTGTTAGGTCCAATCAAGGGAGGGCAGAGTACAGCATGGAAGACTGATAGCTGGGTGCTGATTGATGTGGTAAGGGGGAAGCAAGACCCGTGAGAGGAGGGGTTTGAGAGGGTGCTAGAAACTTGTGTTTGGGGTTACGCAGTCGGCGATTGTTAAAGCAGGATTTTTGTGACACTTTATTACGTCAGTCGCTACAGTATCAAAAAAAAGATAGTACAGATCGCATTGACGCAAACAAAACGAAATTAGTTTAAGTCAGAAAATTTCAAAAACGGGGTTTAACTCACATGTATTTATTGGTTACTTTGCAAAAAAAATTATTAACTGCTGATGATGTGGATCGTTTTGTCTGTGCTGAAATTCTCACAGACCTCATTTAAAAGATTCAGCATATTGGGATATGGAAGATTCCAAATATTGTTTTTACAGAAGTTCTGAAATAAAAGTGAAACTAATGAAATAGCAACAATTCAAAGAAAAAAAAAAGTGTGTATCTGGAAAACCAAACACGGGGGTTGACGAGCGAAGCGATCAGGGGGCTAAGTACCCTAGTAGTATAAAAGAAAATGTAGATAGCAAAGTCTTCATATATATATAGTCTTTGAAATGCTATTGTAATCGATATTGTTCATGAGATGCTTTAGGTGATGGTCAGATGAACACAGTCACACATCTCTCGACGTCTTCTGACTTCGCTCTTTGGTCTTTGCTGTTTCTTCTTCTGACGTCGCTCTCTCTTTTGTCCCACAAGCTATATTTATTTTTTCATATTTGATTGGCTGGCTGTTCATATAATGTTGTTAAAATAATAATAAATAACTTCACTTGCAGTCTTTGATCTTTTAAGTATGGCTGAATTCCTTCCTTTCCCAAGCTGTAAACCAATTCGACGAATTCTAGTCCTAAGCACCCCCAACTGTCTGCAGGATATAAAGTAATCAGTACAGCCTGAAGCATCATCCTGTTCTTCTACTTTGTTTGCACAGATGTTTTAAAAGTGAGGTACAGTTCAGAAGAGGAGATGCTTTGATGTGAATTGCCTTCTTGTAAAATAATGTTCATCTTTGTTTGTGTCTTGCAAAATAATCTTCTTCTTTCAGCTGCTCCTGTTAGGGGTTGCCACAGTAGATCTTCTTCAATATATTTCTGTCCTTTGTATCTTGTCCTGTTACACTCATCACCTGCATGTCCTCTCTCACCACATCCATAAACCTTCTCTAGGTCCTTTCTCTTTTCCTCTTACCTGGCAGCGCTATCCTTAACATCGTTCTCCCAATATACTCAGCATCTCTCCTCTGCACATGTCCAAACCAACACAATCTCGCCTCTCTGACTTTGTCTCCCAACCGTCCAACTTGAGCTGACCCTCTAATGTACTCATTTCTAATCCTATCCATCCTCGTCACACCCAGTGAAATTCTTAGCATAATAAAATTTAAAATCCATGACACTATATCTGGAGTGTCCAGAGAGAATTTACACACTGAGTGGGCCAGTGTTCAAATCTAATCTCCTGATACTGTAAGGCAGAAGCTTCACCAACTCATTGACAAGAAAATGTTGTAACTGAATCAACATTTCAAATGAGTGATTAACAGATTAATGTATTTACGGCAACACTGAATATGATTTTAGCATTTTCAGGGTGACATCTGTGTACGTGTGTGTATAAGTGTATTTGTGATTATTCTACTGTCTGTTCCCTATGTACTGTATGCATGTGTGTTGATCTGTGGCATAATTTGTGACTAGAGAAAGCCTTACTAATTAAAAAAATGATTCACTGAAATTTCAGTTTTTGTCTAAAAATGTTTAAAGATTAATTAGAAAATGTTAAATCTTCATTAATTGCATCATTTTATGTTTCTGTTTTACATTTACAACAGAGTAAAGTTTTGCTGTCTGTGGCAATGCAACCTTGTTTTTAGGAAATATGTTTAAATTGAAACTGGTTTAGAAAAGAGTTTGTTTGAAAATTTTTATCGAATGAAAGTAAGTAATCAAATGATGAGTGAGAAGGCCTGATGTGTCTGTTTGTTGATACACCATCCATGGTCAGTTCTTACATTTGAAAGAGGCTTATAAAGTGATTAGTTCTGATTACTGATGGTGGTCTTTTCATTTATACATTTAAATGGAGTGCAAATATGCTTCCAATGATGACCAGAGCATGGAGAAAGCTGCATGACTCCCTAGGCCAGATTATGTGTGTGGTGTTACCTCTGTTTATTTATGCCTTCTTCTCTCTTCATCTCATATACAGTACATCAACTCAGTAGCCTGTCAGATTAAAAAAAAATCCCTACTACTTTTCTGATAGGTGTTTCTTTCTTTTACATTTTTCATGTGTGCTTTTTTATTTGAGGTTGCATTAAAATGGTGTAGTATCCTTAATAAAGTTAAAAAATATATGTTTTTGTTTTACTTCATTTGTGGAATTAGTGCAATACTACTGTATGTCTTTTTGTTAGTGAGTATACATAAGTGCTGGATAAGAAGCATAGTCCAATGCATCCCGTGAGCATTCTGTCTTCCTTCGTAGCCTGATTATACTCATGCCAACAATAGCTCACTTGACATATGGGAGGTGGTAGGTTAACATGTCTTACTTGCAAAACAGCTCCAGAGGCTGCTGCTGTCAGCATGCATTCACTACAAAAACAAATACTACCATGATTTGCAGATTTTGTTTCATCTGCTTGTTGTCAGAAAGTGAGGGATGCAGAGACTCCAGAACACACCAGGCTTGATAATAACATCACTTTATTTAATATTCTAGGAAAACAAAAACAGCAGGTAAGAAGCAAATAACAAAATGGCAAAAAAACCATAAAAATCTAAACAGGTAGAAGCACATCTGAAATAATATGAATTTATATGAAAGAATAAAATTATTAGTAGTCAGAATCCTGCCTAAGTGCAGGCTTTCAACAGAGTAAAAGCCAAAAAGCCAAAAATTGCTGACAGAAGCCTACATTAAAGGCACAAACCTCTAGTTGAACAGCAAAAGCAATTCTGTTTTACAGCCTTTAAGCTGAAATAAAATGATGCTCAAGCATCTCTGTCACTAAGGCAAGACAGTCCATTTAGATATTAATGGAGGGCATCCAGAAGTGGTCTTCTGGCAGAGCTAGATGTCATCAGTAGATGCGATGTGTGGCCATCCTGACACACTAGATAAGATGTTTAAGAGCAGTGGGGTAAGGCGTAAAAGCGTGTGGATTACTAACTAGATGTAGATATATCTGATACTCCATTACTAAATTGTTGAAAATATCCTCTATTTAATACAAAAAAGGGTTCTTTTTTTCACCAGCAGATATATAAATAAATGTATCCTTATAAAAGACAGTAGATTGTCTACAGTTTTCTATTGTTTTAGACAGAGCAAATAATATTTTTTTTATGTTTGTGTTAATCTTTCATTATTTAAATACAGCATAAGAAACTTCCCACACATCATTACCAGATTTTATGTAATCTATTTACATTTCAGCTATTATTCAATTTGTAAATCATTTCTTATTTGAGCAGAAAAAAACATTCTGTATTGTAAATGGGTACAGTCATATTCATTTTCACACTGAAAAACCTTATTTTTTCAGCTAAGCAGTTTTTTTTTTTTTTAAAGCTGAGGAGTATGTATACTGTAATCTTTTGAAAATGAACCGTTACACTGATTGTGTCTATCTCCTCAATTAACATTTTGTAGTACATTTTTCTCAGTATGGATTGTGAAAGGAATGATTAGGGTAAATCTGAATGACACCCGGATCCATGACAAAATAAATAAAAAATGTTCAAACATTGGCACTTTTACAGACAGGTAAGCAGGACTGCCTTACAACTCCTGGGAAATAATGTTCAATGTCTGGCTTGACAAATATACAATTTGCTTGTTCTCCTTGTGTCAGTGGGGGTCTTCTTTAGGTCCTCCAAAATGTTCACATAAATAGAATGACTGATTATGGATATGTTTGGTTGCTAAGATAAGCTGTAGTCTCCCATTACCATTTATTGAAATAAGAAAATGTACTGTAGAAATTGGTTAAGTGAAGAAAGGGTGGAGAGCAATAGCATGACCACATACATGAATTTTTAGGAGAGCTACTGCTCTACTCTGCTCAACTACAATGATTCTGATCTAGTTAATGAGATAGCTTCATAGTTCATTCATCAAACCATACTGAAGTTTGCCCCCAGTGCACACTTCTTAATTCATGCTTCCAGAGAATTCCTTTACCTGACCTAAAATTATTTTTTTGTTATCCTTGTGGGTCCCTCTTCTGTCTTTTCACTGGTAACTCTTGCTCTGAAGGAATATTTACTGAGAAGAAACAGATAGAAGATTGTGTGCATCACTTCTCCCATCAGTTTACATAATAATAAGAAATTAATATTTATTTTTATAGAGAAGTAACAAACTAGATAATGACAAAAGCGGCAGCCAGAAATAAAAAAAAAAAAAAATCATTTGCATTAGTATTCAAGTAAATAAATATTGCAATAAAGGTCAGTTTTAAGTACATGTTTTGACAAACTGGGTAGACATATGTAACAGTGACAATTTTACCATGTTATTACCAAAACATACTCTTTTTCATGGTTCTATTCTCTTTTAATTATGGAAAGACTCACTCCTCAATATTATTTTTAAAATATACTGTATCTTTAAAGTCACTGCTTCTCATATACTGTACTTAGTTGTCCATCCATCCATCCATTATCCAACCCACTATATTCTAACTACATGGTCATGGGGGTCTGCTGGAGCCAATCCCAGTCAACACAGGGCGCAAGGCAGAAAACAAACCCCGGGCAGGGCGCCAGCCTACCGCAGGGCGTAGTTAGTTGTTCTCAGTTTAATTCCTGGGTGTAATTGATGTCATTGATTAATTACCTGGTCTTTATTCTTCATTTACTTTGCATTCAGGAAAGTACTCTAATAGGAAGTTTACATTTCAAAGAAATTCAGAAATGTGTATTATTTTGCTATAGCTTTAAGTGTTCAACATTCTTTTTCCATTTTCTTAGTAATATGTTTTTTCTGTACATTTTTTTTTCCTTTATCCAGATACAATTAATTATGAGCAATGCAGATGTGATTGTCAAAATTAAAGTAAACTTTACTGTCATCTCAACCATGTACACGGCAGACAAAATAACAAAGATCAGGGCTCACAATATAAAAGTAATGCAAATAAGACAAGACAGCATGCACAAAGAGACGAAACCATGCAATCTAGTGTTTAAACAGACAATATGCCAATACAATTAACTGACACAATTACACAGAAACCCATTTAATGTAAGTTTCACAGATCAGTGCAGTGACTGATCTTTGGACATGATAGATAAAGTGACATGTGCATAAACTGAAGCAAGAGATTGTGATTTAAATTGTTAGGGTAGGGTAAAAGATAATGGGGTGCTGCATGTTGTTAAGGAAGATTAGTAAAATATTGCATAGTAAAATTCTTTTAGTTTATCTAGTACATGAATTCTGCAGTGAGTGATGTATCACAATCTGTTTTTTTATTGCAGTAATATGTTATCTGAGAGAAAATGTAGCATCATATATTCCTTATATGGTAGCACTAAGACATGCAACCATGCCCATATCTGACATTGCCTGATCCCATGTCCCTCAGTGAGGGTGGTACTTGATCTGAGACTTGGAATATACAAAACGCCATGGACACATCGCAAAGTGCTTTTGCTTCTGTGGTATGAGAATATAATAAATATTTCTCACAAGACCACCACCTCTGTCACAACCAGTGAGGAAATCAAAATGAGATGACTGACAAGCAAAAATACATATGAGAGGGGGAGAGGAGGGACAGATTAGCTTGTGAGGTGAAGGGACTATGGCACTAGTTTAAAATGTCAAAATAAAGATAACGAGTGTAGCACAAGGATGTTATGATTTTTGAAGAGTTGTGGAGGGTGAGTCAATATAGTGGCAGTGTTTACCATTGACAACTGACCGACATCTCATCGGATTCTTGCAGTTACAACATACGTTGAATTTCAATCTGTAACAGAGGTGCAAAGAAGATGTATTAAGATTAACAAGTCATGGTGAGGTCAGTTTCCTTCTGGTAACACAATTTTTAAGTAGTTTGATTACTTTAAATCTACAATTAGTGTGAAAAATGTGTTTGTTGGACCATCATCATTCTCGGCATTTTCTCTGCCTTTTCCAAACCTCAAGTCCGCAATCTTGGTGTTTCCTTTGATAGTAACCTCTCTTTTGAGAAACAAGTAAATTCTGTAGTCAAGAGTTGCTTTTTCCAACTTCGTCTATTAGGTAAGATAAAGCCTTTTTTATCTTCTAAAGATCTTAAGAAAGCTACTCATGCTTTTATTTTTTTCTCGCCTCGATTATTGCAATTCGCTGTATTCTGGGATTAACAAATCTCTGATATACAGGTTACAGCTGGTCCAAAATGCTTCCACTCACTTTCTGGTTGGGGCAAGGAAGTATGACTCTGTTTCTCCTATTTTTGCTTCTTTACACTGGCTGCCTGTCAGTTTTCGAATTGATTTTAAAATCTTGCTGCTAGTTTTTAAATCTTTACATGGGCTTGCTCCTACCTATTTATCTGAATTGTGTGTTTTACACCAGCCATCCAGAGTGCTTAGATCTTCTGGTCAGTTGTCTCTTGTTGTCCGTCGTACCAAGTGTAAAACCAAGGGCGACAGGGCCTTTGCAGCTGCTGCCCCTCGCCTGTAGAACTCTCTACCTCATCATATTAAGGAGTCGTCTACAATTGAACAGTTCAAAACAAGATTAAAAACTCACTTCTTTTCACTTGCATTCAGTGACCTTCAGTAATACTGATGGTTTTCCTCTTTGTGATCATATAACATTATTTCTATTTATTATCTATCTTATTTTATGTTCATATATTTTATTACTATTTATGTTTTATTGTTTATTGTTTTTGTTTTCTTTTATTCTATTATTCTAAAGCACTTTGGCCGCAGCATTACTATGTTGTTTTAAATGTGCTATATGAATAAATTGACATTGACATTAACATCACAAACTTTTAAGAACACCAGAAAATATCGAAAGGGTGGGTAAGACATCATTCAGCATAACGCTAGCATTTATCATTTCAAACAGTCAGATTCCACATCAAGAATTATACTGTTACCTGTATAAAATACAAATAGCATGTACATTTCTTAGGAGTAATTTAGCTATATGACTTAATTCATTATTGTTAAATACAGTGAGAAGTCAAGCAAAATGACACCTTTTATTGGTTAACTAAAAACAACAATATGCAAGCTTTCGAGGAAACTTAGGCCCCTTCTTCAGGCAAGATGTAATATAGAGTTCCCTGTGTTTAATAAAATAAAAACTATGTTAAAAACTTGTTAAATAAAAACTATGATCGATACTCACTAACAAATGACATACAGTAGGATTGTACTAAAAATATATTGTTAATGGTGAAGCTTATTTGAAAAGTGTTATTAAAAAAAAAAAGAATGTTATTTAAGACAGGTTAAATAAACTGCATTGATTAATTATTCTTAGACTACTTTATCCCATATCCAGAGCCACAATTCAGGTGATTCAATTGGGCGACCATTCAAACTATCTTTTCAAAACTCATCATATCCCTGCGCCGCACCCCTTATAAAGAAGAATGTATTTCTCTCTGCATTACTAAACCTTACACTAAACATTTGCACTAGCAGGGATTTATCTCAAAATTCTACTCCACATTGAATAGTAATTATTGTTTTATTTAACAATATGTTTACTTTTCTCTTACACTAATATTTATGTTAGTAATATGATTGGGTGGAAACAAAAACATTTTACTGCTTTTATTATATGGCCATTGTTATTTGTCTATGCATGTCTCTGCACTCATTAGAGTAATAATCCTCATCTTGGGTCTGAGAATGCTACTGATTAAAAAGCTTAAAAACCACTGAATTAAATAATGAAATCAATTAAAAGTAGTGCTGAATTCTTGATTTATGAAACTGGTTGGAATGTAATTCTGCAGCCACAGTGGTACCCCAGGACTAAACTCAAGATCCCTTCGTCTATAGCTTAAAATATTGTATTAGAGTAACGATAAAATAATGTAATTCTTAAAAGCATTTGCATTATAACATTGTGCTGCATAAATGTATCTGATTCCTCTTATAATTAGTTGGAAACATCTCTAGTGTTAACTACATACATACCACTATGTAAAAAAGTAATAGATTTAATACTCCTAATAATACCATTATTCAGTCAGGCTAGGATGATAAAAGAATTGCCTTTTTATGACATTCTTTCATTGCAGATGTACTTTGTTTTATAAAATATTACTTGATCATATTTTTTTATTTATTAAGTGGACAGCTTTTAAAAATACTAAAATATTGATTATATAGAACACCTCCTCAAAAAAAACCTCTTCTGTTTATAACTTTCCTTCCTGTAACATTATCATACTCACCTATGAAATGACATCTATTCACTTATTTTTAACTTTGCATGGAATCCTCTGGCCAAATTGAGGTGAAATTTGTATTACAAAAGCAGAAAACTCATTTTGATTAAAAGATGGCTTCATGCTGTGTACACAGATTTCAGCGCTTTTTGATTCTGTGCTCTTACTTGCAGACTGGAGTTCCAGAACGGCAGGTGCTCTTATCATAAGGCAGGCTTGATCTCCTGAATTTGGAATAAAACAAGATCATTTCATAATACATTAGCACTGAGGAATTTGGATAGCCTTTTGCTTCAGTAGCATTATGCTCATTTCAGGCTAATGTGAAAATGAAATTAATCTTTTAGTGCATAAAAGCAGCAAGAGCTGGGAATAAAAGATGATAACTCTTTCATGGGTTAGAATAAAACAATACACAAAAGGGAAGTGCTCTGTAGCTGGTAAATGAGATGTATTTCTATGTCAGATGCATTTATTGCAATGTAATTAATTATAATTAATTGCTACAATCTGTTGAACAACAGCATAATTGTTGCTTAACAGATTGTAAATTAGTTTTCTTCCTAGATTAGGATGTGTAAGCAAAAAGTAGATATTGTAAAAAAAAAATACCCATCTTAGTTATCTGTATTTTCTTTTTCCAGTTGTGCATAAGTAATTCATGAATGGTAACAGGTTTAATATCGGAGTAAGCCCAACAAAGAAAAGCCCACTGTGCAAAGCCCTGGGCAGCCAACTTTTACAGGAACACGAACCATTAAATGGAGTTGCAAGGGATGATGGAAGTAAACACCACTAGAGGAACCAGTGTTCTATGTAGGTGACATCCAAGTAGGGGATGAATTGTCATAAACATTTAAGCCTTTCCATACTATCGTGCTTAGTCAAACTGCACAGTATATGAGTCTGCTATAGTTGGCCAGTTTCCCACTTACTTTTCTGGTGGCTCAGTGTTCCACAATGTAATTAGGACAAGCTCAGGAGAGATTTCACATACAGTACATACTATAGTTCCAAAAGCACAAGTTTGGAAATGTTAAACTTCTATTTGACTTTATCCCAATTTCTTAACAGATCTGAAATATACTGTTACTATTTAAACAAACTTTCTTGGTGGATCACAATTAAAAATTGACTCCTTGACCAATTTTTGAAGAGCAAGCATTTTTTCACATATTTTGGCTGATCAGCCTCAATGAATGTTACCTAAAGTAAGCAAAAGGCATTACTGTTTTTTAAAATGTTCAGGTCAGTGGCATTACAGGGAATATCTTAATTGGTATGTTATGTGCATAACTTAGTGCTTGCACAGCATAAGTGTTTTTCAAAAATATGTTGTAGAAGAACCCCCTAGCGGTGGTTTAAAAAACTTTAATAAATGGATTTGTTTGCTGCACATTACAAGAACAGCAGAAGTCTTAATTGTGCCTGTCCTCAATAAAACAAGCAATAAACACAGTCTGTGATACTGTACAGTATATAGTATAGATAGTACAGTGTAAATTTCACAGAAATGGTACAATATCCACTGTATTCAGTCATGTATAAAATGTACGTCATTCAGCAGTCACTTAGTATTGATTTAAATGTTATTGTCAGAAGTCCAGAAAGACAAGTGCTGGCTTACATGTAATTTCTTGGGTGTCAGAGCTCAAATAAACAGGAATGAGATGACATGGAACCTGGCTTAGTTACTTGTACCACCCTCCTAATACTAGCTGATAAACTTAATTAACACTCATGGAAAGTTTAGCATTCAATATTTTAGCTTAGTTTAGTTTTTTGTTTCAACTGTCATTAGTTTTGGTGAACAACTTTAGCACTTCTGTTCTGAATTCAATCATTGTTACATTCTCTGGTTAGAAAAAACAAGTTTTTGTACTCTGGAATTTTTCTTTTGTTTATGAGTTTATAAATCTTTGAGAAAGAAAGATATTTTTATTTTGTTTCTAAAATGTAAGCTAATCTCACTATCCGCTCCATAAAACATCATGTGAGTGGAAGACTTTTGGTGGCCAGTTTGGAAAAGAAGACAAGCAGTTGGCATCTACAGCATGTTTTTGGGACAGTTCCATGTATTTAATGACTGACATAATAATTAGCATTTAAGCATAAGGACACTGGAGTGATGGCTGCTAAAAATGGGACTTTGCAGTCATATGTGAATAGATAGATAGATAGATAGATAGATAGATAGATAGATAGATAGATAGATAGATAGATAGATAGATAGAT
>JANRMT010062792.1:99859520-99975328 GCA_026402145.1 Polypterus bichir lapradei
GATAGATAGATAGATAGATAGATAGATAGATAGATAGATAGATAGATTAGCCACAGGAGGAAATCTGGCTTTTTACATAAGCTCATTAAATAAATATATACACAAATATGTATATACACACACACAAACAATGGTCAGAACACACACCATAACAGTTATAAAGGAAGAAAAATTAAAAAAAACACTTTGCTGTCACAGTCAAAGTGAGACATTGTGCAGGCATATTGCTGTTGGTATAAAGGAGCCCCAGTAGCATTTCTTGACACACTTCTGCTGAATAAATTATGGGATGAAAAGAGGATGTACAGCATTGTTCATAATAGCACTTTGTTTTAATTATCTCCTTTGCTACTAGATAGATAGATAAATAGATACTTTATTAATACCTGCAGGGGGTCCAAAGTAAATTACAAATAAGTAATTTCATGCAGTATGAGCAAAGTACCACATTTAGTAATCCAACCATCCATTATCCAACCCATTATGACCTAACTACAGGGTCACGGGGGTCTGCTGGAGTCAATCCCTGCCAACACAGGGCGCAAGGCAGGGAACAACACCCTTGCCGGCATCATGTGGAAAACTCACCTTTTGTGTCATTGTGGTGCTGATATTACCTGAGCAGTTAGGAAGGAAACGTGCATTGGGAGAGAGTTATTTGCTGAAGAAATAGTGCAGAAAACTGAAAAACAGGACAAATTCATGAGGCGAGTAAGATTAAATTAATTTGTGGTATCAAAAGACTGTCCAGAAGTATTGTGAACAGACAAATGGCATGTTTGCCAGTGTACAAACTGAGGAGTGTGATGTAAGCTTGATACACTTATGTAACTGGACACAAATGTGCACCTCGTTTTATATTTTATTTATCTTTTATGTTTATGTGTGGTTTACAGTTTTCTTTCATGTGTTGTGCATCTTATTGATATTTGAAACGTGCTTAGTTCCACATTAGAGAAACAGTAGAAAGTACTATAGCTGTGTTTGGATGTATAGTGTACTTTTGAAATGATATTAAAGGTACTGGTGCTTTATATTTGCAGATGAAGAAATATGAGCTCACTTTCTGCTCCTGTTTATACAAGTAATCTCAAAGGTCATTGGCAACTTGCATATTCCACCAACAAATTTAATTTCTTACCCTTTAACTGAGTATTTTATAAATAAAAACAGGCAGAGTAGCCACTTCATATACTTTAGCCTTAGGTAACATAAATAAATAACTGAAGAAGATCATTGATTGGTGTGAAATCATCAGTTTAGCAAGATAGATTTGCATGCAGTCTGCTGTGTTCATTCTCAAAGTCTCATATTTTATTTATTTATTTATTTACTTTGCTACTAGTTTTATGAATGATTATAGTCAGTGAAAAAGGTATCAGTTTGATGGTTAAAAGATCCAGTTCATCTATCCAGGCAGGTAAATACTGTGATTTGTTTATCCCCCCATATTAGGTGGCTGAACATATTAGCTATGATTGTTATGATCTCTGAAGATGAGATGCCAGTGTTTCTGCAGACAGCAATCTGTGCAGGCTTCTGGTAGATGCAGATGCACACTTCTTATTGTGTAGAAAATCCCTGCTTAAACTCACGCCTCATTTAATTGGTAAAGATTCTGTAACCGACTTCTGAGTGCTCTCTACACAAGTGGTCCCGGCTGGACTTTTGGCTGCAAACTCAGGTCCATACCCACGCATGGAGTGCAGAATGCAACCACCTTAGTTAGACAAGCCAAAGGAGATCTCTTTTCAACTCAAGGGACTAATAATGCTTCAAACTTCAAAGTGTCACTTCTTTAGAGTGGGCTCATCCCATTTGAGTCTCACTACCCTTTCTACTTGCAGAATCACATCCTCCATGACAAATGATTGTCATGCTGCCTCTCTTTGCTGAATCTGGGTCATGATACCATTGACACCAGGTTCACTTCATCCCCACTGGGCTCCAAAGACACAAACTCAAATCCATACTCAACCTGCCTGTCTTAGCCAGGCTCAACTGACTAACTAGGCTTTTTGGCAGCAAACTACAGGTAGTCCCCAGGTTACGGACATCCGACCTACGACATACGAATGGGGCTACAGCTGTGACGCATGCGCCTCAGTAACTGCTTCTCCATTACCTCCGGCCTGGGGATGCTGCAAGCGATGGCTGGATGGAGGCTGGAGGGGGGCGATTTCGCTGCTCGCGCAGTATAGTGTCCCTCAGGTGGCTCCAGGCGGCAAGCGATTTCACTGTCTGCCCACCACACACGGCTGCCCCGTTCAATCTTGGTGGGCGGCTGGTGATGCTGCAAGCGGTGACCCGGTTGTGGCTGAACGGAGGCCATTGAGGGTGAATGGGGCGGCAGGGGGTAGCATTGTAGTGTGCCTCGGATGGCTGCCTGTTAAATGGGGGCAGTGGTGGGCGATTCACTACACACCTTTCACTGCACCGTGTTCATTCTTGGTAGGCGGACGTTTCAGGCAGCATACTGTAGTGGAGGTGACTGTGAGGTGGGCTGGTGATGAACCGCCCCTCAGCGCCCCCATTCATTCTCAATAGCAAGCCTGCTTGTACTGTTACGCACATAGCAGGAAGTTGTCTCTTGTCAGTACATCAGATGTGTTGACGACGGGTGCTTTCCTGCTGTGATAGCGTGTACAGTACGGTGCAGAAGAGCTCATCTTAACCTTTTGTCTTCACCCTTCAAGAATGTCTCTGAAACACAAATCTGATGCAAGTGCTGTTGATACAGTAAAGAAGAGAAAAACCATTACCATTGAAAATAAAGTAGAAATTATAAAAAGGTCAGAGAGAGGTGAAACACCATCATTCATTGGCAGAGCAGTTGGTTAAAGTTGGTCAACAATAGCATTTATTAAAATAATGTACCTGTTCCAACTTACATACAAATTCAACTTAAGTAACCTACTAATATATGCACCGGTGGCTCAACCTACAGTCCCTATCTCGTACGTAACCCGGGGACTGCCTGTAGTTTAAGCTAAGACACAGTGCATATCACATACAGTGAAAAACAGATAATTAATAGGAATAAATCCACAGTTATCATGAGCTCTAACTTTTAGAGCCACCGGTGTATATATTAGTAAAATATATTAACTGAACTGGTTGCCTTGCAGTAAGGAGACCATGGTTCATGTCCCAGGTCCTCCATGCATGGAGTTTGAGTGTTCTCCCTGTGTCTGAATGTGCTTCCTCCCACAGTCCAGAGGCATTCAGTTAAATGGATTGGTGATGCTAAATTGGCCTTGTTTGTGTGTGGTGTGTGTGTTTTTTGTGAGTGTGTTCACCTTGCGATGGACTGATGCCCTTTCTAGGGATTGTTCCTGCCTTATGCCCCCTTCTTGGTAGAACAGGCTCCAGCCCTCCTGCTGGAGCAGGTTTAGAAAATGGTAATAACCGAACTGTTTTCTTGTTTTTGTTAATTTTTATAATACTAGTTGTTTTTATATTTTAATAAAGAGTATGCACAGTACTTGAAGTTTGTCATGATAATATAAAGCACTATTTGCTATGGTGTTCTAAGATTAGGTGTTCCAAAAATAAACCGCTGTATCTCTCGAACCATTGAGGAATTTTAACCAAGTCTTAACTTTCATTTTAAGTCAAGCTTCTGCTGCTTGAGATAAATTAAAACCAGATGGCTCTGTGCCAAAAATAAAATGTAAATGAAAGTAAATTGTCTTCAGATGCTTTATACTTGCTTGGTAATTTATTTATGGCTGGGACATCAAAAGTAAAAAAGCTGCAGCTGAAAATACACAGCAGGAATGGTGTTGATTTTGTTAGAGTTAGACTTCTAGTCAGCCTAGCATTTTGTTGGTTACTTTAAAAATAGAAGCTCCTGTGAAACATTGCTTTCAAATCTATACCAGATAAATGACATTAGAAATGTAGGGAATGAATATTATTGAGAATTGTTTGCTTGTTTGGTGGGCTTAATGGACTGGCAGATATTGAATTGTTCAAGTGGTCATACTGTACGTTTAACAATGTGAGAATCAGTTTAAGAGAGGCCAAGAAAAAAAGCTGCTTTTGTTTGTTTTTCTGCTTATTAAGGATTTGCTTATTTAAAAGGTGTTTTTCTCCTGACTCATCAGGAGAGGCATAAGAAAACAGGTCGAACAGCTAGACAGTTCCTCTATAAGCTTATCATGCTGGGGAACATCTAACAAAGAATATCTGTGGAGGAGGCAATTTGAATAGATGGAGAGTCCTGTACAGCTTAGATAAGCTTGCACCCAGAGAGCAACCTGCTTAAGTAAGTATAGTCTGTCTGTCAGGTTATTGCTAATTCAAGCTGCGAAATGTAGCTTTGGTGAACATGGATAAGTAAGAGTGAGTCAGGCCTCATGCCTTTTAGGAGACCCACCGCAGCCTTCACAATTACATAAACAAACTCACCAAAAATAAAATAAGACTATGCAAGGAAAAGGTAGACAGTGTTGCCAGGGCATCTGGTAGCCTCAGAAGTGATTCTGTGTATGGTGAGAAGTGACCTAAAGCCACCTAACTGCAAAATGGTAGTTGATTGTGGAGTCAGGATGCTAGAGAGAATGAGCACCCAGTTGGTTGGGGAATGGGAAGCCAGTGTTAGAAGAAGATGAGGGGAGACTATAGGGTGGAAAAGTGGGCAAGTCAACATACCACATAAACAGGCTTGCAATTCCTGTAATTATTAAACTCATTGGGACAGCTAGTTTTTTCACCCTTCATTTTATTTCAAACTTGCTGTCCCCTGCTGCTCCTCCCCGCATAGTAGTGAAACAGGACAAACTGTAAAAATCAATAAAAAAATAAAAAGAAATGTAATTCTGGCCAAGTGGAAGGTAGGTACTCTCCAGCATCAAACATTGGCACTGTGTCAGATCATGTTCAGCTCTGATGGGAGAGAGTCCCTCGCGTGGGGAGAAAAGCATGTGGCCGTGATATCTCTGGCAATCAGCAGGTATCCTCTAAAACACACGTAGCTCTGATCTCTCTCTCAAAAATGTCAAACGTTGCTCCTTAACAATCTGTAGATTATAATGTCTGTTGAATAAACAGGTATCCCTAGCTAAGCAGAGGCAAGGTACACTCCAACATGTGGCGAGAGGTAGACCGACTCCCCCATCTCCCTCCCCTTGGCCTGCAGCCTCACTCTTAGATTCACACAAATAAATGAGTACCGCAAGCAAACTATGATACTTTCCGTGATGAGAGAAGTCACAAAATCAACCAGAATGTTCAAGCAACTTGTACAAAAAAACAGATCTAAATCTGTTAAGTAATTCTCTCCTGAAAAGCAGACAGACATACATACAGACAGACAGATTCTTATATTATTTATAATTACAATGAGGAACCCTATCAGAATTGACTGATGTTCAGAGTGGTGTTCCACAGGGGTAAGTGCTGTGGCTGCTGCTATATTTAATATATATAAATGATTTGGCTTGCAAGCTGGTTTTGTTTGCCGATGATACCAAGCTAGCTGAATTGGCAAATAATCTAGAATCCATTGAATCATTACAGAGGAACTTAGGATGACATACAGGTTTGAGCAGATTTGAGGAACATTAAACATTAAGTAAGTAAATATAAAGTGTTACACGTAGGAAGTAAAAATGTTAAGTTTGAATAAACAATGGGAGGTCTGAAAATTGAATGTACACCTTATGTACTGCTGTCTTCATAGTGGACTTGACACTATCAACTGCCCGACAGTGTTCAAAAGTCATTAAGAAGGCTAACAGAAAGTTAGGTTATATAGCACGTTGTGTAGAGTCCAAGTCCAAGGAGGTCATGCTAAAGCTTTATAATACACTGGTGAGGCCTCATCTGGAGTACTTTGTGCAGTTTTGGTCTCCAGGCTACAGAAAGGACATGTGAACAAAATTATGAAGGGAATTACCGGTAATACATTGGATTGAGACTGTTACTTTAAAATGAGCTCATCAAGAACACAGGGACATAGTTAAAAACTTGTTAAGGGTAAATTTTGCTCAAACATTAGGAAGTTTTTCTTCACACAGAGAACCATAGACACATGGAATAAGTTGTCAATTAATATAGCAGACAGTAGGACTATAGGAACCTTGACAGCTAGACTTGATGTTATTTTGGAAAAATTAACTGAATAGGACTGGCAAGCTTTGTTAGCCTGTTCACATCCAGATTGCTCTAATGTTCTAATGACCAACAGACACTGTGAATATAAACAAAAACAGCTATTCGTCCTTAATAAATCAGGGTCTAGCATTTAGGAAACTAGTGTCAATAAATGTACATTTCATTCCTGCCTATTGGTCAAAGTTTGTCATTACCTTACTTTCTATGTGCAATACGATGAGGCCTATTTGTCTTTAAAGAATTTAACATAATAAATTTTGCTTATTACATTAATAGTAGCAGCTGAATGAGAGATATTTACCCCAAACTTTTATAGAGGGACCTTTCTGAGCAACCAGCCATTATCAATCCTGTTTAAGTCAATTCAGAATCACACAGCAGATGCCTGTCTATTTATCACGATCAAGGCAGGAACAAAAACCACTATTTCTCAGTCACTCATAATGGACAAATTTAATTTGCACATCTTTGCAATGTGTGTGAAAAAACAGAGTTAACATCTTAGAACCTGTGTAGACACCAGGAGTCTTCATTTTGATAATGTATGGGATGTAATTTGAACACATTCTGTACCACAGTGTTGCCAGAGAGTGCCCCCTCCAATAACATTGGGTCTCCAAGTACAAATAAATGGCTAGATAGTGATGTCATTAATGAAAAAAGTGCAAATGGAATTAATTACATTTTAGATGTTGATGTTCTGTTAAACGTAGCAGAAAACTCAAAATCAAAACAAGATAGATTAGATTAGATTAGATTAGATTGATCTCCAAGGGGAGATTCAAATGCATACCTCAGCAAAACATAAAAATATAAAATACACAGGTAAAATACAATGTAAGACAATTGAATAAAACATATAGTACAAAAAATATTATGCTCAAACATACTTGTAGCCAATTGATACAGTATTTGTAGTATTTTCCTATGGTTTCTTCCTAAAGTAAATGGGTGTTGGGAGGAAGCACTGGAGTGACTGTTGGGACCGGGCAGAAAAAATCCCTAATCCCTATGTGGCTGAACATACTCCAAGAAAGCACCTCCTGGACAGGATGTGCAGAATTTTTCATGATGGCATCCATCTTTGCCAATTTCCGCATTTCCACAACAGGTTTCAGACTCTCTAGTGATGGAGCTATTTTTTTCTGCTAAATTTGTTCAGGTGTTTTGTATCACCTGAACTCAAGTTGCTTCCGCAGGAGACCATCATATTTAGCAACACACTAGCTACAACAAACTGGTAAACATTTTCAGCAGTTTGCTTCACATATAACCACAAAAACAACATAGAAATTCAGTAATTTTAGGTCAGAGCCTTCTAATTAGAATACACTCTGAGTCCATAACACAACAAACTAAATGATACCATTGTCTTGCATAAAATATCAGTGTAGAACCATTTCCACCTATTAATTCACCTTCCTATTAAGTTACTTTAAAACGATCTACCATTCAAAAGTTATAATGAACAATTGAACAAAAAAAATTTTTAAAAAGATAATAAAATGAGTTCCCCACAATGCACCCACTAATAGATAATTTTGTTAAGAGAATGAATGGGAGGATGAAAGGATCTAAAAACTTAAATATTTTTCCCTGAAAGGATTAAACATTTGTTGCTTTTATGCTAGAAGTGTGTTCTGTAAGTGGCCCCTTATAGAAGAGACACCATCTAAAGCTCTTTGAAGCTTAGGAATAGGAATATTGTCATGGTTTGTTACAAATAAGCTTACAACTTCATTGTTATATCTTACTAGCAAAATACCCGCGCTTCGCAGCGGCGAAGTACTGCATTAAAATTTTTATTAAGAAGAAAATGTAACCTTTTTAAATCTCTTTGTATACCATGTTGTCAGTTCGGCCCTCCGGTTGTAACATGACCAAGCTGTGTGCTGAGCTTACTCTTGAGCATGCAACTTACAGTTGGCCATGTGAACAGTAATCTTGTCTCAAATCTCACAGCTTGGATTGCTGCTGTCATAATCAGTTTGAGGTTCATGGTTTGTTTCAATTATGACAGTATTTGCAGGACTTGTGTTGAAGTGACATTCGGCATCTGTCAAGCGTTTTAAGCTTACAACCGGTTTCATCGATAACTTCACATCCAGCTTTTGAGAGTTTAAACATTCATAAACATCAAAGTGTCCACTACTGAAATCGTCACCTGTGAATGTAAGATGTTTAAGAGGCATTGGCGGTTGTCGAAAGGTGTAAAATATTTGGCCATTTCGGTACACTTGAAAGCACCAACCGAACAATTCAGCGGCAGCCATCAACTCACATACAGAACCATAGGTGAAGGGCTTAAGCATTTGTAGTATAATTATCTCCTATACCGTCATCAGTCCACACCTTGAACCTGTCCCAGTCATTCAATACATAAGACACAATGTTCTTCCGGATATCAAGAGTGAGCCTGATATGGCCGTGCAATATGTAACACAGAGAATGGAAAAGATAGGTGCCATCTCTGGGCATGGAAACCACTCGGTAAGTGACAGTTCTTTGATCGATGGTGATTACCTCGATAGACATGGTAATGGGGGTTGGAATGATGAAGGAAATGGGTAACTGAATAATGTAAAGTAAGTGTAAAATACCTATACAATAACTATAATTGTAATAAACAAACAATAAAACAGCGGAGAAGCCGTGGATTAAACAAAAAGGCTGTAGTTATCAGCAGGGAGACGTGAATCCCGTGGCGAAGCAAGGAAGGGAATGTAGAGACTGGAGCGACGGACGGCCTTATTTAGGCAGGCAGCCAACAACGTGGGAGGCGTTGGGATGGGGGACCCAACATCGCCTCACATGGTGACCAAGCTGCAGGCTATGGACGTATATATGTACGTAAGTAGGATTCAGTTAGCGTTGGGAACCCGTGTACCAAATTTCTTGAAGATGGGCCCATAAGTAACAAAGACTGTTGAAAAGTTCAATATGGCGGCCGACAGTGGCATCATACCACCGAAATAAGTACGTACATTGGTTTTGGTTAGTGCAGGGAAGCCGCCTACCAAATTTCGAGATGATGGGGCCATAAATAAGAAAGTTCAAAATGGCGGACGTTGTTGACCGTTATGACCGTTACGCGTAGAATTTCGAAATGAAACCTGCTTAACTTTTGTAAGTAAGCTGTACGGAATGAGCCTGCCAAATTTCAGCCTTCTACCTATACGGGAAGTTGGAGAATTAGTGATGTTGGAAAATTCAATATGGCGGCTGACAGTGGCGTCATACCACTGAAATAAGTACGTACATTGGTTTTGGTTAGCTCAGGGAAGCCACCTACCAAATTTCGTGAAGATGGGGCCGTAAATAAGAAAGTTCCTCATGGCGGACGTTGTTGACCGTTATGACCGTTATACGTAGAATTTCAAAATGAAACCTGCTTAACTTTTGTAAGTAAGCTGTAAGGAATGGGCCTGCCAAATTTCAGCCTTCTACCTACACGGGAAGTTTGAGAATTAGTGACGTTGGAAAGTTCAATATGGCAGCTGACAGTGGCGTCATACCACCGAAATAAGTATGTACATTGGTTTCGGTTAGCGCAGGGAAGCTGTCTACCAAATTTCGTGAAGATGGGGCCATGAATAAGAAAGTTCAATATGGCGGACTTTGTTGATCATTATGACCGTTACGCGTAGAATTTCGAAATGAAACCTACTTACCTTTTGTAAGTAAGCTGTAAAGAATGGGCCTACCAAATTTCAGCCTTCTATCTACACGGGAAGTTGGAGAATTAGTGACATTTGGAAAATTCAATATGGCGGCCGACAATGGCGTCATACCATCGAAATAAGTATGTACATTGGTTTCGGTTAGCGCAGGGAAGTCACCTACCAAATTTCGTGAAGGTGGGGTCAGCCTTCTACCTACACGGGAAGTTTGAAAATTGGTGACGTTGGAAAGTTCAATATGGCGGCCGACAGTGGCGTCATACCATCGAAATAAGTACATACATCGGTTTTGGTTAGCGCAGGGAAGCCGCCTACCAAATTTCGTGAAAATGGGGCCATAAATAAGAAAGTTCAACATGGCGGACGTTGTCGACCGTTATCGACCGTTACGTGTAGAATTTCGAAATGAAACCTGCTTAACTTTTGTAAGTAAGCTGTAAGGAATGAGCCTGCCAAATTTCAGCTTTCTACCTACATGGGAAGTTGGAGAATTAGTGATGAGTCAGTCAGTCAGTCAGTCAGTGAGGGCTTTGCCTTTTATTATTATAGATTATCAGAGTAAAAGGAACACCACATTAATTAAATAACTGTAAGGACTTTTAGTGTGAATGTCCTCATCTGTCTCCAGGCTTCTTGCATTCAATATCTAAACCTGCATTTCTTATTTACATGTCTCACTTTCCCTTCATTCTCTTTCAACAGTGTTTTTTAATAATAATAATAATAATAATGTATCTATATAACCTTTCATTTCTCTTTCTGTTAAATGTGTTTCTTTTGCCTTCTTTATTGAGTAGCTACAGATGTCAGACCCTTTTTTTCTCTTTCTACTTCTGCTGTCTTCTTTAACTTTTCTGAAGTTAAGCTCTGATTCTCTTTGTTCCCTTTCCTTTTAAACCTCAAGCCCTGACTCACCCAACGTTCATTCCTGCTGTATAGAGTGTGCCATCCCCCTTACTGATTTGCTAAAAATCAATGTGTACAATGTCCTTCATGTAGAAACCTAAGGGAAAGCTTACATCATCTTCAAAGACAGATCAAGCAGAACACAATGTAAAAAATTTTAATTTAACGACAACATGATTCTTTAATTTTATATTCAGGGAGCTGTGTTACCTTTGTCCTTCAGTTGTGTTGTGTAATGATAGCAAGTATTTTTTTTTTCTTTTTAATTTAAAAGAACATATAAAAGTCAAAAAGTTAACTTCTTGGTACATGGATAATTTGTCAGTCCTGCAACTTTTGTTATATGTACACCATCTTTAATAGTAAGTGCTTCTACAAAACAGCCAAGAAAATTATTATACAGTGTATTTTTTAGGATAATATAGTACCTTTTTGGTTATTAATTTTACTTTTCAGAAGGTGGCTGAGTTTAATTCCTTGCAACCAATGTCAGTAGGTAAAAATAAGATAATTATTTACCAGAACACTTCTTTGCCTTGTTGAATTAAACAATCATACAACATTGCAGTGATTCTGTGTCCTTGTCTTGTGTGTATTCCACACTTAAGAGAATTTTAAACATATGGTCTACAGTATGCTACTTTGATTCTATTAAAGTTGTGTGTATTTTGTGGCTAAAACCGTGTGTATTTTTTTCTGACACTGAAGCCTTGTTCTTGTGTATTATGAATAAATAATTATAATAATATGCAGCTTCAGAGTCTTCTTTTTTTTCTTTCGGCTGCTCCCATTAGGGGTTGCCACAGCAGATCATCTTTTTCCATATCTTCCTGTCTTCTGCATCTTGTTCTGTTACTCTCACCACGTCCATAAACCTTCTCTTAGGCCTTCCTCTTTTCCTCTTGTCTGGAAGCTCTATCCTTAGCATCCTTTTCCCAATATACCCAGCATCTCTTCTCTGCACATGTCCAAACCAATGCAATCTCACCTCTCTGACTTTGTCACCAAATTGTCCAACCTGATCTGACCCTCTAATGTACTCATTTCTAATCCTGTCCATCACAAGCAATGCAAATCTTTATGTCTGCCATCTCCAGCTCTGTCTCCTGTCTTTTTGTCAGTTCCACCATCTCCAACCCATATAACATAGCTGGTCTCACATTCCACCACCAGGTTTCCTTTTCCTCCTTCCACTGCCCAGATGTCACACCAAGCACCCATCTTGTTGTCATCCTTACTACTCCTGCTGTAGTTGACCAGCTATCTGGTAACTCTTCACTGCCACCCAGTGTCTGTCTTACCTCCTCCCTGAACTCAACCTTGCAGTCTTCTGTTTTCAACTTCCACCATTTGATCCTTGGTTCTGCCCTCACTGTCCTCCTCTTCCTGATCTCAAATGTCATCCTCCAGACCACCATCCTATGCTGCCTAACTACACTTTCTCCTGCCACCACTTTGCAGTCTTCAATCTCCTTCAGATTGACCCTTCTGCATAAGATATAATCTACCTGTGTGCATCTTCCTCCACTCTTTTACGTCACCCTATGTTTCTCCCTCTTCTTAAAATATGTATTCATCACAGCCATGTCCATCTTTTTTGCAAAATCCATTGTCATCTGACCTTCTTCATTACTGTCCTTGACACCATCCCTACCCATCACCTCCTCATTCCCTCTGTTCTCTTCACCAACTTGAACGTTGAAATCTGCTTCAGTCACCACTCCCTGTCCCTTGGGTACACTGTCCGTCACTTTATCCAACTCACTCCAGAAATCTTCTTTCTTCCATTGCCCACCCAACTTGCAGGAAATAATCCAATCCACGTGGCCTTACTCCCCTTCCATTTAGTCTCTAGCACGTACAATATATAAACCTTCCTTCTCTCCATCACATCAGCTAACTTACTCCCCTTATCTGTCATACTGCCAACATTCAAAGTTCTTACCCTCAGTTCCAGTTCCACTCTATTTACCTTCCTCCTCTCCTCCTGCCTACAGACACCTCTCCCGCCTCTTCTTCTCCTTCTTCAACCAACAGTAGCCCAATTTCTGCCAGTACCCTTTTGGTTAACAGTACTGGTTGCGGCTGTTAAGCCGGGCCTAGACCAATCAGGTATGGAAATCTGTATTGTTGTCCGCATATTGATCTGGCAAGATTTTACACCGGATGCCCTTCCTCACGTAACCCTCTGCGTTTATCCTGGCTTGGGACCGGCACAAAGAAACACACTGGTTTGTGCATCCTCTGTGGCAGCTCCAAAGTAAGAGTAGGAAATAAAAACCAGCTGACATCATATGCATTTCTAACTGCGGTGGGTATTATGTTCCAGCATCTTAACATTCCTTGATGCGATTCAAAAGGATATAGCAGTGCTTTCCAGAAGTCAAGTTAAACAACCTTCCTTAACTGGTCTGCTCTTTGTCTTGCTACACCCAAGTACTTTTTAAGTTAACTCATTCTATTAACCTCCAGTTGCACTATATTCAGAATTTCTCCACGTCTTCAAGAAAGTTTTTTCACCTTCATACTTTCTGTGCTTCCTGTCCTCAGAAGAACTTAAAATATACCCTATTTTTGGATCTCAGAATCTATGGAATACACTATTTTTGACAATGTGATCTACTTTCAAGTTTTGTTTTTATTTTGATTTTGACAGCTTTCTTTAAGTTATGAAATTGAGAAACAGCAAGCTTATTTTGTTATGCCTTAACTGTAATTCCTAATAGACTGTTTATTTTGTGCCAGCCTTGATTTTGAGTTTTGCCTTGGAAATAGGTGTCTGCTGAATCAAAATAGCAATAATAATAACAATAATAATGTTTGCACATTCCCTCTATTTGTTGTTGAACTTTCACAGTATACTCTTGTTTTCAAACTACATCTCAAAGAAATACAGGTTAGATTAATTGGTAACGCTAAATGACCCCTTTATGTCTGAAAAGAGATTTGTGCATAAGTGTATACTGCAGCCCTGAAATTGAAAGTAGGTTTTAAATTGAATGGACACTTAGATAATGAAAACAATTTTTGAAATTTTCCTGGAGCCTTAAAAAAAGTTTGATCAAAATTCTATCATTAGACATGCCTTGAATTTATATGATGCAACCAGTTTACTTACAATTTTGCATGACATTTTAAACCAAACTAGTGATCCTTCTGACGTTTGAGTAGGGAAATAAATTTTGTATGGTGAAGGAGCACAACTACAGTAATCCCTCCTCGATCGCGGGGGTTGCGTTCCAGAACCCCCCGCGATAGGTGAAAATCCGTGAAGTAGAAACCATATGTTTGTATGGTTATTTTTATGTATTTTAAGCCCTTAGAAACTCTCCCACACTGTTTATAAATATTCTCCGCACAGTTATACAGTGAACCCTTGTTTATCGCGGTTAATCCGCTCCAGACAGATACATGAATTTCCACGAAGTAGGATTCTTTATTTATAAGTCTATTATTTTTGCAGTTAGAGCATTGAAAACCTGTTTACGACCTTCTAATGCGTTTTTTAACATTATTAGAGCCCTCTAGACATGAAATAACACCCTTTAGTCAAAAGTTTAAACTGTGCTCCATGACAAGACAGAGATGACAGTTCCATCTCAAAATTAAAAGAATGCAAACATATCTTCCTCTTCAAAGGAGTGCCGTCAGGAGCAGAGAATGTCAGATAGAGAGAAATGTAAACAATCAAAAATCAATAGGGCTGTTGGGCTTTTATGTATGTGAAGCTCCGCAATAAAGCAGCCGCAATGAAGGGACCAATGTGAAGGTAGTCTTTCAGCATTTTTTACAGGAGCATCCGTATCTTCTAAGCAAACAGCCCCTCTGCTCACACCCCCTCGTCAGGAGCAGAGAATGTCAGAGAGAGACAGAGAAAGTAAACAATCAAAAATCAATACGTGCTGCTAGAGCTTTTAAGTGTGCGAAGCGCCGCACAGGAAGCATATCGTATATCATTGAGGAGTTTTATTTAATATGTAATACGTGCTCTGATTGGGTAGCTTCTCAGCCATCCGCCAATAGCGTCCCTTGTATGAAATCAACTGGGCAAACAAACTGAGGAAGCATGTACCATAAATTAAAAGACCCATTGTCCGCAGAAATCCACGAACCAGCGAAAAATCTGTGATATATATTTAGATATGCTTACATTTAAAATCCGCGATGGAGTGAAGCCGCGAAAGTCGAAGCGCGATATAGCGAGGGATCACTGTATACATTTAAAAGTGCCATGGGTTTTCATGGTTTGTATTTACTCCTGATGAAATAGCTTCTCAATCATAGGTGGATTGTGGGATATCTCATATATATTTCTCTTCTGGTTCATCCTGCTTCCTCTTCACACCCGGTCCCCCCCACATGCAGCCCGCTCATGTCACCGCCAAAGTGAAAGGTCATGCGGTCAGGCTAGATATAGGGCGGTGACATGACACTAATGGGGTCATGAGAGAGGAGTGGGGAACGCAGTAGTCCAAAGGAGGAAAAGGAATCGAGAAAATCGGCATGGGGGTGTATGGGAGGCCGCAGGCAGCGTGGGGAAGGGTTTGGATGAGGAGGAATAGGAATTGAGAAATGCTGTGTGGGCTGCGTGTTGGGGGGACCGTGTTTGAAGAGGAAGCAGGACAAACCAGAAGAGAATTTGGTTCGTCCTGCTTTTTCTTTAAACCCAGTCCCCCCACACGCAGCCCACACATGTCACCACCGAAGTGAAAGGTCACACTGTCAGGCTAGATATAGGGTGGTGACATGCCACCAATGGGGTCATGAGAGAGGAGCAGGGAACTTCTGTCTTTCAAAATAGAAGTGCTGTTAGCCCCCCAATATTTTAGAAATACATGGATTTAGATAAACCTATCTGACAGTATTATAAGCTAGCTTGTAAAATTGTGTTTAATCTGTTGATAATATTCTGTAAATGAATCTACTGTAAATACTGTAATTACATTTCAGCTGTGTTTTGCACATGATTAAGCAAGTTAATACAGGGGTTAATATGCAATACATTACATATTAAGCATTGATTATTCTTAACTGTACACTGTCAGTTTACTAAGCCCATGACCCTTTTGTAAATACAACAGCATTAAATAGTTACTGAAATCAAGTCAAGAAAAAAGGTAAAGGTTCAAACTTGGTAGAATGACTACAAATTTCAAATGCAAGTGGTATTTTTCCTTGAAAGACATGTTAATTGAGCTAAGACTGTCGTCTCTAGAGACATTTTATCTTGTTATCTGCCAGTAAAGTAAAAGACAGGAGGTGTGAATAAAGGAAGAAATAACGAGAGATAAGAAAAAAATAATCAATTTGTTTATAATTGGAAGCTGCCACCTCTGTCTTTTGGTGTAGCTTCTGTAAAGAGAACTGCTTCATATTCTAGCAGCCATTTTACTTATAAAACATCAGTGATTTCTTATACATTACCATTTGTCAGCACCTACTATACTGCTGCTAACATTAATATTCAATGAAGCACCAGTTAATTGCATGAGTCTTTTCGTTCATAACTATAATATTTTCATATACTTCTTTCCTTAACAGTAAGTTGTCTTCATGCAAGTAATTTAATATCACATCATTTATTTCAAATTCTAAAGATATCCCTACAATACAACCAGTCAGTACAAAATTGACTACATTGAGTTTTTTTTTGTGTGTTATTAAGACATGAGATGTGAGTTTTATGCTAATCAATGTATTTTAGATTTCATGATTTCTTTTAAGAAAATGTTTCTCTTTTCCGTTTAATCTGGAGGAATGTGACTTAAATTGTTTGCTAAAGCAATCAAAGAAAATTGTGCAGAACATTTTGTGCAGAGACTGTCTCTACTGGATTAAGAATGCGAGACATCTGAACTTGCTGAACATAGATCAGTATTAAAAAGATGCTTTAGTTTAATGTAAGTTAGATGATCTTAGTGTTGCCTCTAGAGAATACCATAGGCTGCTGGGTGTCGTTCGAACTAATTTATTAACTATATGCTACATTCTGCATTTAACTCGTGATCTAGTTACTGTTTCCAGTTTCATGTAATGTAAAATGTCTGTTTTCTATTTAAAATGTGGGATAGATAGATAGATAGATAGATAGATAGAGTACAATATTAAAATTACAACCAGATAGCACAGTCAAGGTTAAATGGTCAAAGTGGATGTCTTTGTGCTGTCAGAATGCTAGAGATCATGAGGTATTCTCTGGGAAAGTCAAGTGCACATAACACAAAGAAATTTATACACACACATCTCTCCAAAAAAGTTGCCAACAATATAACACAAAACGAAAAAATATACTTACTATGTTTGCAGTTGTATATAACATGCATAATATATATATTACATATGTACACTGTTTATGTTACAAACTATGTTCTTAGGATTGATGGGTTGGCAACCTTTGAGCATGTAGGTAGAATCTGTCCCTAAACCTTGGGACAAGCAGCTGTGCAGAATGGCTGAGGTCTTTAATTATTCTGTTTACCTTTTTTAGGCATGAAGTGTTATATATCTTATGAACAGAAAGCAGCTGTGTTCTGGTAATGTTCTTGGCCATCTTCACCACCCCCTGCAATGCTTTAATACATTGAGAAAAGAAGGTGCCGTACCAGAATGTGCTGCAGCCAGTGAGAAGAGACTTTTCTGTGCACCTATAGAAGTTTGTGAGAACAAATGAAAAAATGGAAGCTGCCCTCAGACGTTTGAGGAAGTAAAGGTGCTGTTGAGCCTTTCAGAGCATTTTATTATGACTGGAGTGAGTGCCACCAGTCATTCCAACATTCCAGTTTGATTTTCTTTGGCACAGGGATAATTGTTGTTCATTTGAAGTAGGTGGGGAACAACAGAATCTCTCTTTGAGATATTAAAGATGTCACTGAAGATGTCAACTAATTAGTTGCTACAGGTTTTTAAACAGGTAATCTGCTACAGGTTATGTAACTGTACAATAAATTACCAAAGCTCAAATTTTTTCCTTACACAGTACAAATTCAAGTTCAAGATCAAATTTATTGTCAACAAATGATATACCTTAGAAAAAACATCATACTGTATATTAAATTATACTATAGACAATACTGAACATAAAAGAAGCACTCATGTGATCAGTATGAGCAGATATTAAACAGATAAAAAGTGCCCCAGAATCCAGTAGTGTGATTGCCAGTGGTCCTGTAACATTTTCCTTAACAATCTTGTTTGGTTTCTAAGGCTGTGTGCCATTAGACCTCTGAACCAACATCCCCACTTTTTGCAATGCCCTTTGGTCCTGAGCTGAGCAAGTGTAAGGGTAGGATGTAATACAGTACAACCAACAAAGATGGACTCCAGTATGCACTTAGGGAGGTTTGTGAACATAGGTGGAGACATCTGGGCTTGCTTTTATCTATTTGAGGAAGTAAAGCCATTAGTGAGCTTTCTGGACTATAGCAGTGATGTGTGTTGTGGCTGATTCAGTGGTGGGGATTCCAAGAAATTTACAGCTGCTGACCCTGTCCAAAACAGACTCTTTCTAATAAAGATAGGAGTGCCGTCTCTCCAAAATGTTTGATTTTGCTGAGATTAAGGGACCTGCCACCACTGTGTCAAAAGGAAATTTAACAGTGGTGTTGTAGTTATTTTTGACATATAACCACAGGACTGGTGGGGATTGCATGTTATGATCTCAGCCAAACATCCTTTTGGAGTGCCTGTGCTGAAGGTAGGCATGGAGGATGTGATGCTGCTAATCCACACATGTTGAGGTCTGTTGGTGAGAAAGTCCAGAATTTAATGCAGTGGATGACATTAAGTCCTAGGTCTAGTCATGTTGTGTTCAGTTGTGACTGTGCAACATTTTGAAATGGTGAATGATGGTCAATTACCAGTGCTCTGTTTATATTCCACTAGAAAAAAAGAATATTGGTTTTGATCCTTCAATTTTCTGTACTTGCAATGTTCGATTAAGGACCACAATGGTTAGAGCTTATCTTAGCACCACTGGGTGCATGGCAGGAATCAGCAGTGGATGCAACACCGGTCCATCACTGGGCACACAAAGGCATTTACCCAGATTCACAAATACCCTGCCAGTTTATTGTCGCCAGTTAACCTTACTTGTATGTGGTTGGGATGTGGGTGGAAATCCCAAGTACCTGAAGAATACCTTGACAGACAAGTGGAGAAAATGTGGAGCAATTAAGCAACAGCATAAAACGAGTAGCCCTCCATTATGACCCTAACCTCACAAAGTATACTTTACAGTGCTTATATATATATTTTTATATATATAAACATAAACAGGATATGAACTCTTAGCCTCTATTGATGTAAAAGATAAAGTCTGATTTTGCTACCAAAAACAGTTGAAAGGCAAAGGTTTTAGGAAAAGTACTTAAAACAACCATAACGATTTGCTGAAATAAAAAATCACTTTACTGCAACAGCCATGCTGTTTAAATGAAGGAAAAATAAGTGCTGCAAGTAAACTTTCTGAACCAGTTGACCATGAAGTAACAATTCAAAATCGACTGCTTGCCTCATAGATAAAGCTGTGACTCTTTTGCATGTGGAGCCTTGTCAGACTAGATAAAAGTAACAATCGGAAAACAAAGCTACATGTGGACAACCCAGCAGGATGAGGTATTATCTGTGTCAAATAGAACTTACTAAAAACCATCATCCCTCAGGGCCCAGCTTTCAGAGAGGCTCCCCAAGTAGCAAGAACTTGCCTCTACTGTCTCATGGTTCAATACGTATAAATGGACTCAGTAAGGATTCAGATGTGCTATTGATTCACTGGTAAGAGATAATCACCACAATTTTTAAAGTATCTAAAATGAAAATATGTTTTGTGAAAAGCTTTAATTTCACTGAGAGGAAAACATTTGGTAAAGACCTTCAATTTATTTTTTACTCCTTAGTGAAAATTGAAAAGGCAAATCTAAAATCATATTGAAAAATAAAATAGAACAGAGAATATAAGATCTTGTTAAGGCAAGAATTTTTTTTAAGCAGTGTACTCTTACACAGCATACATACAGACAACTCATCAACAACATACAGGAATGCAATGAGAAAAATAGGAGATGGGGTGGACTTAAAGAATTGATAGTTACTATGCAAAACCACAGTACCATCCTGTGTGCAAATCATTACTGGGCAAGGCATTAAGAATAGTATTTATTTTGAGTAAACTAACATTTATATTTTAGGTTTATACAGTGTTTATTGTCACATTTATAGAGTACAGTGAAAGTCTTACTTGCATGTGCTACTCAGACATCATACTTGTCAAGCACAGCTGCCTTACCTCAAAAATATTACACCTTAACTATAGCAAAAAATCCCAAGTATCACTACTTCATGTACAGATACAGTACACAGTATAACTGTTTCTTCACATTTTTTACAGCAGGAGCACAGAATCATGTATTGACTCAGAGATGAGATCTAACATTACAGAATAGTGGTTCAGAATCCTGTTTTACAGCATCAAATCTACCCTGCCTGTATTCCGTCACAGAACAGAGGTTACTTTTTGGAGCATTTCAGTGATCTGTATTAGGACTAAGATTCTCTTAGGATATGATTGCTACATAAATGCAAGTGATGTTGCCTTTCAGTTGAAAAATTATATTAAACATTTGTTGCTATTGAACTATTTTTTGACACAAAAAAACACAAATCATTTGTTCTTCCATAATACTTTCCATTGTACTGGAAGGTATGATAACAGTTAAGTGAAATGAATTAACTTGTGCCTTCCACTGACAAATGGGCACAAGCCTGCAGCAGCAGCAACCAAACCACTGGTAACAAATGATCAATGAAAAAACATAGGTAGGCAGTTTTATGCAAAGAAATGTAGTTGTAAAGCTGTAGTGCTGTATTAAAGCTCCTGAAAACATTGGCAGTTTTTTTTTGATGAAAATTATATACATTCCAAATTAGACATTTCCTCCCTCCAAAGCAAAACAGAATAGAGGAGATGGAAAATGTTCTAAAAATTTTATTACAGTAACAACAAATATTTTGAAAGGCACAGACCTGATTTTTTTAGAATATTTATTGATTTTGTGTATGTGTGAATCATTAGACGTGTACAGTGTATCAAAGGTTCCATTGTTTGACTGTAAAATGTTGTTATATTTACTATTCAAGTGCTATTTGCTAACAAGAAATAGAAACCGTAAAATCCGTACAATATTTTAAGGATTTCTTCATTTTACAACCATAAGACACGTATAACGTTGTAATAGCCTTGCCAAAAATTAGTATCATAATAATGGAAAAAAATTAAAATGAGTAAAGTATAAATGTACCAAATGTTCTGGAATTATAGGAATAATTTATATTGGCTACTAATGATATTTTTTGTTTGTTGTCCAATTTATTCACTATTCCAGTGGTGTTTTAGCTGTGTGCTAAGGTAGACTTCAGCTCTCTGCCACTCTCAGTTTGATTCAGAAGGGTAAAGCCCAGATCCATGGATTGAAAAAAATGTTATTCTACCTCAACAAAAAGTCTAACTATAAAAGTATAAATTAAATATTTCAAAATGTATTAAGACATTTAATAAAGCAGTGTAAAAAATGACTATCCTAATTATGTAAATAACACTTATATGCATTGTCTTTTATTGTTCACAACCTAAAAATCAAGGGACGATACATTGTTATGACAGCAGTGAGTCTAAGAATGCTAAACATAAGTATTTTATTGTGTCATCCATTCATCATAATTAAACTCTTGACTTCCTGGTGAGGGTCATGTAACTTGTTACACTGTTTATTTGAAAGTAAAAAAAAAAAAGCTAATGCGCTAGTGTACTCCCCTATAGCAATATAATATAAATGGTCACTGTTTAAACAAGAACCACCAGAACATTTACTGTGTTTGACAATTAAAATGAATTTGATGGATGAGGCAATAGGAAAATTAAAGATTTTTTTAGGTCAGGATTTCTAGGCGCCGCATTAAGAGTGTTATTAACTGTCACTTTGTGTTTTGACAAAATGCATTTGTTATCCACTTGAGGGAAATATTTGGAAATAATTATGTCGTATTGAGTGATAGCCAATTAAATGCAACTAAAAAAGCTTAAGGCAAATTTTAGGCAACATTATGATTCACTAGAAGAGGCAATGTGCATTTACTTGATGGAACTAAATCCAGATCATTTAGTTAGCTGAAGCAGCACCCACACTGTCCCCAAGCAAGTACATTAGCCACTTTACAGAAATATCCAATTTGATTGAACAAGCAGTAATAGAGTTTATTTGATGGTGCGTCATGGAAAATGTTTGACATTGACTACAGAGCTGGTGCGCTGCTTGACACTGCAGAAAGTGTTATGCTTGCAGTGCATTCAATTTACAATTATGAGTACTCAGAACAACGCAGCATTGCTATTCTGTCTTGTGCTTTCTTTCCTTTTCACATTCTGAGCACAGGGTTCAACATTTTAAAAAGGGCACTCAAAAATATTAACAGTTCTAATTAAACATTGGTAAGAGTCAAATAAAAATACAAAATTTGAGTTACAACAGTTACTGTGTTAGAGCATTGCTACCTTTCAGTTACTCTCAATTAAAATAATTACATTCGTGGATTTGAATATTTGTAGTTAAAACATAAAATTGCATATACAAGACAATTGAATCAAGTACATAATATGGTAAAAAACATACACTTTAGAAATATAATTTGACAGTAAAATACCTTTAAACTGATAACAACAAATACCAGTAAATGAGTCAACCAGTAATACAGCATATTCGATTTTCTTTAGATTTACATTAAATTCCTAAAAATGCCAGTTTAACATGTTAAAGTTATTCTGAGAAAGTCAATAAGAAAATGTTCTTTTTACCCTGTTTTTACTATTGAGATACATTGCAAATCAAAATTTAAGTCTCACATTATTTAGAAAAATGCACTGCACTGCACGTTTGTGACTGGTTGGATCTGGTCTTTAAGACTGGAATATATTCTGATTTGAAAAAGAAAAATATTATTTGTGTAATATGTAAATATTATTTAGATCTTAAAATGTATTAGCTTTTTAAATTATAAAGTATTTCTCTTTTATTTTGCACTTTTTATATTTGTACCTTGTTATTTTCATTGAGGTACAGTCTGGATGTATCAGAAAGCCTGAATAAGATAGTACTTCAGTATTATGAATGCCCCTTCAGGTGCTCATCTTAGTAAGAAATAATTACCAAAAAATACTATTATTAAAAAATTACTTAAACCATTGATGAACAGCATGTTTATGCTTTCCTTAGTAATCCTAGAAACTGTTTAGCAAAAGATTCAGGTCATCCTTGTAATAAGGTCAACGTGTAAAGCCTAGATATTTCAGTGAGTATGGTCAGGCAACAGGTACAATTCCATGCATCCATTTTTTTCAACCTTAGACCAGGTGTTGTTTTTTTACAGGCTACATTCATGCACCCACTCACACAATATGTGCTCAGAATGCCTAAGATTTTTGGAATGTTATTACTTTTTATTAGTGAGATAGGGGTGGGCAAGCTTTAGCACACACAAATGCTGTTTTCAGTGAAACAATTGTGAAGTAAATATATATATACACAGTATCTCACAAAAGTGAATACACCCCTTACATTTTTGTAAATATTTTATTATATCTTTTCATGGGAGAACACTGAAGATATGACACTTTGATACAATGTAAAGTAGTCAGTGTACAGCTTGTATAACAGTGTAAATATGCTGTCCCCTCAAAATAACTCAACATACAGCCATTAATGTATAAACCGCTGGCAACAAAAGTGAGTACACCGCTAAGTGAAAAATGTCCAAATTGTGTCAATATTTTGTTTGGCCACCATTATTTTCCAGTACTGCCTTAACTTTCTTGGGCATGGAGTTCTCTAGAGCTCCACAGGTTGCCACTGGAATCCTCTTCCACTCCTCCATGACGACATCATGGAGCTGGTGGATGTTAGAGACCTTGTGCTACTCCACCTTCCGTTTGAGGATGCCCCACAGATGCTCAATAGGGTTTATGTCTTGAGACATGCTTGGCCAGTCCAGCACCTTTACCCTCACTTTCTTTAGCAAGGCACTGGTCGTCTTGGAGGTGTGTTTAGGGTCGTTATCATGTTGGAATACTGCCCTGTGGCCCAGTTTCCGAAGAGAGAAGTACTACCCTGTCATGGGGATGAAAACCCTAATGTACTTCCGGGCTGAAGAAAACTTGAATTCTCCTTCTGACCCAGAAGTGCTAGCAAGTCACATGAATGGAAGGACAGAAGCAATTCCGGGCTGAGGACTATATGAAGGAGTGCTGAAGAACCAGCAAGGGAGCCAGAGTCGGGTGGAGGTGGACGAAGCTTGCTATGAGGTGTGCTGGAGAAGAGAATTGTATTTATTATTGAGAATTGTGAATTACTTGCTAGTTTAGTGTGGCTGTGGTGCTTGGAGGCACTGTTTATATAGAAGAGAAAAGAATTAAAGATCTTCTTAGTGCTTTTACCCTGTGTCTAGAGCATCTGTCTTTTGGGTAACAGAAGCAACAGTGCCACCTACCATTCACACTATACTGAAGCTGCCATGTGGGTATGTTAAACTCAAATCTGTTCAGTGTTTTATTCTTTAGAAATATATATGTGTCCAGTGGTATGAACCAAGCAAGAAAAGGGAAGTGTTTTGCACTTTTTGTTGGCAATAGGCTCTGAAGAAATTGAAATGACACCCATTTATGCCCTCTATAATGCTTTACCTACTTAAAGTGTACTGAATATGAGTGGATAGAGATCTGTGATTAGACAAGTGTGACGGATGCAAAGTGTCTGGGACAGCTGTCAGCGTCATTCATTGATCATAAACAGGAAGAAGCTAGGGCCATTGTTGACAGAAGGGAAACAAAAATGAAATCACATTAAACCTTGTTCATTGATTTGCAGGACATAACAAAGTGAAAGAAGTGGTACAAACATGGTGTTGCACTCAGCCAAAATGTTATTTTTTTTCTGAGTGAATTCAGGTGTTTAACTGGTGTATAAATGAACTAAAAAGAGGCAGTTAATATTGAGATTTAATCATTTTTACAAGCTCATAAAGTACAGAAACATTTTGAAGAACCCTTATAGTCAGGCTTGTTTGTCATGCTACCTTTTTCTAAAATATTCACTATATAAAGCAGAGAAATCCAGAGGTGTAGAAATTAGTGCCAGTTTCTGCTCATCAGATGTGAACTGTGTTTAATGGAAGAATCCAAAAGTAAGAAAAGTAAATGCAGTTTAATAAGGTTTAGTATCATGGAAATCTGTGCTGACATTTTGAATAACACCACACCAAAAATTACTGGGTTCTTTTAAATGAAAGAATACAACAAGTAAGTAGGGAGTTGAATTAAGCATTAAGTTCCACTCCACACTCCAGGCAGCTGATTAGTCAGATTCAGTACAATAGCTACTCACAGTCATCATAACCCTTCTTTAGATGCACTTTTTAAAATTGTCAAGGGCATCCATCTTTAAACCAAAAGGGTTTGCTGATTCAGTTCTAGCCTCTCAATCACTGTGCGAGTTTGAACAAGTCTCTTAAACTCCTTGTTCTGACCTTGTCAATCATATTGGATAAAGGTGTCTGCCAATATTTAATAATAACAATACAAACTTACATTGTATTTCATTGCACACATTTGTATGTATATATATATATATATATATATATATATATATATATATATATATATATATATATATATATATATATACTAGCCATGTGCACCCAACTACGTTGCACCTGTTGAAGTTGTCTGTGAAGGGCTCCCTGTTTAAACGCGGCTGCCAGTCGTGAACTGGGCCCTTCGTCGCACAGCATTATGATTTTTTATAAGGGAAACAAAATTACAAAAGAAAACCCTTGGATATTGATTCGATAGGAACGGCCTACTCGGAATCACTGTCTGAATCGTAATTATGTGGTGGTGTAAGAGCATTTCTGCTTCTATCCGTTCACAGTCCGTCAGGTTTTCACAACGCTGTCATTTCCTCTCACGATCTTTTCTCAACCTTTCTCCAATCTCGCAGGTTGCTTTGTGGCAATACAAAGAGTAAGGCAATATACACGGAGCAATGGTTATAAAAGGGGGACACATAGGTATCCAGGCTCTTTAAAGCATAAATAGGGATCACTTCACTGACATGTGAGCAAGCCACGGTACAACTGTGAGACGCGCTGCACTCGCCAGCTACAACGTAACAATAATAATTTCCGGAACATTCTGTTACGTTGCCATTCATTTTACCCACTGTCTTTCTTTCATTCATATGTTACGTAGGCACGTACCTTTTATCTTCTGCAATCTCATTCTCTAACCAGGCCTCAGGAGCTAACCAGCATAACACTGTCCACCACTCCTTTCGTTATTCCGGCACATTGTTGACATCCGTGAGTAACAACAACGTACTAAACTGGAAGGTGGTCTACGCATGCATGGAATTCACGGACAAAGATCAAGATCTAAATGAAGATCTCTTTAGTTAATTTAAAGCACAACAATTTGTTTAGTTTGAATGTCTGTGTTTTGAGGTGTGACTGGCGTACTACAGTCTTCAGTAGTATAAGCCTGGAGGAGATTCTTAATGCAATGCCTATGTTTTAGCTGCCTCTCTACTGCCATCTAGTGCTTCTTCTAAATCATTCGCAGACAAACAAAGATCAAGATCCAAATGAAGATTATATATAGAGATATATATATTTGTGTGTGTGTGCGTGTGTAAATGTTGGTAGCTTTCTGTAGCAGCTTTACGGTTTGGGACAAAGTACTTTAAAACATATTAAAATTTAACAAAAAAATCTTTATTCTGCCAAAAAAAAAAAAATTGTAATGTCTGGAAGTGTCAGTTAAAGATTCTGAAGTGGTAATGTGATTGACATGCAATAAGCTTAGCGCAGTGAATATTTGCTAAAAAATATGATGGTTGTAACTTCAGATGTAGCATTAAAGTTGCTGGGTATTATCAGTCACTTCTGTGTTAGCATAGGAGCTTGTTACGTCAGGGTACCTTGTGGATAACTGTACTTCAGCTTCAAAGCTGCTTGCTTAATTGAGTGAATTAAGGCCTATTTGCATTTCATTTTACTAGCAAATTAGAGAACCTACTAGTTTTATTTTAATTTTATGGAACCATCTGGTCTGACTTCCTTTTACTGCAGGGTACATTTTAGCAATTTACCATATAACTTTTACAGCTTAAAGCATTAATCAAAAATTTCATAACAAAGTATTTTTTCTAAATGGTTTTCATTTTTTTTTTAATTTACATATAATTTCATTATCGGCATGGTGGTTTGATGGTTACAACATCAGCCTTGCAGCTGAAGAACTCTGACCCAGCCACAGTTTTTTTAAAGCTGTTCCTGTTGTATTACTATAGGATTTCTCCAGTTTTCTCCTCGTATTTGTGCAGACTGAATTATTTGGTAAGGTAAAATTGGCCCAGTATGACTGAGGTGGATATATGAAACAAAGTGGTCTGCTTTCTGCCCGATGCAGCCGGAGTAGGTTCCCTACCACTGTATAATGGAGGAATACTTCCACCCAATGAATGGCTGGATTTCTTCACTGTACTGGAAGGACTCAACCACAAGTTTTGCCACTCTTCCATCCATTTTCAAACCTGATTAATTCAGTTGACATGGTAGGGGTCAGAGCCTACTCCTCGGGTTCTAGGCACAATCTAAACTGTGGTTCATCAGTCAATTCATGCACACGCATTCATTTAGTGTCTTTTTAAGAGTCATCCCAACATACATGTCTCTAGGACGTTGCATTATAATTTAGAGAAATTCTACATAAATTCGTGAAGAAACTTCTGACTTTACACAGTGATTGGGGTAAGACTGAAACCCAGAATTCTTCACTTTGAGAAGGCAGCTGCACTAACTACTCTGCAACCATGTCAGTTATGTCACTATATGATATAGATTTCACATATATAGTAGCTTTTACATAGATACTATTTGAAAACGTACATTTCTTTAAAATATGTTAAGTGATTTCACAAAGGAAATGTAGGTTTTTCTGCCACCTGTTCTTTTTTTTCTTTTTTTCATTTCACCTTGTAAAATCAAATAACATTCATTGGGTCTGTTTTTTTTAGACTCTGTCAGCTAAAGTCTTCAGATGTCATTCCTAAGTGTTTGTGGTCATAGCCTTAATGATAGAAGCAGTTAGAAAACCACAGGGACACCAAATGCATTAATTGCATGTGCTTCATTTAAGCTGCAGTTCATTGTGTTAGGACGAGCATATTTTATCTTATCATGACAGGTTAGCTCATTAGTTGTAAAGACTCAAGAAAGAGAAGGTGCTTTACAGCTGAAAGTTAGTTTAAGCAAAAAGATTTCAAAAGTCAAATGTAAACCATTTTACATGCACCTGACTGTGCTTTTATATCCATAAATTAATATTGTTAATGAAACTGTGCTAATGACATCATATTGTCTTCACTGCAATTTACAGTATGCTATAAACGCTAAGGTTTTCGAACAGTGACCAGTTTTTAATCAAAAGGAAATAAATGAAGTCAATGTATTAAGGGAAAAATGCACTAAAGGAACAAAAGTATACAAAACATATACAGTACAGTAAATAATGGGAAATAACAGTAAAGATATGGCAAGAACCCAGGTTAATGGCCTAATGAATTAAAGATCCAAAATTAAAATCTACCATTCCTGTTTTACATGGTTATCACAAGAAATCTGCCAGAAGCCTTGATGAAAGATAAATATGTCCTCCTCAACTAGTCTGCTGTACAAGATGAATCAAATCTAGAATATGGGAAAGGGCATTGAAGATAAACTGAGGACTTCTGGGAAATAAATAATAATAATGATTCTGTATTATTGAGGAATTTGTGAGAATTTCCAAGTCCCTTTCTAAGCTGGTCTACTCCGCACACCTTAAGATTTACACATACACAAACTGAAAGATCCTATTCACACTACTAGGTATGAGTGCTATTCTATTGTCAGCAACTTATAATGTACCTTATAGGACTTCTCCCCAAAAACGCACACAGAATCACAGCCACACACACATGCACACATGTATATCCTAGCCTCACAGTTATGCATGAGTGTTGACCAACAGTCTGCCATTCTTTAATATCCCACTAAGCACATAAGAGTGGTGCCTCAGTCCTGTCACTTTCAGTACTCCATATAGTAACTCACTATGACAGGCACTAACAAACGTGTGGGTGTCCCTAAGACACTTGAAGCCTCATCTCCCATTTGGGTTTTGTGCTATTTACCAACCAACAGGATCTTACTTCTACCACACTTGTTCTTCTTATTGAGGTGTGACCTCTCAGCCTTGATGACCCTGCAGGATTAGCAAATGGAAATTTCCAGTGCACCTGGTGCCCTAATATTTACTTTAATCATTTAAGATAGAGAGTCAAAGTACAGAAATATAGAAGCAATGTGGTAGTTATTAAAGTATGTCAATACCAATAGAAGAACGTATACTAGAAAATAAGATAGATACCAAAAGTCTGGATATAGTTTTAGAAAAGCTTACTGAAAATTAGCAGTGTCAATGGTGGATGTTGACTCAGGAAGCTTTTTAATTTAGCAACCAGCGTGATGCAAAAGTTTATGTTCACAGATATTCAAATGAAATGCCATCTTTTTTTCTCTCGCAACGTGTCTTGGTCTATAATATTTTTTCCTATGTCATTCCGCGCCCCAGTCCTTCAGACAGCCCATAAATTATGTTGAAATTCCATGTGGGGGCTCCGGGACATGTGACATTACACATATTTAAATGGCTAATTGTCCTTGAGATATGACTATGCCCAATGGCTTTGATCATTTACCTGCCTCAACACTGTTTTCCATTCCCAAGCTATAAACTGAAATACCTTTTGATCCTGTGGCATCTTTACTGTTTTCTGTTCCTTATATCATTAAATTATAAAGTTACTCAAATAAATGCATTAAAGTTCTAAATTATTCATACAATACAGGAAGGACATATAAGGGAAGATTCTTTCCACATTCATTTCCCTTGTTGTTAAATTGCTTTAAGTGTTTGTAAATTCCTTTGTAATTAAGTTGCCTTATAATTCATCCTGGTTGCTGAACGAGGGATGGGTGAGTGCAGGTTCTTTGCTTCTAACTGACACATTTACAAAACAAAGGCAGTTATCTGCGAATAGTTGCTAAACTGACAAGGCCATGTCAGTCTCCTTGCATGTGTCAGGAAAAATAGGCTGATCAAAGGAAACAAAACTTTGATGGGGATTCTAGTATTAAAGTAAGTAGTCTGTAGTTTCAAAAATGAAAAATTTTATACTCCGGGACAAAATCACACAAAGTATTTAACAAATGGATCACCCAACAAATGAGCATGCACACAGGGGTGGCTACAGTAGCTCAATTCCCTGCTCCTTTCTTCTTGTTGGGCCAAGTGCTCCTATTTCCAATTAGTAATGCATGCCTTTCTTATTGTAAGAATGTGAGAAAAACCCAATATGTCAGGTCAAAGCTATATAGGCTGGTGTTTACTGTCACATATGGAGGTAAGGTGTGGTCTATTACAAGGCCGTGACTATATTGGGACACTTTTTTTTTTTTTTTAACAAGTGTGAAGCTGCAATTTGCTTATCTGTGGTAGACACCCGGCTTCAATGGATTTCCATGGAGATAATTGTTCATGCACACAATACAACAAAATTATGAATGTTCAATAGTCAGCAAGACTTTCAACACATAATTTTTAATCACTTCCTTAAGGAAGCTACTAATTGTTGATAGTAAATGTACCTGATTGGCTGTTATCCTAAGTTATTCATTGAACTGCTCTGTTTTGCCATGTGAAACCCTAGGAGATTAGTTGATTTGTATTGTGCAAAGAAGACAACTATTAAAAAGTAAAGTTAGCATATTACTGCTCCTTTTATTTTAAGTGTAGATTTTTTTTAATTTGTAAATAATTCTATTCTGTATAGCATATCAGTTTAGTTGGAAATCATGGGAGGACATGCTTACTGATGAAACTGGGATGTTGGGGCAGGATCACGCGGCCAAGGGATGGTTTTGCACTCTTGTGAAGTTTAATAGGGTGTGTACACCAAAATTCAAAGGAGCATGTAAGTTGGTGTCACATTGTAGCTGAAGGGTAGGGTGGTCATGAGAGTCTCACAGAGCCAAAGTTGCCAAAGTTAATATGAAATAATAATAAGGGTGATTTTTTTTTCACTTAGTCCAACCTTAAAAAGAGTGGTTCTATTATGAGACGTCACCTTTTCTGGAGGTAGGTCGCAAGAAACTTCAAAAACAAAAAAAAGGTTGCATTTTTAAAAAGATTAAGAACTCCTGATTTCTGTTGCATGTGTATTATTGAAAATGCTTGGCAGGACGAGAGTGGAGCATGACATGAAGCAGCAAAGCAAAATGAAATAAATAGAAAGAACAGGGCTGTTCATAGGCATCTAATATGACGCAACATCACTGCTTTGCATTCCAGGAGTTAGCAACCTGGAGACATGATGAGAAGAGAGATTTTTAGATAACTTACACAAGTGTTTGCAAACTGTGCAGTATCTTGACAGCTCACTTAATCGTCGTCTGTGTTTTCTGGATATCTGGCATGTAAAAATCCACAAAAAAATATTTTATTGCATCTAGTTAAAGTACAGTTCTGTAGGAAATCAAGGATGAGGTCGAAACATCTTTTTTTTTTGCTTGGCAAGTAGATGAGACAAACAGCATTTCATATCATGCACAGCTGTCCATTATAATTGGTTCTGCAGATATTGCTGGCTTAAACCTTAAGTGTTTTATTGGTTTCTTTGATGTATCAGGTTGAGATGTAAAGTCTGTGATGAATTAATTTAGACCACTTTGCAGAGAGCAGTTTTCACTTTGACATTTTTTTCTGATCAGTGTCAAATAAAGCACATTAATTCCACTGTTATTTAATGTTGTGTAACAGTAAAATGTGAAAACATTCAAGTGGGTGAATACAATACAATGCAATACAGTTAATCTTTATATAGCCCAAACTCACACAAGAAGTGCTGCAATAAGTTTTAACAGGACCTGCCTTTTGACAGCCCCCCTCCCACAGCCTTGACTCTCTAAGAAGAGAAGAAAAAATGGCCAAAAATAAAATCCCTTGTAGGGAAAAAAAATGAAAGAAGCCTTGGGAAAGGCAGTTCAAAGAGAGACCCCTTGGGCATGCAGTGGTTGTCAAAAAATGGGGTAAATACAATATAATACAGAGAACAGAACATAAGTAATCCTCAATACAATATAATAGTGCAATAGAAATATTACAAGTACAGAGCAGAATTCAACAGTAGATGATATTACATAATACAATTTGGATTTGTTCAGAGTCCTGGAGACCTTGGCCATCAAGCTGCCTCCCCCTATTAGCCATTCCACAGCTGAGTCAGCACTGGGCCAGCCAATCCGATGAAAGGACCCCTCTTTCCCAGGATTCCTGCGATCCTCAATCAGAGATGACTTTACCTTAGGCAGGCAAAACAACTTGGCAGGTGAGCAGTGGCACAAAGTGCCACATTGAGTACCGAGAAAAGAAACACAATAGGTAAGGGGTAGTAACAAATTATGACTATCATTACATATGTTTTAGTTCTAATAACTAACAACAGAGATGCAGTCTGTACAGTTAATCAGCAGCTCTAGTCAGGATATGCTAGACTGAAGTAGTGAGTCTTCAGCTGGGATTTGAAAGCTGAGACTGAAGGGGCATCTCTTATAGTAACAGGCAGACCATTCCACAGCTTAGGGTGCCCTGTAACTAAAAGCTCGACCTCCTACTATTATTTTATTAATCCTTGGAATCATAAGCAGACTGGCATCTTGAGATCTTAATGTGCGCTCTGGTTTGTAAGTCATGATAAGTTCAGACAAATAAGCCGGACCGTAGTCATTTAAGGCTTTATATGTTAAAAGGAGGATTTTGAACTCTGCCCTAAACTTAACCGGGAGCCAGTGTAAGGATTTAAGAACCGGAATTATGTGTTTGTATTTTCTTGTCCTTGTAATAATTCTTACAGGAGCATTTTGCATTAACTGGAAGCTGTATAAAGAACAGTTTGAACATCCAGTGAACACCGCATTGCAGTAGTCAATCCAACTAGACATAATATGAATCAATTTCTCAGAATCCTGCTTATTTTGAAAACACTTTAATTTCCCAACATTTTTAAGATGGAAGAAACATGACTTGGACATCTTTGTAATGTGGGCTTTAAATGACATGCTAGTATCAAGGATAACTCCTAGATTGCGGGCTGATTCAGTAAAATTAGTGGTGATTCCAACTGAGTTCAATGATGACAAAATATTATTGTGATCAGTATCATTAGCTCCAATAATTAAAGACAAGTAGTTCTCATCCATCCACTCCTTTAATTCACTAAAATAACTAATTGAAGACAACATCGGAGAAACTTCATTTGGTCTAAAAGAAAGGTATAACTGGGTGTTATCTGCGTACAAGTGAAAATTAACATGTTTTGTAATGATAGATCCCAGTGGAAACATGTAAAGTGAAAAAAGTAAAGGTCCCAGTACTGAGCCTTGTGGAACACCATTTCTCACTTCTGTGTAAAATGATGGAGCACATTTCTGTATGTATTGGAATTGATTTGATAAATAAGAACTAAACTAGGCAAGGATGGCACCTATAAGCCCAACATCATTTTCTAGCCTGTGCAGAAGAACAGAATGGTCAATGGTGTCAATTGCTGCACTTAAGTCTAACAACATAATTACAGTGGAGTTTCCTTCATCAGAGGATATCAGAATGCCGTTTACAACACGCATTAGTGCCATTTCTCTATGACCAGTGCAGAAACCTGACTGGAATTTCTCAATTAAATTGTGATGCATAAGGTGTGACTAAAGCTGCTTGGTGAATACTTTTTCAAGTATTTTTAGAGAGAAAGAGTAAATTTGAAATTGGTCTATAATTATTAAGTATATGTGGGTCTAGGACTGACTTTTTAAGTAATGGTTTGATGACTGACACTTTTAGTGCATCAGGTACTATGCCATGCAATAATGAACTATTAATAATGTTAAAACAATAGGCACTGCAAGAACATCCTTTACACGTTTTACTAGTTTTGTTGGCACTGGATCTGGGGAACATGGAGCAGGTTTCATTTTAGAAATTAAAGTCAAGACTTCCTGCTCAGTTATAGATTAAAATTTGTAAATTGTTGAATGCAATGTCAGACAGTTTCTGCCAAACTATTATGTGGTTTGCACTGTGATACTGAGATCTGGGGTCTTATATTTTTATTTTCTCATTAAAGAAGTTCATAATTTCTGTACTGCTAATATCAGTTGGTATTTTGCACTGTAGATCTAATTTCCCTTTTGTTAAATTAGCCACTGTTCTAAACAGTACCCGAGGACTTTTATTATTGCTATCCAATATTTTAGAATAGTAATCTGAGCAAGCTTTAAAGAGAGCTTTTTTATATTTTAACACTCTGTCCATGTAATTTGAAAGACCTGCAGCTTTGTTGTTCTCCATTTGCACTCCAGTTTTGGACACTCTAATTTAAGAGCTCAAGTGTTTTCTTTCAACCAAGGAGAGTTTCTATGTGCTTTGATCACTTTTGTTTTAAGGAGAGCCACTGTGTCCAGAGCATCTCTTAATGTATTATAATACAATATTATAATGTGATGTTAGCTGATCTAAATTGTTTTCCATGTTTACATTCAATGTTAACTGATCTAAATGGTTTTCCACCATTACACTTGACTTACTCAAAGTATCGATAAATTTTGAAGCAGAATTACAGTCTAGATGCCGCACTGTCTTTGGTTTAATCTGTGAGTGTATTGGTAAGGGAAGAACCAGATCAAATGTAATTAAGTAGTGATTGGAAATAACTTCATTTAATGGAATATTTAAATTTTGAATTAAAACTTTGTAAGTTATAAGTAAATCTAATGTGTGGTTATGATTATGAATTGGACCTTTGACAACCCGACAAAATCATACTGAATTTAACAAATAAGTAAAACATTTGCTAAAAGTGTCAGTTTCCACATCAATGTGTACATTAAAATTCTCCATCATTACTACGTGATCAAAGCTATTAAGGTTGTTTATTGATGAAATTGTTTACAAATAGTATTGTTTCCATGACAGACTTTTGACAAAACACACCATGCTTTACACAGATTTTTTAAGATCAAATATTATGACTAAATGAATTCCAGTTCTTCTCTGAGATATTAATAGAGAGGTCTCTTTCCCATCATCGCATAAGATTCTGTAGATGCATTGTTTGGAGCAGCACAAGATGTAATGAGATTCTGCAGCAAAAATGTCAATTTGTCTTAAGCAGTTGGAGGAATCCTTACCCAGCTGCTGTGGGAAAGTAATTATATCTCCCAAAACAAAAACACCACAAATAGCAAAATTAGGCATCCAGTAAGATTCAGGTACATTTCAATTAATTTAGAAAGTAAGGGATAATGACAAATACAGTAACAAAAAATGAAGGACAACAATGTGGCACCTTCGTCAAAATTGATTCAACAATCTAGAAGCATGTACCTCCACTTTGCTTAAGTGTGATTCACATTTTGTCTCACTAATGCTGCTCTGTGTAACTCTCTTTGTCCACATAACATGTACTGTATATCTAGGACCTAACTTCTTCTGAGAATAGCTACCACTGTTTATAAGTTAACTTTCACAAATCTTGCCAAACCTGTCCCATGGACTCATTGTCATCACCAGATTAACATCCATTTTTCGGGTTTACCCAGGTTATCCATTTTCCCCAAATCTTTTATCTCCACTCTGTATGGTCTTTTGGGGTAAGACTCATTCTATTCATATTATCTGACATCACCTTCAACAACATCTTCTTTGAATGTCCTCTTGGCCAATCATTGTTCTGATTTGACATTCTAAAATCAAATAGGTTTAACTTTGTCTTTAGTCGGAAGGATGGGCTCTTTGTGCATGAGAGCCGACAACCAATGAATGCTCATCCGGAAGTACAAGTCATAGAAAGCAGCAATGAAGAAAAAGGAAAATTATGGCTCATAAGCAGTAGATAGGCTCATCTTTTTGATATTTCATATGTTACATACCATAAAACATGTTTGGAAAAAAGTAACAAAGTGGCTGAGATTGCAGCCGAACCCACCATAGGTATTAACCCTTCATACATCACTGACTATGTGAGGCAGTATGCTATTGGCTGTCACAAAAAGGGGCAAGCACAACTGTGCTGGACGATCGGCACATGATGCAATTGTGGTCAGCAAATCTGAGATGCTCCACAAATAGAAACTGCATAATGTGACACCGGCCATTATACAAACAAAAACTACAATCACAACCAGCAGACAACTTTTTACACTACTACATCTTTCATGCACCCATTTTTGACAATCTGTGCATTGCATTGTGTTTCTCTTAACCCCTCTTCCAACAAATGTGTCCTGGTCTTGCACCCACATGTTCATGCCTCCTGCTCTTACACTTCAAACCATCACCTTGACCTTTTCCAAATTTACCTTGAGGCATTTCACTTCCAAACTAGCTTTCCATTTCAGAAACTTCTGTTTCAATTCTGCTTTAGTTTTTGACATTAATATGAGTTCATCATTGTACATGAGCTCAAATGTCATTTCTTCATGCCCTTTTCTGGTTACTGCCTCCATCAATATCATGACAAGTAACTGATTCAGAACAGATCTCTGGTGCAGTTCCACCTTCACCTCAACACTTTTTCATTCCTCATCTGCTATCTTGACCACCACTTGTACTTCCTCACATATTAACATCACCATAGTCACCAACCATTCATCCACAACCAAACATTCTTAATGCTTAGCTCACTACCTCTCAAGACACACTGCCAAATGACTTCTCCAGATCTACAAATACATTATGCTGCTTCTTGTAGTTTGCCTGATGTTTTCTCTGCATTTGCCTGACAACAAATCTCACATCTCTTGTTCACTTCTCGGATACAAAACAAAGCTACATTTCTTTTTAACCTGATTCTTTCCTCTAGCACTCTTGACCACCTTCAGTAGATGCCACAAATGCTTAATCACTTGATATAACCTACACTCCAGTGGATTACCCTTTCTTTTTTATATAAAATGAGCAAGCTTTCTGCGGTGGGCTGGCGCCCTGTCCAGGGTTTGTTGCCTGCCTTGCGCCCTGTGTTGGCTGGGTTTGGCTCCAGCAGACCCCCGTGACCCTGTAATTGGGATATTGTGGGTTGGATAATGGATAGATGGATGAGCAAGCTTTTTTAATCATGTTGCACAGGTCAGTCAACCATTCTCTGCTTTCAACATTTCCAAGTGTACTTCAATTGGACACACTGCTTTACTGTCTTCATTTTTTTCAGTGCTTTTGTGTCTTCCTCTTTCAAAAATCTGTTGCTCTTTCCTTCTCATAATAGATTATTATTTCTAATAATAATCATAATTATTATCTCATTTGTTGTTCTCATTCATTAAGTTTTCCAACTACTTCTTCCAGGCCGTCTTATTTTCAGTACTATCAATCATGATGTTCACTTCTTTGTTTTTCAAATAACTCACATCTAATACATCCTACTGCATCTTTCTGTTTACCATCTGCTTCACAATCATGAATACATTATTCTTTCCCTTCTCATTCTGCAACTTGCAGTAAAACCTTGAGGGTTGGTGGCAGGATTGACATTCCAGCTTCTTTAAAATCAGAAACTGGGTTTCACAATTCATTTGTTTTGTCAGGGTTTTTATACCATTCTCCCAAGTAGACATGTCAAAGTTCCACAGGGTGTTGAGCTGTACCTCCCTCATGCTTTTTAACTCTCGTCTATGTATATCGTCATGGGGGTAAAGCAGAAATTTTTAAACCCAGCTACCCTTCATGATACCAACCTTTTTTAGTTACCCTTTGCAAAAATTGAAAATGAAACCGTGACCATATTCTTAACCTAGGTGACAAGGGTTACTGCTTTTCCTGTGGACTTTCAAGAACATCTGTTGCAGTTGTCCAGGTCACTGCAATGAAAGGACCTGACTTTCTTATCTCTAAATGTTTAGATTGATAATAAGAAATCTTTGACACACTGACCTGTAAATGTACAGCAAAGTGAGTGTGGAAAGTCAGACTCACCTCAGAAAAGTCAGATCTGGAGCCATAATGTGGGGTATTAAAAATGTGGTGAAAGGTGAGGGTCTGATTCAGTGCCTGTGAGGTGTCAGGTCAGAATGGGATACTTAGACATATTAATGCACAACAGTAATTTGTATAAAATACATGGCTCGATATTTGAGGTGGCTTTCTCTTTTCATGAATAGTAATTGCATTTTATTAAATATGAATATATTACCATATTGTATTTTTTTTCACATGCATGAGTTTTAGTAACTGTTGGCCTTCAGCTCTACCTGGAATTCTTGACAAAAAAAAAAAGCTTTAGGAGAAGCTGAAGTTTAAAAATAAATATTTGAATCATATATATTTAGAGAGTATTCACTGACTAAAAGTAAGTAAGCACATACACCAAGTATTTTTGTTATTTAAATATGTACTTCAATCAAAAACTACACAAGCTCTTGTCTCAGATGTCTAGTATATTGCTCTTGTCTGCCCACAAAAATCTTATATTCTTATATGCATTGTACATCTATTGTTTATTAACTGCCAGAGGAAACTCAGTGATGACTAGTGACCTGTATCATCAGCATCTGCCAGAACTGTTTTTTTCTAGTTCACTTCTTGTTCCCTGCTGAGAAAAGATAAAGCTGGCATTTCTTACCTTAACCCAGAGAGCAACCCTATCCAATGTCAGCTGTGCCACGGGGCTTTCCAACTGGTGTTGGCTCAAACACATCTGAGATCTGACTGCCTAAAGTGTGAGCATAAAGTGAACTTCCTGGAGTGAGTGTACTTGAAGCAAGAGAGTTTATTTGGAGCTAAATATTATGAGTAGATAGGAAAATACATAAATAATGCAATATGTGGGTCATGAAAGTCAAATTTTGGCTTATCTTTGTGCCATTAGGGAATAAAATTCTTGCATTACATTCAGCAAATTGTTTAAGTCTTTATCTTGTGCATTTTAAATAAATAGTACTAAAACACTCACTTTTCTTCATCAATATACAAAACTACAGTCCTTATCATGACTTCAAGTGTATAATGTCTACATTTTGTATTTCATTGTGAGCACCTTGTTTTAATATTTTTTCTCTGCCAATTTATTAGTACACACGTGCTAATAATGTGTTTTAACTAAACAATCCAATATTTTAAGGTAAACCAACTAATAAATCAATCCTCCCATTTTTAAACCCTAACATCAAGAAGCCCAAAGCTTTTGAGTATGTGTCTGTATTAAATTAAACACACAATGGTGAAGACATAGATAATAAATTTGTTTCAGACAGAAGAAAGTGTAACAGCAAGAACCAGACAGGAATAAGAGAAGCTAAAGCTAAGGAAACAGTAACATTGACAAGGAAGGTTGTTGTGTTTGTGGCTAAAGTGTGTCAACCTGGCAGGTTTCTCATATTTTTACATTCAAGTCCTTGTAGGTGTGTTTGCATATAATATGATAAACACAGGCTATCATTATCATGTCTGTCTATCCGCATGAAACAACTCAGTTTCCAGTAGAAGAAATTTTTCATAAAAGTTCAGTTTTCACTCAGGTATCTCTAATATAATGCACTGCATAAGTTAGTAAATTAGTAAAATGCCGCTTCTGCTGCTTGAGGTAAGTTAACTACAGGATGGTCCAGATCTAATTATGCAGATCCAGATGGTCTGGATGACTTTGATTTATGCGGGGACGATTCCAGTTCGCCGCAAAGACGATTCTTCATGTCACCAGTTCGCACACTTCTCGATGGTCTGTGATTTTTCAGGTGATTTTCTGTGTAATAAACTTAATAAGTTATACCGTAATGAAAATTGCATAATTAGATCTGGACCACCCTATATAAAAGTTAAAAAAAAAACCTACAAGACATGTCTCTAGAAATGAATAGAAGAGAAAGGAATTACTTAACTATCTCTTAGTAAATGTAGAGTAAACCTATATGTACTCAGCATTTATGCTACACTAAAATCAACTACATGGCTTCATTACCTGCACATTATAAAGCATGGATGACCCACTCTGATCCTAGAGAGCCACAGTGGCTACAAGTCAGCATTCTAACTAGTTTCTTAATTAGTGAGTAGTTTTTGCTACTAATTAATTTATTTACAATTTAAGACTCAGAGCCTTTAAATCAGGGCTGATCAATGTCAGTCCTGGAGGGGCGCGGTGGCTTCAGATTTTTGTTCCAACCTCATTTCTTGATGAGAAATCATTCATTGCTGATGAAGCACTTATTGCTCAAATGACATTTTTCTGCTTCATTTTAGTTGTCTCTCTTGTTAAGATTTTGAACCCTTAATTGCTCATTTTAGTCTTTTACAGCTGTATACATTGTTTTAACTGCTCCTTATTAGCAATAAGATGCAAATGACAAAGGAACCAGCAGTTTCACATGTAACTTGTCTCCATTTCCGCTCGTGTGTATTCATCATTTTCTATTTGGTTTAAATAAGTAATTAAGACAAAGTGAAGAACTGAAAATTACTCATACGTTTTAGGCATACATACAATACATGTATCATTAGAAAGGTAAAAAAAAATCTATCATTTAAGAATGTACTGACATGGTAGAGTTAAAACATTAACAAATTATGAAATTAAATAAGATCTGTTATTGGTGAGGATTGGCTTCTAATTAAGGAACTGGGTTGGAATAAAAACCTGCAGTCACTGCGGCCCACCAGGAATTGGAGTTGGTCACAACTATTATAAAGATTCAGTATTTCTCTGACACTACAATTTATTGACAAAGCTCCAGACGTGCTCTCCATCATGGTTCAAGGCTGCCAACTATTTTACCTTGAGAATTCAACAAAGAGTTTACTTCTGCATCAAGTGCTTCTTTCAAAAATTGAATGTTTAAAAAATTACAATTAGACACTGACCCTTCACAACCAATAGCCATAAGTAAGTAATACATAGGTCGATGCCATTTTTGTATTATTTTAGTTGGACTTTGCTGTCCATAATAGCTATTTCAGCCACTGCAAGCGTATTTGGGGACCCTGTTTCAAAGCACGATATTATAAAGTGCTGTTAATAAGCATGTTTTTTATGTGCCCTACTAGATCATGTAATTACACTCCACTGTTATTTTTGTATAAGATTCAACACTATAAAAATGTGATAACTTACTCTCTGATGAAGTAACTAAAAAAATTTAAAATACCCCACCTTTTTAAACAGTTAAGTGAGCCAAACGTACCTGAATGTAACACCATACGTACACTTTCTCTCTCGTTGTAATTGTGTATATGTACACTTAACCCCAGTGACTTTAGAATAAGTTCACCACATCATTTGTGTGTCCTAGAAGACAGCTAATGGAGGATGGCTTCAGAAATAGCACCTGGCCATAAAAAATGTCTGCTCCAATACCCATTTCAATAGGAGCAAATGGCCAACCTGAGTGAACCCAAAAAACTGCTGCTTTCTATTTCATTTGCTGTTTGAGGTTCTCTTGTTGTATAGCTCTCTGAGTCGGGTGAGAGTTAAATGCTGTGTTCTCTTTTAGAGATTGTCTTTGGAATGTATTATTGTAGCTGCTACAGTTTTATTTTTTCTTTTGTTTTGGTTGTGCTTTATTCTTTAAATTAAAAATAATCTATTAGAGTGAGAGTCTATACAGTATGCACTCATTACAGATTATCATTCAGAATTTACATTATGGTTATAAAGTATGAAAAAATTAGATTATAAAAAGATGAAGTCTCAGTCATTTCAAATTTGCAAGTACTATATCCCATTTTATCTCGTAACCTACAATCTGTATAAACCTTAGTGATTAAATTAACTGGCTTAATGATCCATCTTTTGCAACTGACAGGTTCTCAATTTGAAAGGAGAATTACAGTAGCTTGTTGGCAAAATGAAATAAAACAACATTCGGTCATATACAGAAAACCAAGTTAACAGAAATGAGTTAAAACAAAATCATAAGTATATCCCTACATTATTTATCCACCCATTCATTTTCTATTCAGATTATTCTGTTCAGAGTCATTGGGAGGCAGCGCCTCTCCCAGCAACAGTAGCTGAAATACAGATGTAACCTGTCTATCAAAACTGAAATAATACAACCCCAACTCAGAAAAAGTTTGGGATGGTATGGGAAATGCGAATTTAAAAAAAAAAAAAAAAAAAAAAACAGTGATTTTTAAATTTACTTTCAGTTTTATTTCATTTCAGACAATATGAGCCCAAGATATTTTATGTTTTGTCTGGTGAACTTCATTTCATTTGTTAATATACAATACATCCTTTCCTGCATTTCAAGCCTGCAACATATTCCTAAAAAGTTTGGGATGGGAGCAAATTAGAGCCAGTAATGAGGTTATAAAAATAATACTAATGTGATTTCAAACAGGTGATGTCAACAGGTGATTGTAATCATGATTTGTCACAAAAGCAGTATCCACGAAAAGTTGCGTCTTTGAGGAGCAAACATGGGCAGAGGATCTCCAGTTTGTCAACAAATGTGTGAGAAAATTATTGAAATGTTTAAAAGCAATGTTCCTCAAAGAAAGATTGGAAGGGATTTGCATATTTCTCCCTCTACGGTACATACTATCATTAAACGATTCAAGGAATCTGGAGGAATTTCAGTGCATAAAGGACAAGAGCACAAGCATTAGGCTGAACAACCGTGATCTCCAGTCCCTCAGACAGCACTGCATTAAGAATCTTCATTCTTTGATAGCTGATATATCCACATGGGCAAGGGATTACTTTTGCAAACCTTTGTCAAGTACTACAAACGGAGTTACATTCACAAATTCCACTTAAAACTTTATTGTGCAAAAAAGAAGCCTTATGTTAACCAAGTCCAGAAGCGGTGTCAGCTTCTCAGGGCTCGAGGGTATCTGTGATGGACCATCACACATTGAAAATGTGCATTGTGGTCAGACAAATCAGTATTCCAGATCTTTTTTGGCAAAAATAGACCGTGTACTCCAGACCAAAGATAAAGAGGACCATCCAGACTGTTATCAGCAACAAATCCAAATGCAAAGGGTCTGTCATGGTATGGGGTTGAGGTGGTGCCCTTGGCAAAGGTAATTTATACTTCTGTGATGGCAGCATTAATGCAGAAAAGTACATTGAGATTTTAGAGCAGCATACAGTATGTGCTGCTTTCAAGACAACATCACTTCTAGGGACGTCCATGCATTTTTCAACAACATAATGCAAAACTACATTCAAACATTGCAAACATTGCAAAGGCATGGCTGTGGTAGAAGTGGGTATGAGGCCTGTCCCCAGTAGAGAATGTGTAGATAATTTTTTAAACAAAAAATGCAGCAACTGTGACCACATATTGTTGCACACCTTAAGACGTGTTCACAGGAAGAATGGGACAAAATAACACCTGAAATGATTCTTCGCTTGGTATCCTCAATGCCAAAATGTCTTTTCTTTTTGTGAGTTGTGATAATGTTACTATTGTGATAATGATAATGTTGTGAGAAGGAATGATGAAATTACAAAGTGGTGAATGCTTCTTTTTCCTTCTTTTTTTAGAATGGGCTGCAGGCCTGAATATTTGCATATTAGTATATTAGCAAACGAAATTAAGTTGACCAGACAAAACATGAAATATCTTGAATTCATAATGTCTGCAATGAAATAAAAGTCAAAGTAAATTTATAAATCACTACATTTTTTTTTAATTTGCATTTTCCATACCGTCCCAACTTTTTTTGATTTGGGTTTATATGCCGGGTGTCCCAAAAAGAATATCGGAGTTTTAAAGAGCTGTAGCTTGGCGCCCATTCATTGGAGACTGCAGATTAACCTAGTGGCGTCTTCAGGAATTAATCTAATTTCATTTCATTGCCGGTAGATGGTGCTAGTGCTTATCAAAAAGCTAACAGTGTGTTGTTTCGATTAGTTACATTTGCAGTTATGGCTGTGCTACAACAAAAAGCTTTTTGCGTTTGCAAATTCACCAGAACTCAATCGGTTGTTACTGTGCAGTGGGCATTTTGTCAAAAATATGGGACTGACTCTTCGAATGACAATAACTTCCGTCGATGGTACCGGCAATTTCGGGATACTGGGTGTATCTGCAAAGGTAAAAGCACCGCGTTCTGCGTTCACTCGGAGCCCATCGAAATCAGTTCGACGAGCAAGTCATGAGTTACAGATACCAAAGTCAAGTGTATGGAGAATTCTCCGACGCCGGTTGGTTATGAAACCCTATTGTCTGCAGTTGGTTCAGACCCTTAGACGAGGGGATAAGACGTGTTGAGTAGAGTTTTCAACTTTCATCCAGCAAAATTTGGAGACCAATGAAGATTTTTGTTCCTTTATTATCTTCAGTGATGAGGCCACGTTTCACATTAGTGGGAAAGTAAATCGTCATAATGTACGAATTTGGGGTGAAGAGAACCCTCATGCAGTTATCGAACATGAACAAGTCTCCCCCAAGACTAACGTTTTTTGCGCAATTTCCAAGTCGAAAGTTTACGGGCCTTACTTTTTTGAAGGAACCACAGTAACAAGGGCTGTGTACCTGCAAATGCTGCAACATTGGCTGTTGCCTTAATTGGAAGATCAAGAACCAGCCGATTTCATTTTTCAACAGGATGGGGCACCACCTCACTGGTCTCTTCCAGTGTGGCATTTCCTAAATGAGACCTATCCCAAACGTTGGATAGGAAGATCTGGGAATCAAGATTTGTCACTCCACCATTGGCCTCCAAGATTCCCAGATATCACCCCATGTGATTTTTTCCTTTGGGGATATGTCAAAGGATTAGTATTCGAACCACCAATGCCTACAACTTTGGACGAAATGAAGTTGACGATAACGGCTGCCATTTAGAGCGTCAATCCCGATATGTTAGAGAGAGTTTGGCAGGAATTTGAATACCACCTCGATATTGCTACAGTTACTCATGGGGGGCACATAGAACATTTATAGACAATGTGGGAAACATGTGAATATAACAGTTTTTGTATATGCTTGTATAATTCAATAAATATAGCTCTTTGAAACTCTGATATTCTTTTTGGGACACCCTGTATATATATTTTGTATCAAATTCATCCATCTTATTTTTAAAACCACTTAGTTTAGTGTAGTGGAGTCAGATCACTTGGTGTTTGCTGATAACAGAGTCTGCTTACCTATGCACACACTCACGCAACACCCACACACACACACACAGCCAGTGTGAAAGTCACCAGCCAACCTGACACATGCATTTTTGGGATGTGGGGGAAAATGAAGAGCATCTGGTGAAAAACACACGCAGAACACATGCAGTCTAGTCTAATTCTACAGGTAGTGGGCTGTCCAGGAATCAATTTCATATGCTTGAAAAATGAGGTAGCCATCCCAAAATGAAATTAAACTTAAAATCTGATATTGGTGGTGGTGCTACCTAAATAATCTGACATAACTAGTTAGAAAATTAAACCTCACTCTGTGCTTTTTCTTAATAAATAACTTAAAGTAAATCATGTCTGACCTTAAGTTGGAGAGATAATCATGTATATGAGACTTTATCATTTGACTCTAGCTGCTTTGAGAGACTAAATCTTATAATCTAATGGTAGATGTTTGCACATTCACGATTTTATCACATATGCTTCAAGCTTCAAGAGACTGAGTTTAAATTCTGTTTCTGGGTAGTTGAAGTTTTCACTTTCTCATCATTACTGCACAGTTCTTCTCTGGCTCTTAGGTTTCATTTTACATTCTAGACATGTGTGTTAAGAAGGCTGTTCATTCTAAATTGGCTTAATGTAAGTGAGTGCCCTAGTTTCTACCTTTCCTAACCTTGCTGTTAGAATAACAAAGTTCTCTAAGGAGACTGGCATATTTCATTTGAGCTGATGGAGCTGTAAATCAGATTCGCACAGTTTACAAACAATAATGTTTTCTTTCCACTTCCTAAGGATAGTAAAATAGCAAATGCTTTGAACTTGCATTTTATTGAAGTTGCAATCTTGGAAAATGAGAGGATGTCTGAGGAGTGGAGAAGAAGTGTACTGGTATCAGTTTTATGAAAAATGGTGATGTGCAGAACTGTAGTAACTACAGAGGGATACAACTGATCAGCCACAACGTGAAGTTATGGGAAAGAGTAGTGGAATCTAGGTTAAGAAGGGAGGAGATGATTAGCTAGTAGCAATATGGTTTTATGCTTGGAAAGAGCACTACAGATGCAATGTTTGCTCTGAGGGTGTTGATGAAAAAATATAGAAAAGGCCAGAAGGAGTTTTTTGTGGACCTAGGGAAAGCATATGACAGGGTGCCTAAAGAGGAGTTGTGGTATTGTGAGAAAGTGGCAGAGAAGTATCTAAGAGTGATACTGGATAAGTACGAGGGAAGTGTTACAGTATTGAGGACTGGCTCTGAGCCCTTTCTTATTTGCAATGGTGATAGACAGGTTGACAAAGGAAATTAAACAATAATCCCCATGGACTATGATGCTTGTGGATGGCATTTTGATCTGTAATTAGAGTAGGGAGCAGGTTGAGAAGACCCTGGAGAGGTGGAGATATGCTCTAGAGAGGAGAGGAATAAAGGTCAGTAGGAACAAGACAGAATACATCTGTGTGAATGAGAGGGAAGTCAGTGGAATGATGAGGATGCAGGGAGTAGAGTTGGCGAAGGTGGATGACTGCAAATACTTGGGATCAATAATACAGAGTAACGGGGAGTGTGGAAGAGAAGTAAAGAAGAGAGTGCAGTCAGGGTGGAGAAGAATGTCAGGAGTGATTTTTGAAAGATGAGTACCAGCAAGAGTGAAAGGAAAGGTCTACAGGACTGTAATGAGACCAACTATGTTATATGTGTTGGAGATGGTGGAACTGACAAAAAGACAGGAGACAGAGCTGGAGGTGGCAAAAAGACAGGAGACAGAGCTGGAGGTGGCAGAGTTAAAGAGGCTAAGATTTTCCTGGGGTTTGACGAGGATGAACATGATTAGAAACAAGTATGTTTGAGGGTCAGCTCAGTTTGAATGACTTGGAGACAAAGACAGAGGTGAAATTTCATTCATTTGGACATGTGTAGAGCATAGATGCTGGGTATATTGGAAGAAGGATGGTAGGGATGGAGCTGCCAGGCAAAAGAAAAAGAGGAAGGCCTAAGTGGAGGTTTGTGGATGTGGTGAGAGAGGACATGAAGGTGGTGGATGTGACAATGCAAGATGCAGAGGACAGAAAGATATGGAGACAGATGTTCCATTGTGGCGATTCCCTAACAGGAGCAGCTGAAAGATAAAGAAGAAGAAAAAGATGCATTTGAAGAGAGAGCAGGACTTTAGGAACCTTTACATCTTGAATTGATGTTATTTTGGACAGTCTATGTGAATAGGTTGGATGAGCTTTTTGGGCTAATGGCCTGTTTTCATCACAGTTTTCTAATGTATAATCATACTTGTGGTTTTTAGTCAAGATTACTTTCTTTTGAAAATCATTGAACAATTTATTAAAATGAAATGTAAGCAAGCTCATCAGATTGTTATTGTTTCAATCTATTATATTTATTGAGAAGTTGTAACATTCAGTAGGTATATCAACACTCCATTAGATCATCCTCATATCTTATCACTGTGTTTTTATAGATGATTTCTGTTTAGATGTTACAGCAAAATGATGCAAACTGTCCGGTATTCCAATAGATATATACTATAACTGTTCACGCCTGTATCTATTATTTAGAAGCATTGTTTCTAAATTACAGAATAAGTGAATCAACTCATGGGTTACTCCAAGGTTACTGAAAGTTCTCTGCCTTGTGTATTGGCTCCAGTTACTTCTGTCCTAAGCTTTTCACTTGTTTAAGGTGCCAAACATCTGCATTAGGAAAGTCACTGACTGCTCTATCTTTCAATTGTTAGCAGAATCTCAGGGCTTCACCCTTTTGTGTATAATTATGTCTGGCCCCATAGAGTTGCTATCTCACTACAAATCGATGCACAAAAGAATATAGTTATTTTTATTTATTGTTCATGTAACATTTAGAAATAAGAAATGTAAGAAACACTTAGCAGTCAAACAACAAATAATTCCTGGACTTTTTTTTTTTACATTTTTAACATTTAATACTTGATGTAGGATGCTACATAATGTATTAAAGTTTCCATCATTGTAGATGAACTGTGTAATGAAACTAAGATCAGTCTGCTAATCCTTGGTTTAGGTTTTACTTGCTTGGTGGATTTTTTTTAAATGCTTTTTGAAAGGTCTGCAGTTCTGTGACATTTTTGTGTTAACTTAAGACTGTAGAAAACATTTGGCTATGCTGATAAATTCCCTTTGTTTTTGTTTTAACTTAATTTTTTATTGAACAATAAGCATAAAATCTTCTGTCTTTTTATTTTGCATGAATTAGTACTATAGAATAAGATACAATACGAAATTACCAACTCCTAAGTAGACAATAAAATGAATTAAAGTAGATATTTCATGTTAAAGGGAATTTGTGTGCCACCTATGCACAGTAATAACATTCATTAGAGTTCAATTTATTTTTAATATAGCTCTCTCCTTATTTAATAGCATTCAAATATGTACATATTTACACATATAATATAGTTAAAATAAAACACACAAAACACCAAGCAATATGTACTTAGAAATGTACCCTCATATGCAAAGTTGTTATTGCTTTTATTATCATCTTTTATTGGTGTCAATAGGTTCTCAAAGTCCTTAATATAAGTAAATGGGAAGTATTCCATATATGATTTAAGAAATGGCAGTCTAGTATTGGAAGAGAGGAAATTAAAATGCCAGTAATCTCACAATCTAAAGAAAAGCTTTTTTCTCTCTTTCTATTTTGGGACTCATGACCATTCAGAAAATATTTGGGCCAGATGACCACTCAGCCACCACTTGGCATACAGCAGAATACTATAATACAAGCTAGTGGCCATGATTTTGGTGGAGTATAAAAATAATGAATCAGTTGATTAGTCACTGGTGACATACCTGTTTCCCTTCTACTCTCAGGTCTTGTCACTAGATCAAGAGTGATAACTTTATCAAAGTGACAGCAACACCAAATTCCAGAGAAGGTCTTAGTAAGAATGAATCACAATTGTCATCATTATTGAAAAGCATAATAGTATGAACAGACTTACTAACCACTCAAAAGGAAACACCATGCTAAAATGAATTTTCAGTCATTATTTCAAGCAGTCATCATCAAGATTTACTCATGGAGTTCCCTTATGACTGCAATCAGGGCCTAGTAGTAAAGTTTTTGCAATTAAAATAACCTGACTCCAGCAAGTACATTTGATTTTTCCACTGATAGATAAGAACACATTTGTACCAACATCTGTGTTTCAGCAATTGCTTGCACCAGTCCAGATATAGTTACACACCTGTCCAGTCCCTTACATTCTGTGTTAAGTTTGTCTGTGTATATAAAGTACAGTGTGTATTTTTGTGGACTCACACCAAGAAGCATGTCAATTCACAGATTTGCAACATGGTGAACCGTTGGTGCTCAGACTCCAACCCGCAATATCTGGCTCAGAAGTGGTCTCCTTGCAGCATGAGCTAATAGGATACATCGGCTGTGCAGACACTGCTTCTGAACACAGTGAGTGGGGAGTTTCCTGGTGACCCTCGGCTGAGCTCTCTCTCTCAGCCCCCACTGTTTCCATGCGTTGTGCACTCCACTTATAAAGCATCACAGTTTGAACCTTTTCTGCAATCCACCCGTCCACAGTGTAACTACCATCTTCATCGTCAAGTGAATTCCTGTGGACTCACACCATAAAGCATCTCAGTTTGAAGATTTGCACTGTGGTGAACTGTCAGTGGTCAGTCGTGAGCCCATAATGACTGGCTCACAAGTGGTCTCCTTGCAGTGTGAACTAATGGGAGATCTCCTATAGTCAGCCCCATAAAGACTGCTGCTGAACACTGCGGGCAGAGTGCTATCTGGGGAAGTCCTCCCTCACCTTTTCTGGGTAACACTGCAACTACAATATATATGAAAAAAGATTGATTTTGAAAACAGGGTCAAATCAAAATGTATTGTACAAGTAGTAGCCCTCGCATATTTGAATACTACATTGCATATGCTGTTTTTTGGAATATACCATTTTTAAATTGAGAATGCACAGGAACTATTACAGGACACAATTTATAACAGGAAAAATGATGACTATAGGTTTTGTAATAATTTGTTCAAACTGGAAGCACTCCATAATCATCTTTTTAATAAAATGTTTATTTTTATTATGGATTGATACGGGCGACAAGAAAAAATAAGACTGATCTGCAAAATAACCGGATGTAAACCAAAATTAGGTGGATTTTAGCATGTGATTTTTATACTAGAGGTAAAGTAGATATGCTAAAGGGGATCAATTTACTTTATTAAATTTCAGGATGCTTTTGATAGAAAATTATATAAGCTTATAGACTTTTGAACTATGAAACAGTAACACATACCACTGAGGCCCTGCGCTAACCACTGTTATATCATAAAGCTGCTTCTGCTACTAAGGCCGTACTACTCTTACTCTTGAATTTTAAAACAGCCCTGATTTATCAAGTCTGCCTTTTTGCCTTGGCAAGCATAAAACCTGTTTCATCGCTCAAAAGCTGTGGAGGTGACTTTGCTCTGAGTGTTTTATTTTTAATACACGGACACTAAATCTCATTTGTAATTTTCAATTGTACTGTACAGTTTTCTTTCTTTATTTCTTTCTTCAACATATTAATGTATAAAGTTTTGGTTTCTTTGATTTACAAATGAAGTGTTTTCTGTGGATTTTTCTGCAACATCTCAGAGACATGAATGACCCTAAGTGTTCCATTTTCAGCATATGTGGGTGTTTTACAATACAATACCTTGGCACCTCATTGACTGTTGGTGACTGCCTTCCATGCAATGCTGTCAAGATGGACTCGACTCTATACATCCAGCCCCTGCACTGTGTGTGGAAAATGGATTACTGGACCAACAGATGTTTGACGTGATCTAATAGCACACTTTAATGTTAATGAAGTAGATTCCTGTCATTAGTTAAGGTATAAAGATGTGTGAGATTCTGTATAGCTGTTAGGCAACAAACCTAGCTAGAATAATTTTTTGTTTTAATAGCATAATAGGGTGTGGCTCCATTACACAATATGTAATATAAAATGTATTTTTGAAAAATGAATGAACATTGTATAAAAATATAAAATCTTGGAAGGGTAAGAGAAGGACATCTTTCAGATATTTGTTAGCTTGTTACCCATCCATATAAATGAAAGCCTTTCTTTTGAGGTGCAGGTGTTCTATAGTCAGATGACATCTTTCTTGCTATTGACGTAAACCACTATAAAACTCCAATAGTTCAGTTGATTTATTTGCTTTATATACCATACATCACAAAGAACAATTCCTGAAAACATCCCACTGAAGTGTAGCAAACACTAAAACAATACATTTTTAGAATATCATACAGTAGCTCACGCAAATATAGATGTATTATTTCTGTTACTATAACAATCATGTGGTTGAATTTTGAATACTGATGTCTGCTATTTTTTAGCTTTTGAGATTTATTATTTCTGTCAAACATTGTTGACTTCAATTAAATTTAAAAGGAATGTATGATTTTTAGAGAATGTCATTTTAGTTGGAATTTACAGATGTAATGTATATGTATATTATAGGGAACTATGATAATATTAGATGTGATCTTGAATAATATGGCAAACATGATGTTTTATTGTTATAGGCCGGAAGAACATTCCACTTCACCATCTAACATTACTGCAAACTAACTGTTGTGTTTGATGGATATAACTGAAAAGTTCCATATGCCATTAAAAACTGGCATGAGAACTAAGAAAACATAAAGAAAAAAACATTATGAAGTCAATAAAGTCCCATGCATATGCATGGCCTTGCTCCTAATAATGCACCAAAAATTAATAGTTTTCCATCCACACTTTTGAATTAACTACCCCATTACGTATTCATATTTCCTGCTGGGGTAAACCAACATTGAACATTTTCTGTAAGATTCTCGCTAAAAACTGATATAAATAAAAACTAATTTGAAATCATGGTAATTGAAATTATATGCGCAAGCAGTGAAACTACAGCAAAAGTGATTTAGTGTATAAATGGATAGACATAATTCACTGCAAGCCAACCTTTGTAGGATGCAGTTGAAAAATGTCAGAGAGATCGCACTTATCATTGACACATACATTTCTTTTTGTTATTTCTTCAATTCTTCTCAAAAGCAGATATTCACTGTATACCCACAGAGTAGGGTATAGTGCTAATTTACAAAATACATGAAACAAACCCATTTCCACAATGAAAATGCACATGTAAAATGAGAGCACTGCCACAACAAATAAAAAGAAACTCAATTACTAAACACCAAAGAAGCAACCTTTATCCTTGAAGTGTTACTGGCAGCCGATGAAGGATTGTACTATTAATCTGAAATGTCCTGAAAGAAATTCAGTTGACTACTGACAGCATATGAGTGCAGCTGCACAGCAGGACAGCTTTAGGACAGGAACTGAATGAATTTAAATGCAGAATGGTGATAATCTGCCATACTGCTGCCAATGTTTGACAGATATCTATGGCAACAATGGATGTCTAGGCCCAAATATTATGATAATTCCAAAAAAAGATTATGCAGTTTCATTACCACAATATGAAAAGTCTTTATAACCTCAACATGCTGATGACCTGTTGGCTTTCCCTTATTTTAGGGTCAGCAAACTTAATTTGACTTGAATGTTAATACTGTAAATGTTTCACACAGACCAAATATATTTTAAAAATGCTCTTATTTTCATTGTAGTCATACTTTTCAAAAAATGTGAATCGCTTATGGAAAGATCATCAAAATATAAACTCAAATAATGATATTGTACAGTGAAAAAGCATGCGTATACTGTAAAGGTGTCATTCATTTTTTTCTAAACCAGAAAACAAAAAATATTAAATAAAATATCTGTAGTAAAAAGATTTATTTTTATAATTTCGTCTAAATGCCATTTGTATTATTTGATACGGATAAAAACTTTCACTTACTATCTAGTAGTCTACTGAAATATAATGTTCAGGTTTTTGTACCTAGAAAGAAAGAAAAATTCACTTAGCTTCTCCAGGATGAGCAGTGTGATCCTGTGTAGCTATGACATTACATTGCTGCCAATCCTAAAGCATTAATTATGTGTTCCACTTAAGAATTAGGGGGGCATATTAACCAAAAGCTATACTATACCCAGTGTATTCAACATTTCTTCTCAGACTTTATTCACTGGTGTTCACAACAGAATGGTGTCAAATCAGATAATACAACTATAAAGCTAATGATTAACCTTTGGCAAAAAGTACTTTTGTAGTAGTTGCATTAATAAGCATCCTTGTGTTCAAATGTGGTGTTAATTACAAACTATCCATGGAAAACACAGAAATCCAGCAAATCCATTGTGTGTATCACCGCTATTCCCTGCATTAAATCCTCCTAGTATGATTACAGAAGCAGTAGATGATACTCTTTTGAGCAAAGCATCTGATGTCTCAAAAAATTCTTAATACTATGTTGTTACTTTTGTTTGGTGCATATACACCAACAGCAGGTAAAGTCTGTCTCTCTGCAGTTCAGAGTTGAATTGAGAGGTTCTGGTTGTCCACTTGAACAAATTCCAACTGTAAAGTACACAGCTGGGGGCCCATGAGTATCCCCACACCCACCCAGGGCCTCTACCATGAAACAGCTCCAAAGCATGATAGCAACCAGTCTGAACTGAGAATTCTAGTTCCATAGCTAACTGATGTGCATAGAGATGTCTTCAATAAGATCTAGCCAGTATTTTTAATCCTCCTCCATGACATTTGTTTGCTTTTCTATCAGAGCTATTACATTCCATAACACAAAGTTCATTGTCCATTTTCAAAGTTTAGTATCAGTGGAGCAGTCCTACTCTTGGCTATTGGCCAAAGCATATTATCCCAACACCCATCCTTTATCTTGAGGGCCTTAAGCCTACATTCTAGCTCCATGCAGCTTTATTAGACTGAGCCTGACAGGGCCACGTGTGTAACTGGGCCACCAGGTGCTCACTGAAGTTGGTCTTGGCATCCTTTTTCTATTTGAAGCTCCTTATATTTGAATCAGTACTATTATGAGGGGCATTTAAAGAAAAATCTTTTTTGGACCCCTCAATTTACCATGGGCAACAATGATCAGCAATGTATGCCCCTAGACAATATTAGTTATGAAGATCATGCAGCCAAAAAGACTCCTACTAAGCAATGGTCACAATTTTAGAAGGTTAATTTTAGTTCATTTAATAAAAACATTATATTTTTGTTCTTCCACTGCAGCCCTTACTGACAGCAAGTAATTTACTGTCTAAAATGGCTCAAAGCAGGGGTATAGTCTTTCATCATCAGTACTCACCATCTCACTTGAGCTAGTAAATTACAATGATCTCAGAAACACAGAATATTACTTCAATTTCGTTGTTGCCTCATTAAAAAAAAAATCAGTCCTTTTCTCCTGTGCTGTTCTAGTTTTACTCCTCCCAACAGAGAATGAATCTATCGAATTTATTGTAGTTCCACCCTTAACTTTATTAACTCCATGATCTTTATTCCTGTTCCTACCGCCTCAAAGTAATAATTCATGGCTCTGGATTTGTATGCAGCAGCAAATGACCAAGTATGCAGTGTACAATAATCTATAGTAAAACCACGGCGGGATTGATTTTTCTTTGATTTACAAATGGAGTACTGACCTCATCTTATCATGCCACCAAAATCTTCTTGTACTGCCCATTCCCTTGTGCCATGGTATTTTCCTAAAAAGATTTAATTTAATGCCATAAGAACAATTATATTCTCTCTTCAAATGTAATGTTAAAATATTGAAAATCCCAGTTTGGCACATTAATATTACATGCTGTAAGTGTATAAAAAAAGTCTAGAAAAGACAGTACATTACATTATATTACCCTATTTTTATTAACAGTAATAATAAGCTATGTTTATTTTCTAATTGTTCAAGCAGAGTGGTCTGATTCTTAGGAAATAAACATTAACTTCTTTTTTGTCCTTTATAAAATGGCAACAGTATTTTTTTAGTAGAAATCTAATAAGGTGCCCCACAAGCAGTGACTGATTAATTTATTATCTCCTTAGTTTCATAAGTTATGTGCTCCTTACCACCTTTGGATATTCTAACTTCTCTTCTTATTTATCTATTAAGTGCACTAATTAAAATAATCTTTTAGAAATTGATGTTTTTATTTCACCAGTAATATTTATGATGTGGCTGTACGTAAGTGATACATTAATAGAAACCCCTACAGCCCAATACCACTAAACAAATAATAATAATGGAATGAAAAACTGAACATTTAATTAAAAGGCATTTTCTTGACCATTGGATATTCTCACTATGGTAACCATTATGTCTCCTTTTAGGTTTGCTAGCATATAATGCATGAGGCACCTATTGCAATGGCCATTTCTGTCCGTCTGGCTGTGTGAAACAACTCGGCTCCCTGTGGATGAATTTTGTTAAAATGTAGCACACTTATGCTTCAAAGAAATTTGTCAAGACAGTTCAGTTTTTGCTGAAATATTGTTAATTTGAAAATTATAAATGTTATACATAACATATTAAATTAACAAAGGTAACAGCAAATAAATTTTGAGTTTCAGCAATCCAGTCAAATCTATTGTTGATTTTCTTAGAGTGGTTGATGAAAAACAACCATATTGGGTTATTTAATAAGCCTTTGATAATAGTTGCAGAACCCTACAAATCTGTGTGCACCTGTTTAATACTCACTGGATCTTTCCAATTAAGCATGCCTGAGACTTTGTGATCATCCACATTAATGCCAAATATTGAGATTTTGTGTCCTAAAAATAGTGCAGAATTCACATTTCTTAACTTTAACTTACAGTTTATTGTATCTGAGAGGTCATTTTAAGACTTTTCTGACAAACAGGGAAGTAAAGATTATTAGAGAGAATGTCAAAATGTCATTGATACAAACCAGCACAAAAACACCTTAAAGATCTCGAAAGAGGTTGTTTACAAAGGACTGAGAAACTGCCAATGAATTGATAATATCATAGGGCATTACCAGATAGTCATAGTGCCTTGTTGCAAAACTAAATGTAGTCTTTCACTCATCTCCCTCCTATATTTGAATTAAATTATACTGTAAGTGCTTCGCAAGTCTAATTTTGTGGAAATAATGGACCCTGTAACCTAATTAAGTAATGGATGAGTGGAAGAGGTTGGTTGTTCTTAATAGTAGTTTTATTATGTTCTTTATAGTCAATGCAGGGTTTAACAGTGATATTCTTTTATTTTATTTTCAAAAAAAAAAAAAAAACTGTGTCTTCTGAGCTATTAGACAGCATAACAAAATCTATGTTTAGATAATATAAAATATAATTATCCATAACTTGACTTTAGAGACAAGACAAATGTGTACACATTTCCCTTAGGTTACGGGGCACCTGGGACAGGATTGATAAGACAATAATATACCCTATGAGGAGATAATTCTGTGAATTTGTGTCTACTGAACCCATCTTAGAAATCCTCATAATACGAGGATATAACCTGAAATGTATTACATTGCACTATAAGTGTTAAAGAGAACACTAAAACAATTTTCCAGACAAAAAGAGCTCTATCCCTTAATTTCTTTTAGTTTGTAATCAATAGACAGATTGTATCTCTCTAACTAAGAATATTGTAAAATTAGTTGAGAACTAGTGCTGGGAATTGCAAAAAAGTGATTGTCTCTTTGGCGGCACGGTGACACAGTGGTAGCACTGCTGCCTCGCAGTTAGGAGACCCAGGTTCGCTTCCCGGGTCTTCCCTGCGTGGAGTTTGCATGTTCTCCCCGTGTCTGCGTGGATTTCCTCCGGGCGCTCCGGTTTCCTCCCACAGTCCAAAGACATGCAGGTTAGGTGGATTGCCGATTCTAAATTGGCCATAGTGTCTGTTTGTGTGTGTCCTGCGGTGGGTTGGCACCCTGCCCAGGATTGGTTCCTGCCTTGTGCCCTGTGTTGGCTGGGATTGGCTCCAGCAGACCCCCGTGACCCTATGTTCGGATTCAGCGGGTTGGAAAATGGATGGATGAATGGATGATTGTCTCTTTATAAAGAAAGGCCACTTTCAAGGTGATGGGTGGAGATACATAATTAATAATTCCCACTCCAAAACCATTGCCATCTAGAGCAAGGATCTCCAACACGTCACTTGCAAGCTATTGGTAGCTTGCAACCCATTTCCAAGTAGCTCGTTAAAAGGATTAATGAATCCTACATAAATTTGAAAACTTGATTAGTCAAATTAGGTGAGGGCGATCTTTCCAAAAAATCATATTACGATCCACAATCTGAATTAAAATCTATCTTTTCAATGTGGCATACACTTAAAAGAATATCTGGATTCAAACTCATCAAGACCTAAGTAACACTTTATTTTGAATATCAAACAAAGTTGAATTCAATTGTTCTCTCGTTCACTAGCTAAGCGGGGGTAAGGAACACACCCCAAAGCTGGCGAGTGAGTGAGGAGAGCCCAACCCCCCTCCCCTCAGTCCGCTATGTCTTTCACAGATTCGTGCAAATAAATCGGTACTGCAATGAACTATGATACATGGTGAAATAAAAGAAGTCATAAAATCAACCGTAATGTTCAAGCAAATTATAGAAAAAAAAACGATCTAAATCCGTTAAGTAGTTCTCTCGTGAAAAATTGACAGACGGATTGACAGACAATAGATTTTATATATTATATATTAGTAAACCGTCAAAATAATGTATAGTTAAAGTCTCAACAGCATTCTCAGAATTTCTGGAGCTTATTAGAGCCAGATTACTATAAGAATTTTTAAATGACTCCATAAGAGTGAACCTAAGTGGCTACACTCCACCATACACCTCTCTTGTTGTCTCCATGCAGTGCCAGTCATCTGAATAGCTAAAAAACACATCACACATGCAACTCCTGTGAACGAAACAGTGAACTATAACAATATGACAATAAGTCATATCTGTGTGTTTGCATTTGCATTGTTTTGTTTTGATAGCATTCATGTTTTAATTCAATAGTGTGAGATACACTAGAACAGGGGTGCCCATACTTTTTCGGCTTGCAAGCTACTTTTAAACTGACCAGGTCGAAATGATCCACCTACATTAAAAAATATATATATATAATAACAATTCAATACATTTATGGCCACTACAGTATTTGGATTTAATAATCTTCATGTGGGAAAAGGCTGACTCGCACAAATAAGTAGAGCCGAATAATGTAGTCAAGGAGGTAGCACATTTCCTCATGTTTGGCTACTTTTCCTCTTTGAGTAAGTTCCAAAACTGTCCAAGAGCCCCAGACTTCAGCTGAATGTCATCCTGTAGTGTCGAAATCTCATCCTCCACTGTAGAGGTGTTTTAGGTGAAACAGTGTTGCAATTTCTGATGCGAGTGAATCACCCTCAACATCTTCCATAAATGGATAGCACTTAAATGTAGTGATTGGCTCATGTAAAGCTGAGTCTTGAAACCGTCTGTCAAAGTCTGACAGGCAATTTTCAATCTGCTCTGTGTAGCGTATGCTGTCAAGTTGCGCACACGCCTTCCTTTGCATCTCCAGCTCTGACATGAGGTTTTGGATGTTCCCCAAATCAAGGCGCTGGAGCTTTGAGGACAGATGTTGCATTTTTCGCTTGAAAGCATTAACTGAGTTAATCATATTGACCATGGTTTTCTCTTTTCCTTGCAGCTGTAAATTAAGCTCATTCAACATGTTGGTCAGATCGGAAAAAAAATGGCAAGTCTAGCGATCATTGATCGTTATTAAGTTGCTTGTATTCTGCATGTTTAATGACAAGGAGAAACTCCTTTTTCTTTGGCCAGGGGTCTTGAAATCTCAGCAGGAATTTCTCCCTAGCCATCTGTCTCAACGAAGGCATCTTTTTATCATCTCTCCATCTTGGAAGGACTTCTTATGCTTAATGATCGAGTGACTCACCCAGAACGATGCTTCGGTGTGTCTGCCTTTGCATTTGAATTCAGCCGAGTGAAAAATGACGGCTGACCGATTAACTGCGATTTTAGTTCCCTCTCCTTTCTCTTTCTCAGATCACTTTTTGGAAGGAAGTCAGTTTCGTAGTTTTTATGAACAGTTCGAAAGTGCCTTTCCACATTTTCGTTCTTTGGAATAGTAATGATAGATTAACAGATCAGACAAACGCACTTCGATTGTGACATTGTGAGAAAAAAAATCCTCTTCCAATTCCACATCCAGCCCATACCCTCCCCAAACAATTTTTTTTTTAAATCCCGTCTTTAGTCGTTATAAATTGGATGGCTAACTAGATCACAGTCGGAGATTTGCAGTAGCTCGCACGTTTGATCATGCGTGCGGGATGACCAGTGTGTTAGAAGAAAAGAGATCTCTGACTGGCTGCCCTGTATGTTAATCAAGTGGCAAATGCCATAGGGAGGATATATGATAGACTAACGTTAAAAAAAAAAATTTTTTTGAATGCAACACAGTCTACCTGCACTACCTTTGCAATCTACCGGTCGATCGTGATTGATGCATGCAGAATATGCATGCAGACATAGAAAATGCACTTGCAGGTGAACTAAATATTTTTTGTGATGTTCTAATGCAAAATGTGAGTTGTGGAGACCAACATTTTGTAAATGTTCAGGTAAAACAAGCTTATTCAGTTTGTTTGGGTTGAAATAAGCTATGAGAATAAGCGTTAGAAAGCATGAGGAGCTCTCGGCCATTTTCATTTTGTAAAAGTAGCTTTCAGGATAAAAAAATGTTGGAGACCCCTGATCTAGAGATACAATCTTTAGTTTTATTTCTGAGAGAAGGGGTCTTCTTATAATGTCAGTCATTAACTAAAATTCTAAAACAAATTCTCAAAAGTCTTGACCTTAACAAGTACAAACAATGATTTTTTTTTCTCACGATAATGGGTTTCGTCTCGTATTTTAGGACATCTGAGTCTGAAATAACCAAAACTCTGACAATATCAGCAACAGCCCTTCTTTAGTCGTCTTTGGTATTCTGTAGTGCTTGATTTTGTTTGCACAGGGAAATTCAGTGTTAGTATTTCTTTCTTTTTTTAACTCAAAGATATTTGTGGCTAAACCAACAATATTTTTGACCACATGGAAAAAATGGAGTCATATTCTTTTAAATCTTTTCTAAGCATCTGTTGCTCCACTTGAACTAAGTCCATGTTTTTCATAATGCCATCCATTTCAGGATCCTTTATCAAAAGGCAAAAGCTATTGTATTATGTGTTGGGGCACATAAGAATAAGATGAAAAAGACCAGGAAATGCATGAGATTTACGAGGCATGGATGAACAATAACAGAGCACAGAATGGGAAGATCAAGAAAAGCAAATACCAGTGGCAAAACGTAATGAATAAAAAGCAAAGACATACAAGAATTGATGCTAGAAATTAAGTAACTTGTGATAATGTGCTTTTTAATAGTCTTTTTAATAGCTTGGTCATTTGACTCTGCTGACAGGCAGGTTCAAAGACTGGTGCACTTGCTGACATCATATGGTTGCGACTTTCTGTTTGTGCCACAGGCAACCCGATGGAACTTCCTGACAACAAAAAGAAAGTTGGCGCAGTGGGATGATGATATATTATAATAATTTGGCAATTACAAATGTGATACATAATGTATTGACTCAAAAACTGAAAGATATTAAATTCTATAGCATGAAAATGCAAAAAAAATTACATATCAGAAAAATGTATTGAATGAGAAGCAAATTTATAAGGGAACTGTAGACAAACACCAGGTTCATGACAGGTTATCACCCTCACCAGGCCTGAGCCTTAACTTCCAAGAAGAACTGCACTTTTCCCTTTCCCTTATCAATAATTGGTGGTTAATGATTCAAAACACCCTTTGTCTATTCTGATATCTTAATTCAATATTTAAAGATGTCTCTGAGGCCATATTGACAACCCTGTGTTTTTTTAATAGATGAATTTGAACCAAGAAGAAAAATGCTGATATGAGCTTATGAAGTAAAAATAAATCTGAAAGCCTGTGTGCCAGCTTTATTTGGACAGTCTTGTTGAAATGAACATAATGAATTGCTGCAGTTTTGCTGTCACTGAAATTTCAATATCAGGTTAGCATTTCCTGTTGAAACAATGACATTCTGCACCCAAACAAAAAGCTTTCTTTCAGCACTGACAGCTTCCAACCATTTCATTGTGGTAAATCTTTTTTTGTTATTTAGACCTACCTCATTCTAAACTATGCAATTACAGCTGCATCTGAAAAAAGCGTAAAATATGCAGATTTAGTGCAGAATATGGCATATCATATGCTATCCCTCTTCTTTTCTTTCCTTACAGAAGTGCCTTTAGCATTCCAGGTGGCAACATGAATAGTTCTACAGCTATTCCATGTGTCTTAAATACCATCTTTACACAAGCATTTCCAAAAAAATTGTTTGTATAACAAAACTTCTGTTCCTGAGTATATTACAATGTAATTAAAATGTTTGTAATGTGAAAATTTAAAAAATTCTGCATCACTTCACTTTCAGGCCTATACAGTATTATTATAGAATATATTTATTATTTCTTGTTAAAAGCAGTAATTCAAACATCCATCCATTTTGTAGCTCACTTTATCCAGAGCAGGTTCACATGGAATTGGAACCTATTCCAGCAAGCATAGGTCACAAGATAGGAGAAGTCCCTGAATAGGGTGCCAGTCCATCACAGGCCAAACACACACACACACACCATAGCCAGCTTAACATAATCTATCCACCAAACCTTCTTGTCTTTGTACTGTGGGAAGAAACCGGAGTACCTGGAGGAAACCCATGCAGACATGGGAAGAATGTGCAAACTCCACACATGAAGGACCTGGTACACAAACCCAGGTGTCCTTACTGTAAGATAGCAACACTACCACCAAACCTATGTGCCATCTGAACTAATTCATCTCATTTTAATATGTTATACAAGCTTTATGTTTGTAATGTACACTACTTTTGTTTCACTAGCTAAAATAAGATGTGGTAGATCAGACGTAGAAGAAAGAGATTTTCTTTAAATTGTTAAAAGGATTATAGACATTTTCATGTTAGTTTAGCTGTATGTTTTAACTACTATATAAGTGGGCCTTTCTTTGACTTGAAAGCAGCTTGTCTAAACATAGAAAGATGAACTGCTGTTAAAGACAGAAGGCTAAAGTATCAAAATGAAACTTGCCAGTGTAACAAGGGCGATCAGGCAATATGAAAGATTACCTTTAAATGGTAAACTGGTAATTTTCTAGAGCATTACACATATGTGTAAAAGCAAAGTTCTCAAACCATTGTTCAAATTCAACACTCTATCTCCAGGTATCAAACAGGTGTAAAGATATGCTTTTAAGCAGAAATCTGTTGAAAGATAAAGTCGTAACATCTCTTCCCCAGGCAGGCATGTTTTGGGACTACTGCCCAGTCATAGTATAACCTAAAATACTTAGATAAATATCATTTCTCTATAAAATTGCTATTTGAGCATATGAGAGTTTTCACAGTTATAAAGTGTCCTTGCCTAATAAAGAGACAATTCTGTGAATATCTCCCTTGTTTATTTGTTAAATTAACGATATTTGAATAACTACCTTATCACCTTATCAAGCAACTTGATGTGATAGACTGGTTCTTTTCTAACATCTAATGCCTTAACTACGTCAGCATCTTTGCTGCTTTGGCTCATTGTGCTGTCCAGCTAAATGTAACATAGTGTTTAACATAAATGCATAAAATTCATTCATTGCCTAATTTGCATTATGTTGAAGGTGTGGCTTGTGGGAATTTACATCGAATAAGCCACAGTCATACATAAAGGGTATTCATGTAATGTAAATTGTAAAATGCTAACACTAAGCTTGCATTTTAAAAAGGTTTGAAATTTTATCGGAATGAGGGTTGACATCTAATTAAAGAAAGGTTTACATTTTTTTTTGATCCAAGCAAGGAATAATTTAGACCGTAAGTAAACTAAATTATGGGGATTACTTTTTTGTTAAACACTAGCAATTAAATCTTAATTAGTGCTTCATTTAAAAATATGTTTCACTTGCAAAGCAATTAACAACATTTAATAATGTTCCACAAGCAGACTTTAAAGTATGCTGTAATTTCTGTGTTGTCATATGTGTCAGTATTGCAGTAAGCCCGCTCATTGAAGTTTTACACCAAGCAACATGATTTTTTCATTATTAAAATATCATACCCATCAGATAATTCTGCAAAGGTTAAGATTTTAATTTTTTTTCAATCGATCTTTTTTGTATTTTGCCTTCATAGTTAATTGACTTCATATATACTGTAATTCCATTCAAATCTTTCTGTTCAATTCAGGGTCATTAATATGGAAATGTGCAAATTCCACACAAAGAGTGACCAGCAATGATTGAAACCCATGATTGAATGAATGATGCAGCACTTTGCCAAAAATACTCTGTATTCAGATTTACAATATAAATATGTAAATCAGTACAACATATAGATGTAGCCATGCAAAATGCATTGTGTGGCATTCAGGGTTTCAACCCAGCAAGGAATTACCATAATTATACAATTCAATCATACAAAAAAAGAACAAATTCTTAACTCATAAGGGCAGACAAATTGATAGGGAGGTAGTGCAGAAGAGAGAGCCAGCAGTGACAAAATGGTCCACATTTAAAAAATACACAAATATTTGCTTTCTTGCCTTAAGCCATTATACAGATATGCCTGGGCAATGCTTTGTACTGCAGTTATTACTTTATAAAGAGTTGTAATATTTCACACTTTTCTCTGAATACTTGCTCTTGTTATTGCGCTTTTTAGAAACTACTCAATAACAGTTATTGTATAATAATAAATTACCAATCTCCAGAATGAAATACTGTAAGAATGAGAAAATAATTATGTTCATTTAGTGATATTACTATAATCTACTTCCTTTATACACATATTAATGAATAGCTTTTAAGTCAATTTTAAATCTAGTAAATTTGAAAAGGAACCTTTTGGGAAATAGTCTCTTTGGGACCCATTTTTGTTCTTCTGTATAGACATACAATATTATTACAATTATCCTAAGTTTTCACTAGGCTGCAGTGCTTGTTTTTTGGAGAGTTAATTCATAACAAAACAAAAATGAACAAAATACCTACAGCTTTATGCTTAAACAATCCAAGATAATTTATTTGTAATCATTGTGCTGATAAGAATTAACTTTGTGTTTGTGGATAAGCTTGCATTCAAAAAATGAATTCCAAGAAAAAATGTCTCTGCAATAAAATGTACCTTTGCTCACATAATTTGATAGATATTGTGCAGAAAGAAAACAAAAAACTGTAAGTGGAATGAATGATTTAATAGCTAGGAATTATAGCACTTCATTTATACATTATATTAAGTATGGACAGCAATCCCCTTATCTGCAGTTAATAGATTATTACTGACAGCTAAAGCACAAATTCTCCACAGACTTCAAGACAACAACACTGAACAAACGACGGTGGGTGGAAGGTAAAGAGAATTTTTTTCAATTTCAGCAGCAAATTATTACCTTTCATCTGTGCACTGACAGCTAAAAAGAAAATGACTGAGATTTTGAAACTTGCAGTTCTTATGTTTTTCCTATTGTCTCTGGTTCCTAAGAAACCTTGTACATATACTGTAAGTGTATATTTGTATATAATACATTTATGATATTTGGCATGTACAATGAGGTTTACCAATTGATTTTTCAGCCTTATGTGTTTCTGCTGAAAATACTTTATGATTTAATAGAGCTTAGGTGTCACTGTTTCTTTTATTGGTTTTTACTTCATTGCCCTTTATTGTTTTCACACTGTTTCTTTTCCCTTTGCTTCTCAGCATTACAAAATGTCCAAAAAACTACTGATTGTATTGGATAGTTTGGTCATTTTTTATTATGTTGAATTATCTGTACCATCTAGGAGTTACTGAGCTACATTTAGGGCTTCGGTAATTGTCAGTCTTCAAAAACTCTATACATACAAATACCATATAAGCAAGGTTTTTACCAAGAATTTATCTCTTGTTTTCTGTTTACTGACCAGCTAATAAGATCCAGTAGCAGAATCATTCAACATTAGTGAAATATTCACTTCAACAACATACATATATATATTGTGATAGCCATAACAAATTTACTGAAGTTATGACTGGGACAGAGGATGGTTTGTTACCCCCAGCCTGGAGGCAACTATGGAAGGATAGTGCAGATGTATGCGTATCCCAGCTAGAATGGGTCTTACTTTCTTTCCCAGTGGGGAAAAAATAACAAATGGACTGAGGGAAACTACCTGCTAGGAAGAGCCATTCCACCAGTATGATAGATGGTGGTTCTCTGGTCTGGCTCGAGTTTGGACGCCTGCAGTGCTGCATGGGACTTGTAGTTTGAGAACTAAGCCTTATAGATTTCCTTGGGAGCCACCAGGTGGGCATGCTGGGAGAAGACTCCCATATTGTATGGTGGTGGCAGAAGTGCTCTTGGCTCTGAAATAAAGGGGGCCAGCCAACCTCTCTTGGTACAACACTTGCTTGAGAGGAACGGAGAAGGAGCTACAGAATAAGAATTGGTATTTTGACACTTTTGAAAAAGAGTATTTTATATAATAAAAAAATACTTATTTAAACCCAGCCCCTAGTGGTCAGAATATACATATATTTCCAGTTCTGATGCCTGCACTTTGTATTTGCATGCTTAAATTCGACTGACTTATACTCAGAAATAGATGTTAATTTCAAACATAAATCTCATAGCATAATGTTAATCTATAGAATCTAATGCTCTTCATCACTATGGGATATGTTGTGCTTGGAACACAAACTATCCATGCCCTGATTTTCCAATTCAGTGAAGCAAAAAGCAGAGAAGTTTTTTCATAATTGTGACTAATTGCAAAGAACCATAAATTCATTTTTGGAACATTTTATTTTAATGTATCAATTGATATATTTTTAAATATACGTGTTTATTAAAAATTGGATCAAAACACTATTCATAGTAGAATTGTCACAAATAAGCCAGTGGTCAAAGTTAAACCTAATTTAATATACAATAATTCACATGTTTGCAATTTCCAGGACACTTTATAATAATAAAAAAAAATGTCCTTGTAGTTATTTATATTCTGCATGAAGAAAAAATCTAATGCAAAATTTAATGAATGCTTTACTTGTTGATCGATTATTATAATGCAATTGACAGTGAGTGCAGTGGTAGTGCTGCTGCCTCACAGTAAGGAGACCAGGGTTTGCATCCTGGGTCCTCCCTGCATGAAGCCTGCATGTTCTCCCTGTATCTACATGGGTTTCTGATGGGTGTTCCAGGTTCCTCCCACAGTCCAAAGCCTGGCAGGTTAGGTGCAATGGCAACACTAAATTGGCCCCGGTGTTTGTTTGGTGTGTGAGTGTGTTTGTGCTCACCCTGAAAAGGACTGGCACCCTGACCTAGGCTTGTTCCTGCCTTGCGCCCTTTGCTAGGTGGGATAGGTCCTGGCCTAAAGGTGACTCCGGTCTGGATTAAGCAAGTTATAAAATGAAAATAAAAAATGAATGAATTTCCTACTAGGAAGAAGACTCTTAATGATAGGTGACTTAGTATTTTTTTGAGTTTATATATCCTGGAAAAAAGTGATTTTTGTGGAGCAAATAGTACATTTATTACAGAAGCAGTGAAATAGACCTGATCATGTTATGCTTGTTGCTTGAAATGAATGACAGAAACTGCAGTTCTTAGTCATAAGGTTTCCTGATCTCCCAGAGGAGTGTAAGCTAATATCAGGCTGTAAAAGCAATCCTTTGGTGAGATTTAGGGTTTAGAACAACTTCAATCTCTTTTTTTCTAACCACTGTTTTTCTTTTCTAGTGAAGTGTTCTGTTTTCAAGCACAGTTTTGAAATTGTAATCACTGTTGTATAACTTAATGGCATCTTTTCTTTTTTATTTTAAATTTTGTTTGTATACTCATACTTAATGATCTGCAAATTTTTGATATTTGGTAAACCTATACAACAACTACACTAATAGCAGAGCAATCTAATTAGCACTACTACACAGAATTAGCAGTTGAGTGGCTTCTTCATGTTAGTTCTTGAGAAGAGCGGCCTATGTCATGCATGAAACATCAAAAGTCATTTAGAAATATGAGTGAATTCTTAGTCAATGTAGTAAGGCATGGGGGTAAGATTGAATTTGAAGGGTAGAATAGTTAGTAGTGAAATAAAAAATATTTCTGTTATTATTCTTTTCACATACAAATGTGTTCAAGGAGACTGCCATGTGGGCACCCTTCGATAGTTCTGGGGCACCGATTTACCATCTTCTGTACAGGTTTACTCTTTACATCATATCATCATATGCACAGCTATAGTTCAGTTAACACTAGAATCACCAGAGCCTACAAGAAAACTCGTAAATCCGGCCCACCTTAAATCCGTTCGCACCTCTCTGTCAGCGTCTTTTGTCCTGTAAATGTGCCGATTAAGACAAGCAGCAAGCAGCCTGCTATTCCATCCCCCCACTGTCGCAGAACGTTCACAAACTTCTCCTAGCTCGTGCCTTGTTTGATTATCTGGGAGTAAAGTGCTGGAGTTTTAGAGTGGAAATAATAGATCATTATTTGGAACACATGCATTTTATGTGTGTTCCGTTTCTACAGTAATCTGTGTAAACACATTGTTAAAACAGAAACTTTTTCATATTTTAGTAATAAATGTTACAAAATGTAGGCATAAACTATAGATGTGTGAAGCCTGAAGTCCAAAGATCAAATAAACACTTTCACAAAAGGTATTTATAGTACTGTACTTGTAAAGGTTACCTTTTTTTTTTCACTTTTATTCTCTCACTCATGATCACGATACGTACTACTGCCCTAGGGATCTGATGCTGTTAGTTTGTATTTGAAACTGGGAGTAACTGTAGATGTAAGTGGTGTTTTGAGGCAATGAAACTGGACATTCTCTGATCTGAAGGGATAAAAGCTGACACACAAACGCTGGTGAATCTGCCTTCTTTGTATCTCACCGTCACTTTGTTTTTTTTAATTCAGTTTTATTGAGTTTACTGTACTGTGCAAGGCATAAACGGGGGCCACTGTGAAAAGAAGAGCGTTCATGGCTCAACTTGCAGAGGAACTTTGTCGTCGCATCTTACTAGAAAAAGAAAAGGAGGATGCAACATTGACAAGCTTCTGTTCCAAGACAGCCGCTTCCCCAGAAAAGTAAACTGAGTCAGTGTCAAGTGCCCTTACAATGTACACGGTCTGTTACAAACACAAACCAAATGTATGTGTGTACTGTATAATATTAACAATAAGAGCAGTTCACTACTGAAAACGGCAAATATAGGAGGCAGTGGGGATCAAACCGGGGATTCTTGATTACAAGTCAGCAAATCTTACCACTGCGCCACGGAAGCTGTTGTATCATCCTTGAACATTTTGTGAAAGTGTTTATTTTGATTTTTGGACTTCAGGCTTCACACTTTCTATAGTTTATGCCTACATTTTGTAACATTTATTACTAAAATATGAAAAAGTTTCTGTTTTAACAATGTGTTTACACAGATTACTGTAGAAACGGAACACACATGAAATGCATGTGTTCCAAATAACAATCTATTATTTCCACTCTAAAACTCCAGTACTTTACTCCCAGATAATTAAACAAGGCACGAGCTGGGAGAAGTTTGTGAACGTTCTGCGACGGTGGGGGGATGGAATAGCAGGCTGCTTGTCTTAATCTGCACATTTACAGGACAAAGATGCAGATGGAGAGGTGCGAACAGATTTAAGGTGGGCCGGATTTACGAGTTTTCTCGTAGGCTCTGGTAATTCTAGTGTTAATTGTCCTTTCAGAGTCTCAGCATTCTGACATTCTAATTTATATTAATTCATTTTTGGAATTTTCATTGTAATTAATTTCTGTTTTTGTATTGTTATTTTTTGTTTGCCACATGATGTTGGTATGATATCAGAGCACTGGCACTATCAGATTCAGTGGTGCTTATATACAGTATTTGTTTCCTCACCTTGGATTAATAAAGCAACAAACCTCGATAAAGTTTGGTTAGAGAAAACTTTTAAAAACATTAAAAATCATAAATTTGGATTAATGTTAGGGCTTTGGTTTGGGCAAAGGAAAACAACAAGATTAAAGATTAAGTTGTGACCTTGTTCAAATCATAGTTGAATGAATGAAATCACAAGTAGGAATACAGGATATGTGCCTATGGACAGGCAGAAACACCTTGGAAATGTCCTGTGATGATCTCCACACAATATTTCATAGCCCTTCTTTAACAACCTGTCCAAGCATTTATTAAAAAGTAGCAAAATTGATATAGCAGTGTGTGCCAAGCAACAGTGGCATCACAGGCTGCCTAATCAAGAGCAGCACAATGCAGCAACAAAAAACACAAGACCAACAGTATGAAATATGATAATACTATTTCAAAGCACATTACATTTTTTATAAATATTTTTCTGCAAAAAAGAAAAAAACAGCTGTGATTGATGAGCTTTAGCAACTAAAATAAGTTTAATTAGCAGTTTTAATTCTACATGTAGATTTTTCCTAAGGTAACTAAACCTACACAAGTGCATATAGGCTTAACATTAATTACTTACAGTATTTTAGTAACAGTATCCATAATTAAGTGTAATAATCTTGGCAAAGTTTTTAAAATATTCCACTAGTAACAATTATGCTTTCTGTTTTTTATTGCCAAACAACTTTAAGTATTCTTACTGTTTTCTTGCCTGTGCAATTCATTCCATTTGCATTTCATTATTTATTCTGAGACAACTCACAACACGCTGTAGCTTTCAGAGTAACATGGCCTGCAAACGCTAGAGCTGAAATTCTTGAACCGTTCAAGAGGAATGAAAGCAAAATCATTTTCTAAGAACAAAAGTCAGAGGTTTGTAGAAGATCACATACTATCATAATTCTGGCGACAAGCTACGCCAACTGAAAATTTGGCAGCATTATTTATACTGTATCTGCTAAGCAGCCATCTGAGAATGAGAAAGAGCCTTTAGACATGGCAGAACAAGTGTCGCTACACCAGCAAATTAGCCTACCTTTATATAGTCAGTGTGCAAATAAATTTTAATATTACTCAAAAATGTGTTTTTCTTTTGAAAGGTTGAAGACCCTTTATATGTTTAAGATTTATCAATGAAGCAGTAGATTCTCCTAGAAAGTGGAAGTCAAAAACATGACGCATTGTACTGTAAAATCAAAAGAAACATAAAATACATATGTTGAGGAAATAAAGAAGCAGTCTTTTACAAGTACTTATAGTGATTTGTTTCCTTTCTTTTTCAATATTCAGGGACATCTTGACAGATATTAGATCGCATAAGGAAAATACTACCAGACAACTGAAACTGTATTATAAGCAGCATTGTCATCTGAGCTCTTCATCACAATATACAAAGGATCACATTTCAGTTCGACATGTTCCTACCTTACATAACTGGATTGGGCTTGCACTCTCGGGGTTCTAATTTTCTCATTAATTGTCTTAATTATATCAGTATAATAGGTAAAGGATTAACTGGTTCTAGACATGCACTATATAACATATCCATTCTAATACAGTGCATTTAAATACATACACACATTACCTGGTTAAAGCAGAAACCTGGTTCCTTATAGGTTTCTGTTACCAAAATGCACGTAGTACAGTCCTTTCTGCTTGGTTGTATGACTGAGTCCTGCAAAGGACCAGAAACATGTGCTTCATGCCTTATACCCAGTGCTACTAGAGTAATAATAACGCAAGTATGTTCACTTAAATAAAATATGCTTTAGGCTACTAGTTACTTTATATAAGTTATCTGACTGCATAATGCACATTCAATTTAAAGTGTTACCCTACAGTTCTTGAGTTTAGCATTGTACGTTCAACAAATCAACACACTGATTTCTAAAATATTGAGACAAATTATTTCAGCCAGGAGAATAAATAATGCGATCACCCGAACGTTTGCCTCTGGAAATGTACTGTGTAGATGTTTCTACCCTTTGTTGCTGAAATCATGTGCGAAGCAAACACGTGTGCAGGCTGACAAAGTGCAATGGACATGCACAGACTACAGAATCCTTAACAACTCAAATCAGGGTTTACATGTACATGGCCACATAATCGATTATTTGCGGAGAAATCTACCTCTGATAATCCAGTTCCACAGTGGCCAATAACCCAATTTTACTTGTGTTGCTTGCCCCAGGACTGTGGATTGGATTAAAATTGGTTTGATAGTGAGTGGATGAATGGGTGCATAAAAAATTATAAAGATGCTGTAGCTTTGTATTGTGATATAAAGTTGTAAACGGTAGAATTTTTTAGATTCCTGATCGCTAATAATAACTTTTTTTTTTCCTCCAAAGACCTACATACTGTATATCATTTCACGCCCAAACCTTCTCATTTACACACTTAGTTAAACTTTAAAAAAGGACCATGTGATGGTGCGGGTCACGCCACACTCCCTGTAGCATTTGGGAGATTTTTGAACCCACTGCCATCAATAATGTACCCGAGGGATGAGCCAGCGGATAAAGACACTCCCACAAAGTACAGGGTAGGTGCATAAAAGTGCAAAAGTGTTTTCATTTAAAACATTCAAAAAACAAAAAAATAGTATCCAAAAATGCAGTGCAAATCTTCAATAAACAAATAATCCAATAAATAAATGAACAGTGTCCAAGTGGAAATTAAAAACAGTTCAATAAATATTTTCTTAAAATCAGATGTTAAAATCTGAGAGACTGTTCACTGTTTCTTAAAACTCACATGTTCCAGTGCTGCCTTGTAAAAGCCAACATCTCCTCAGCTTATCTAATACGGGGTCTGTCAACCAATCCAGGCTTGGGGTCCCATTGCCAGGCCCTCAGCAACCATGGGCGCCGTGCCAAGCCACATACAACCCATCACATTTTAAATCTCATATTTTTCAAAGGGAACAGAGATAATGTTTCTGATAGAATGGGAGCCTATGTCAACTGTCACTGGAAAACAGCAAACAATATCAGAAATCTCACATTGCTTATGTAGTATCATCCACATGTAAAGTCATCCAGGCATATTCTTGCAACATTCAAAATGCTTGCATTTTCTGTTAAAATATTTTTAATAAATACACTGTAACTGTATACAAAAGTTTGTTGACACCTGATAACCATCTCTATTTGAGGTTGTTAAACATCCCATTTCAAAACAATAGACATCAATATAGAATTGGCTTCTCTTTTGTGGCTATAATGTCGCCTCCATTCTTCTGGGAAGGCTTTTTACAAGATCTTGGGGTGTGAACTATGGGAATTTTAGGTCAGGTAGTGATGCTGTATGGGAAGAGTTGGCTCACAATTGGCATTTCACTTTATCCCAAAGGTGTTCATTACGGTTAAAGTCAAGGGTCCGTACAGGCCACTTGACTACTTCCATACCAAACTCATCAAACTATGTCTTCATGGGCCTGGCTTTATGCACAAGAGCATGATCATGCTTTCCTAAATTGTTTTTTAATGGTGCAGCTTCATCAGTACCCATCAAAGGAACCAAGGGTCCTAGCCCAAAACCTGAGAATCAGCCCTACACCACTATCTCTCTTCCACCAAATTGTAGACACTGTGCAGTCTGATAGGTAGCATTCTCCCGGCATCTGCAAAACCCATGAATCGCCCATCAAACTGACAGATAATGTGATTCATCACTCCAGAGAACATGTTATCACTGCTCCAGAGTCCAGTGGTGGCATGCTTTACACCATTCAGGCCAATGCTTAGCATTGCACATAGTGATCCTTGGCTTCTGGCTAGCTGCTCGGCCATGGAAAATCATTTGATGGTACTCTTGATGCACATTTCATATACAGATATTGCTTCCAGAGACAGTTTGGAACTCTGTTCTAAGTCAGAGAACAAATAATAGGTGATTTTTATGTGCTATGCACTTCAGCACTCACTCTGTGAGTTTACATGGTCTACAACATGGTGGTTGAGCTGTTGTTGCTCCTAGATGCTCCCACTTCTCAATAATAGCACTTAACAGTTGATTGGGCAGATCTAGCAGAGCAAATATTTCACATACTTACTTGTGGCAAAAGTGGCATGTTTAAAGTTACTGAACTCTTTAGCATAACCCATTCTACTTCCAATGTTTGTCAATGGAGATTGCATGGCTATGTGCTTGAGTTTATGAACCAGTTAACACTGGATGCAGCTGAAAGATCTGAACTCAATAATTTGGAGGAGTGTTTGCATACTGTTGGTCATGCAGAGTACCTCCAGAAAATGAAAGTAGTCCACAAGCAGCTGCACTTTTGAATTAAAGACAGGACTCTTGAACAGTGAATAAAGCCATTTCAACAAACCACATGGGATAAGTAACATATAAAAAAAATCAACAAAAGAATAAAGGGATATGGCATTGGTAGTTTCTCCTTGTGTTCATCTATATTTTCTTGGAATATTTTGGTTTCCTCCCAAGTACTATAGACAGGAAGGCAAGGTTAATTTGTGATGGAAGTTGGCCCCGTATGAGGGAGTGAGTATACAGTATGTATGTAAGGGTGTGTGCCCTTTGTTGAACTGATGCCTAGTCAGGGTTTATTCTTTTCTTGTATCTAATGCTTCAGGGATACGCTTCAGCCACAGCAAATGGATTAAGTGGGTTCAATAATGGATATGCATCCACACAAACCCAATTTATACTTCAACCAAGATATGGCCACACCCATCTTCATTAATTTGATTTTTTATTATGTATGATATGTGCATCACAGTGGTGTAATGGTTTCCATTTCTGTCTCTTTGCTCTGGGAGGCTGTGTTCAATCCCAGCTAAGCCATTCTCTGTACAGAGATTGTATGTTCTTCTCATAAATATGTAGAACATTCTCCTGGTTATTATCCAGCTTCTCTGGTTTTGTAGCCCTGTTGTTAAATCATACATTTTAGATTGATTGGTCACTGTAAATGAGCGTCAAAGAGTCTGACTTGTTGGTATCTGTTGAGTTCATAAAATAAATGGATGGATAAAATGTTTCACATGAAGGCACTTTTCATGTCAGGTACTGGGTTTACTTTGCGGTGCATGTTTCTTTGTTGTGTGTTTCCCATTTTTTTCTCTTAATGTGCACCCATTTCTTCCTGTCTAATATTATTTCTCATTCATTTCTTTATAGAAAACTAGGAAGCAAAGTTTAATTTTCTGTTTTTACATTGATCCTGCACATTATGCAATTTACTTTATGGGTACTGCAGTAAAACCGAGACATTCAAATCTGTTAAATATTAATGTGGACTAATTCATTTTGGCAAAAACCAAAGTGCAGGAACTTGGTGATAATAAATGTACATAAGGCCTTAATTAATTTACAGGTTTACATTTCTTTTTACTTTTATACCACTTCTCAGTGTTATTAAAAAATTAACATTACATTACATGAAGTTGATTACACAAAAATGGACATTTATAGGTATCTAATAAGCTCAAGCTATTGCTGCAAGTAAATACATAAAGACATAAAGTAAATTGTTCAAGTTCATTAATAGCTTTAAAATTAGTCAGTTAGTATTCATAGAAGAGTACAAAAGGAAAATGACAAATTTGCTTTTCAATGGAAGATGTTATTTATTGCTTCTTACAATAAAACTATCCTATCTCATTAGGCACAAACATTATCAGTTTTGGAAATACCTCATCCAGCTATTCAGCTGCATAATGGTTTTAGTTCTGATTTTCTTTTTCTTGAGCTTGATGGTAAAGTAGCAATGTCGCTGGCAAGACATTCCTTAGAGTCTCATCCCTGTCCATTTCATATCCTCACATGGAACTGCTTGCCCCAACCGCAGGGCTTTTGAGTTAGAAGTGAATGCTTACCTAGTTTTGCTAAAGGGAATGACCTGTCACCCCTGAAAGCCAGGTGAATTTCTAACTCTGAGGAACCTCTCACATATCTTTCTCTTTGCCATTTTTGTTTCACTTAACCCTTTTAGCTACCTGTCCTCCCTGAGATGGTAAGAGCAGAATACAAACTCAAGGTCTTTGAATTAAACTGCAGCCTGCTTTACCACAGTGCATAAGGGAAATCCCCTTTAGCAAAGCTGGGTAAGCAGTCACTTCTGATTCAGAAGTTCTGCATTTGGGCCCGTCTCTATATGTGAGCATATGAAATGGAGAAGAGAGAAATAAAGACTGATTATATGACTAGGCAAGACTAGACATAGTTAGGTGTTTATCACCTTAACTGATTTTGAAAAGACAGCATATTTTGCAAAAGTTTATTTGTGAGAAAACAGAAAGTAGTATTTTTTTTGTTTGTTTCATTTTTAGAAAACCACGTATGTGGCAGCATTTACTAGAAGGCAGTTGTCTCAGTGACTGCTGCTATTGCTCTTTCTATCAGTTTGTTACTGAGTGTTAATTTTATTTCTTGTAAATAGTCTAATACTAAGGAATTCTAGCATATATTTCTGTACAAACTCAATTTCTAAAATTACTACCGTTATATTTGCTGTTTTATTACCATACACTATGTTCTTTTTGCTTATTGAAATGTGGTATATAAAATTAAATTGATTGGGTTGCCTTTTCTGCCCATATTTGTGTTTTTCTCTGGTTAGTTTGGTTTAACTTGCATATCTCAAATACATGCTAGATTACTTGGTGAATTTAAACTTTCCTTACTTGATCACTTTATGTTAGGTAGAATGTCAGTAGGATCTTGTTGGTCTTTTGACCTTGGACCCCTGCAGATATTTTTTTTTCTCCAGCATCTCATTTGCTTGAATTCCGTGTATTTTTTCTGTCCTCCCTGGCCATCTGACCATTGCATCGAACTTATCATGTTAATGAGAAAAGCGCTTACAAACTATTGCAAAATTATTTATTCTTCTTTATCTGTTACTTGTATATTTGTATTATTTCAGTGCATATTTATTTATTTTTCTTAACTATTTTTGTTTTTTTATTTTTTCATTCGTATTTTTTATTTCTAATTTGCTGTTTTTTTGCCATTTGTTCTCAAACTTCTTGTAAAGCACTTTGAGATACAGGCCAGAAGGCATGGGCAATATATCAAGTACCACTATATGAATGACATTGCATTGTTTGAAATTAAAGCTAATAGGTTCCACCAAACACAGTTTGTAGTGTGTGTTTTCTGTGGATTGGGGCACATCCTAAATGCTGTCTTCATTTGCCCCTTTTCCACTGCACTGGTGCCAATTCCCAATCTGGAATCAGTTCCACTTATAAAACCCTGGTGCTGATGCCATGCTGATTTTGCTGTGCTGATCCGACAATAGGAATCATGAAACTTGGTACACATGTTTCTCATTGGTTGACTAAAAATACTGTAGGGTGAAATCAACCCTAACCCACCCCTTCTGGGTAGGGTGGGGGGTGATCTTGCAATCTTGTATGCATGTTTTCATCCAGTTGATACTCGGAACAACCACCAGAGGACGAACTGGAGGTGACTGCCAGCATTCTTTATGTTTGAGCACCACCGCACCCCTGTTACTTTTGAAATTAAATAGAGTTGGCCGGTTCCGAGTGTCAACTGGATGATAACATACATACAAGACCACAAGACAAGTACATTAGTGAGCCTTCATTGTTTGTTAATTTATTTTTATTTTTAAAGTTGTGTTTTTTTATTATATTTTTCTCAAACAATTAAAAAAAGACACTTCATTTTCCTCCCGGGCAGCGCCGGGTATTTCAGCTAGTTAAATATAAAAACCGTGTGACTTCTTTTTGAGTAAAATTGGACAGGAAAAATATCAATGCACATTGGGTATCAACATTTGGTCCAAAAATATTGTGATTTGAATTTTGAGCCATATTGCCAACCTTAATGCCTTGTAGGAAAATGTGCTATAGAAATAAACATTGTTCCCCTCTGTGAGTGTATGTGTGTGATTGTGTGTGAGAGAGAGGGTGCCCAGCACTTCGTTCAGTGAGGACTGATATATAACAGCTCCACATGACCCTGAACTGATAAGTCTATTAAAAATGTATAAGATGGATGGCATAGTTTAAGTGATTGTGAGCATTAAAATTAATGTAAGTTGTTATTGTAACACAAGGCTATTAATGACTGTAAGGTTAAATTACTTGTTGAACAGTGTGTGGTAAAAAAAAATAAATAAATAAAAACTAGACAGTCATGGAGAGAATTTGTTTCCTTCACAAAGGTATGGATTTGAATCCAGGATTCTTGAGCTTTTGACTGCGGCCCTAAATGCTGTTACAACTACTTAAAATATGTGATACTGCAAAATCTGAACTGAGCGGTTTCTTAACTATAAGATGTTTTTCCATATTGGGCAGTGCTATAAACTGGATCTTGTATACCAAATCAATCAAAAATATAAACTTTACTTAAATGTTAAAATGTGTACAATTGAGATGCTTAATGGTGATGTTTGAAGAAATAATATTTGACTGCATTCTTTTTGATTTTGTTACATGTTATATTAATAAATATTCATTCTTTAAAACTGGCAAACAGAGAAAAGAAGACAAAGAAAGGAGACCTGATGTTTAACCTACAGGAAGCATAGTATAGGTGCTCATTTTGGTGGTGAATTAGAGGTAGAGACATGATCCTAAAAATAATCCCAGATATTCAACAATTTACGATTAACAATCGTAATTTGGACTCTTATTTCTTTTTGCAGGTTTTTTTAAAATTGGCATTAGGTATTATTCTGCATAGTATAGTATATTAATTTACTTTTTCTTTTCAAAGGGTACTACTGTTTACAGTAAGTAGGGTATTGCAGGATAAGCCAGTTGGGGCATAATTGAAGGTAATACCGAAAATAAGTCTAATGTATAAAGGCATGGACAATATGCCTGTTTAATTCATGTTCAAAAAGAAAAATTGTAGCTAGGGGCAGAGATATCAGAGGAATTTAATAGAATATTTATTAGAAAAATGTGACTGAAAATTGTACTTTAAAGTCTTTGCTTATGATGTTTGGCTGTGAAATGAGTCCTTAGAAATGTATGCATCATTTTACCATTATATATAAAAAATGTATTTTACTAAAATAATGTAACCTGAACTGAATATATTTAACTCTTTGGCAATCAGAACACAATCAAGCATGTGACATAATTAAAGTACAAACTGTGTCGGGTCTCTCTGTGACACTGTTTAATGGACACTCAATTTGCAAACACAATCTGCCAGATGGCAGACCTGAGTATAATTTTTACCTGTGGAAATATTGATTGGTTAGCAGAAGGAAATACAGTAGCAAGACAGAGAATTAATATTATAACATAATGATTAAAAGTAACACATAAACATAAACAATGTATTTACCTGTGTTAGTCATGTGTTAGTTATAAATTGGAAACCCTGTTTACTTCAAAATCTCCGATACTGAGATTACCACAAGGTAATAAAAGCATTTGCTCAAAATCCTGTGGTTTAATGTCATTACTCTAGTGCTGTTGGATTTTGTATGGTTATGAAATGTAAATTTCAGTATAGCAAACATTTTTTTCGACCAAAAATGGCCACTGAAGATAATAATATGATATAAAAAATACTTAATGCTGTGTGTATACTGTACTTTCACAGAGCCTCGGGAACCCTGCAACAGCTGGTCTCTTTCTTGTTTAGACCAAAAGAAAGTGACAGTCTATTGCGAAATTTTCAGTCTCGTGCAGTCTTGGCGAGGCTTGGCATGGCTTGGCAAGAGTGTAGGCACTACATCATAACTAAAGGCAAATTCTGAGTCAGTGCTCCATTGAACATCTGTGAGAGTAGTTGTGTTGTATTTGAGTTTCATAGTACTTCTCAAAGTTTTCTTTGCAATGAACAAAAAACTTAGAAATGGTGTTAGGTTACTAAAAAAAGTTATATCTAACATCTCATTTGCATTCTGTTTTCATACCTGTATTTGTATTGTCAAGCTTGGGTCACAGAGTTACACAAGAGACAGAAAGGTGAGTCCAGATTTTCAAGCAAAATGCAGGTACTTTATTACTACATAGAGAAGGCAGGTACAGTCTCAAGGCTTCATTCAAAATAGGAGTTGTTACTTCAGTACTCAAGTACATGAGATAGGAGCTGCAACACAGGGGCAATTTTCCTGATTTAGCTCCCATCTTCAGATTAGAAAAACACTAGGGGCTCAGAATTACTGCTGTGGCAGACCAGTAGAGTGCGAGGAAGAACAGTTCAAAGCCAAGTTTTAAATGTTCTAAACATCACGCAACAAGAATGTTACGCTCAAGCCCGATCCTGCAGAGAACAACCAATTGCCGTAAGAGATGGTGAATCGCCTGCGACCCTGGTCATAATAGTCTACATATTTTCCCCATATTCGATATAACAAAATTTACATTATGACCAAATATTGTTATGGTCCCATGAATTTTGTTACAATGGGATTTCACCTGTATGTGTTTTTTTTATTTATATATGAAAATAAATCAAAAACAGTTATGCCAAAGAGTTGTGGTTTCAGCCTGAAGACCCGTTCAATTTTGGAATTAAGATAGAAAAAATAAATAGTACAAAAGGATGCAAAAATAAAGGATCAAGCCTACAAAAAGCAAACATTTATATGGAATGGTCCATCTTGTACTTCCATGGAAATTACACTTTAGTGAAACTGCAGGAAATCACTCAACAGAAGATTTTACAATGTAATGCAACTGATTGTACTGTACAGTAATATAAAATCAGGCACATTAATTTATATAATATTTATTATGTACACAAATAAATGTAGAGTACAATGAACATGAGATTAAATCAAGGGAACATCCTAAATAATATTTAATTTGAAATTAAACACATTTGGTCAAATGATTAAACAAGTTGCTTAGACAGCTTTAATTATGAATTTAAAAGACTGCTCATGCAAAAATTTTTCATATTAATAGGCCTGGTCCCATGACCAAATGGAGCAGACTGCAAAAATCCCCATTAAATTAAACATTATCTTTGATAGTTATCATTTGACATAGGTCAAACCGTTTTTGAAGGATATTTTTGGACCATATTGGATCAGGAACGATAGACTTGGAGTCTGTTGCACAATGCAACTTGTTTGAAGAAGATAGGTCAATTTTTTCTGGTTTTGATTGTACATAGGTCTCAGCATTTTTACATATTTCGGAAAGTGTTTGTTCTTTTGTTGCTAGGCTATAGTCATCCAAGAGCTCTGTACATAACGCAAAAACCACATACTTTTTTGACAAAAATTACAATTTTACGGTCTGAAAATCAATTTCAGTTTTCCACAGACACCATGGTAAAATCAACTTTTCTCAATGTTTTGAACATTGTACATCAGAATCTAACTTAACTCGATAAAAAATGCTTCACAACATCACCAAACTTCCATTTATATGGAAGTAAAAAAGGTTCTCCAAGACAGAAGTGTCTACACATGTGGATCCTAAAATTAACTACCATCTTCCAGTGACTGATTGATTTAAAAACCAGTCATGTGATGCATTGGACATGAGGTCATTCTTCATCTGGCTGGCATCTGTCTAATCTATAGATGTAAAAAGTGGTTTTGTTAGTGAAAGCATCTCCTCTCAACTCGAGGTGGTGTTGCTGTTAATATCAAATAGGCAATGACCATACACAGTGCCATTCTGATGTATCTGCAAACCTAACCAAACAGGAAAGAGAACACATCCAGGATAGACATGTGCATTATTCACCCGGTCATAAGGGGACAGGTGAGCTTGTCATTATAGGTTTATATGTCATTATTGTCACCTCTGTAGAGTACAGGGAAACTCTTACTTGCATGTGCTATTCTACATGCAACATGTCTACAGTATATGCTATTAATCTACCAAACATTATTATTCAACTCCAATTTGGGTACAATGTCTGAGGTCTAATTATGTGATATTTTACTCAATCTGTCTTTTCTATTTAAACAACTGGTTATATTTGTTCAGGGCATCAGACCAATTTTTGATGTTTTTTAAATGTACCACTGTTTGAAAAAGATTTCACATTTTTCAGTTAACTGAAAAGCCAGTAATTAGTACTAAAGGGATACCTGCATTCCTCCTTATTTATTTCCAGTCATCATATTACTGGTGCATAATATTAATTCTTGGCTATCTTAGTGCATTTACTAGTTAGGATGTCCCAGAGGCTACAGGAGAACACACTTTAGCATATCTAAGGAATTCTTTCCCAATAATTGGATGACATATTTTTCTTATCTTACATTTTTCCAGCTCCTAGAAGTATATGATGAATGTGCATGTTGCAAATGAAAGGAGAACATTTAATCCATAAAGCATCTCATACTTAGTATATAGCCTAGTTGTCATCATATTTCACCCTGATTTTTTAAGGCATTCCACAGTCTCATCTTCAATTACGAGATGCTTATGTTTGTTCCCAATTTCAAAATCCCTTTGTGTAGAGAAGCACTCCTTAGTTCCCTTCTTGAACTCAATTAGTAACCACTGGCATCCTTGAGTGAATAGATCAGTATTTAATAGAAAGAATTTTGCTTGATCAATTTTATTGATGCTGTTGGAAATGTTCGAGATCTGATGTAAGTCCCCTATAGCCTAAAGAAGTTTAAAGGGGCTTAGTAGAATCTGTTCCTCAGAGAGTCACAGATAGGGTGGCTGATGGAACAGTCCTTACAGATGACACTGCAGTTGTGACTCAATGGGCTGGCTACTTTGATCAGCTGTTTAAAGCTGATCGTTGGATATCTCTGGGTCCATAGTTCTTGAGGCTAATCCTCTAATTAGCTGTAAGCCACCCAGTCACACTAAAATTGCACAGGTGGTGAACCAGCTTAGGGTAGGGAAGGCTGCAGGGATCTGTAGTATCTGGGGTGAACTTCTACAGATTGGTGGTAAGGCTGTCTGCCTGGCATTACGAGCAATCTTTGCTTCCATTTGGGAGACTGGCAGATAACACTGCTCTCAGTGCCTGGTAAGATCCTTGCTAGGGTTGTCCTCAGTAGGATCTGTGATCACTTGCTCACCAGCAACCGGAGCAGTCTAGTTTTACACTTAAAAAGTCTACCATAGACCGCATCCTGGCACTGAGGGTTCTCATGGAGCACAATCTGCAAACAAGTTTCTTTGCAGTCGATTTTCATAAAATGTTCTACTAAGTTGATCAAGCTGCCCTGTGGGACATCCTAAGACTTTGCAGGATCCCCTCGAGGTTACTGGATATCATGGACGGCCTGTACACTGGTACTGTGAGTGATGTGCAGAGTGCAGTCAGAACCTGCATTTTTCCCAGTTAATTCTGAGGTTCATCAGGGGTGTGTTGTTGCTCCTACTCTGTGCAATGCTTGCTAGGACTGGGTGTCGGGCAAGGTCATAGGGTCCAGCGGGTGTGGGGTACCTGTTGATTCTGACTTTGCCAATGATGCTGTGATCTTTGTGGAGTCAATGGAGACTCTGATTGGGGCTGTTAAGAGACTGAGCAAGGAGTCTGTGTGTCTGGGCTTGCAAGTCTCCAGGATAAAAAACAAGATCCAGGCCTTTAATGACCTCTTAGGCACAGCCAACAGTAGTGTGTCTGTCTGCAGAGAGTGTCGACCATGTCAAGTGGTTTACTTACCTCGGCAGTGTCATTCATATCTCTTTTGACTCTTCCTATGAAGCCGGTAGACGGATTGGGAGAGCATGGTGGGTCATGAGATCACTGGAAAGGGTGTGGCACTCCTGATATCTATGCAAAAGGACAAATGTCCAAGTCTTCAGAGTCCTGGTACTTCCTGTCTTGCTATATGTTTGTGAGACATGGACGCTATCCAGTGACCTGAGACGAAGACTGGACTCCTTTGGTACTGTGTCTCCTCGGAGAATCCTTGAGTACCACTGCTTTGACATTGTGTCGAATGAGCAGTTGCTCACGGAGTCCCAAATGAGGCACATTACCTGCATTGTGAGGGAGCGTCAGCTATGCCACTACGGCCATGTGGTGCAATTCCCTGAGGACTGACATAAAATCTTCCTCCAATTTTGCAATAAATAGGTTTGCATAGTGAGGTGCAAACCAACAGCCCATTGCAGTCCCCATTTGTTGCAAGTAGAAGTCTTGTTCAAATGAGAATAGGTTGTGTGTCAGAGTGAATTTTATCATTTGTATAACTGACTCTGTGGTTAAATAATGTTGTTTATGGTACGTTTCGCATGCTAGTATGCCATCATCATGGCGCCAGTAAAGTTCCCTCAGTGTAGGGGCCTATAGCAGACAGTTTTTTAGGAAATCTGTGGTGTCCTGGATGTAGCTGGTTGTATTGTGGGTGAGGGGTTTAAGGATGTGCTCCATCCATCCTGAGACATTTTCTGTAAGGGAATCAATTGCTGAGACAATAGGTCTTCCTGGGTTCCCTTCTTTGTGGATCTTAGGAACCATGTAGAAGTAAAACATTTTGGGAGTCTCAGGAATTAAACTGTTTACATGATCCTTGATGTCAAGAGGAAAGCTACTTACTATCTGTTTTAGTTCCTTCTTGTAGAGATCTGTGGGGTCTTACTGTAGTTTGTAATAATGCATAGTATTGGACAATTGTCTTTGTGCCTCCTGTATATAGTCAGATGTGTTCTTGATAACTAAGACACCCTCATTGCCTACTGTTCTGTGGATTTTCCCTTAGTGAATGTATGTCTCTCCGCTCATCAAAAGTAATGTTTTCTATCTGATTTTGCTGCCTGCTGCCTGTTTAGGATCCCTGTTTTGACTCTCTGTTGGAAACAGTCTATGTAATTGTCCAGGGTGGTAAAATATTTTTTAGTAGTTCTTCACTTAAACAAATGCTTTTATTCAATTAAAAATGTTTTTCAAAATGGTATTAGAGCTCAGGACATATTAAAAAAACAGAAAGCAAACAAAAGTCTAATTTCTGTATGTAAATCAATTATTATCTATTGTATGCTGACTGTTTCTTAAGCAGTAAAAATAAAAGGGTTTGAACAAGCCCATGACAGGATTTCTTTCTCTTATCATAGAGAGATTTCAAAACACCTCAATAGTAACTTTAGCCCTTTTTGGTAAATTAGGAAGCACCTGTATGTACTAAGATCTGTGAAAGACTTGACCTGACACAATGAATTCAGACATTTTTCACACAACTTGTGAGTGTGGTTGTACAAATTACAGGAACAATCTGGTTCAAAACATACAATTATTGTTACTTTTCAAGTTGTGAATGACATTGTGAGCAAAAAATCTAAATAAGGAGAAAACATTATCTGAAACAACTGCATGGAATTATATTGAAAGCCTGCTCACACACAGACAGCATTCATGTTCACACAACCCCAATAAAGTTGCAAGTTAATGTCAAGAACACATCTTTAGGTTTGTTGGAGGAAAACGCATGCAGACATGTAGACAACATGCAACCTCAAATAGGGCTGCCAACCGTCCTCATTTTCCCAGACATGTCCTAATTTTTAACACACCATGGAGTATCTGGGAGGAATTTATAAAATTTTGAAAATGTCCGAAACTTTGGCTCCTAAAATTCGAAAATGACCAAATCCTTATCATTGATAGAATATGAAAGCTGTACACCAATCAGCATTTGCGGAAGTAGTGCTTACACATTTTTCTCAGAATCTTAACTCCCATTCTGGCAGTAAAAAACACAGACATTGACGAGAATAGTCATTGACTGTCCAACTTGGAATTTTCACTTCATCTTTTGAATTCAGCTGTATCTTCCTGGCAAGTAGACAGTTCATTATAAATGTTGTTCCTTTCCTTGGTTATTTGTAATCGTAATTCACCATAACTAAGTGAATTTATTCAAAATCGAAATTACTATTTCACGTTCTCTATGTGAGATCTTAATTTTCGATTCTTCTTTCAGCAGCTTGGTTAACCAAGAAATTTCATACATCCTGGTACAGTCTGTCGTATTTAAGTGCGAGTAAGTACTGCTTTGTAATATTTTAATGGAAAATATTGTTATTACCACCCATTGTTCCAAAATGGATTTATAATTGTAAATGAATGAATCAGCTATTAAAGTTTCAGTTACTTAAACAAAATCACACATTTATTCTGTCATATAAATGCAGTATCTTTTAAGTTATCAGTTGATCAAGTAATAAGTCACTTCTTCAATTTAATAATATTTTCATAATTTTTTCATTTACCGAAATTCAAGAATACCCATTATGTCGAAAATAAACTGCAAGTTTCAAAACTACTTGAACAACAAATATCCTTGTTTTCGAAAGGGCAGAACAGATTCAATTAAGGGGCTAATGCTTACAAGATTCAATTTCAGTAGCATGCTAAGTAAAGATTTCTATTCATATTTATCAAAGAACCCAAATTTACTGAGAAAAATAGCTTCAGTGGAAAAATATAAAAGAATGTAGATAAATGCAAATAAACTAAATTGAAAAGAATAAAATTATTTTTATTTTACTAGAAGTGACTTTGCCATGTGTATCATTTTTTACAGGTTTACGACAGTTAAGCTATCCAAATAAGAATGGAAGGAATGAAGTCTGTTAATTTAAGAGGCTTGACATATTCAAAATATTTCATGGGTTATTAGTTTGTCAGTAATTGTGGCCACCAGTGATAAACTGCTACTAAATGCTTATATCATTTTAAAAAAACCATATGGCAGTTTAATGGCGTATTATGGCATCATTTCCGGAGAAAGAGAGTTGGCAGCCCTAACCTCAAATGTACAACTGGACACAGGGCTGATACCGAGGACTCTTGATCTGTCAGGCAGCAGTACTATCCAATGTGCCACCATGCCGCCCAGAGTGCAAAACTATTGTACTTCACATATTAGTACAGAGCAGCTCAACCACAGCTGTAGCACATATTGAATTTAAATAAGCTTTTTGCCTTCTTTGCATTTTACTGCATATTATCTGCCTTGTCTGATACTCCTTGTTACTCAATTGTAACGACCATTTGATTTTCCCATTTAGGGAAAATATAGTTTTACATTGACCTTGACCTTAATGTTAATAGTGTAATGTTTTTGCACTCAAGATAATACTTTCTGAGGGAGTTTAACCATGGTTAGAAGTACTTAACCTATGACAAGAAGTAAGAGTTTGCAGTGACTTATTAGGTCCATGAAGCATTTTTTTTTATAAATGTGTGAAATTGGTGTGGCTTGCATTTTAATTAGGCTGCAACACTATGCAAACTAACTTTCAAATTATTTACATGATCTGTTTGAGTTTGCATTTTAAAACATTGTTTTATATATATGTATTATATATACAGCCATATATGCTTTTAAAATATTTTGCTTTTCAATAAAGTCTGCAATAATTACACATGATGTGTATTATTTCATTTCAATAGCAATATAAGGTGCATTGTTTTGCCCAGATATTTTTTTTTATCTGTAAGAACAAATTATAAGATCCATTAGTTAGTTAGAGTGTGCTTACTTTTCACTTGTAAATTCATTTTTATTCAAGGTTACTTTAATGAATATGGACAAGTGTTTTCAAAATGAAGAGACATCATCACTTTCCATAAAAATATAAAAATATAGAGCATTAGAGCATATTTTGTTAAAACTTACGTAACCTTTGTTTTAATTTTACAGATATAATAAATAATATTGTAGCCATTAGCACTAAGAAATAGTCAGTCTTACAACATTTAAACCATTAGATTACATTTTACTATGGTTGTGTATTATTTATTATTTTTTTTATTTTTTTTATTTGATGCGAGGCTGGCATACATTAATTTATGGAAATATAATTTTTGCATATTAGCAGACTTGCAAACTCATTCAAATAAAAAGACATACAACATACCATGGAAGACTATTACTATTTCTTTCTTAACTAGGAGACTCAGTATCTTTACATACTGTACAGTGTAAAGTATAAGCCAGACTTTCTTGATCAATAACTCTGCAGACCTACTGGCCTCAGGCTTTGGACAAGCACAAGCTGAAATGGCACAGAGGTTAAAGCACTATAACTGTTGCTGAGCAGACACCTTATCTGTTTACTTCTGCAAGCAAAATAGCTAGAGAAGTGTTTCCCAGTGTGACTCTAGCCACAGGTCTCAATGCATTAGCAGCATGAGTAATGACAGTAATGACAGTGGCAGGACAATAGATCACTATCTTTTGGGAGTATGCCTTTAAAAATCAGAGTAAGTAATAAGTGAGTGTTTAGTGTCCTGGCTGGATGGTTCAGTAGTGACCAACAGGCGCAGGTCACAAAGTTTGGAATCTATACGGATAACCTGAAAATAAAGGGTGAACATGTTATGCTGCTACTGGTTAGAGTGAAGTTAGAATGGGTGGACACCACTGTGCCATAAAATGTGGAGATTTGGAGGATTAAGTGCCCTTGCGTTCCTTTCAGATTAGTGTCGTCATGTTACACTCAGAGCCATCTATTTTTAAAACCTCTTTAACCATACTAAAATAGCATATTTCACATTTCAAAATCAATAATCTAGAGCATTAGAAGAATGTTGATGAGATCAGGACAATTCAGCCCAACAAGCTTACCACTTCTTGTCACCTAATGACTTTAGGTCGAAATTTGACAGCCACTAAAGTGCAGTTGTTTACCACAGTACTTGGTAACTTATTCCATGCAACTGTGGTTCTCTGTGTGAAGAAAACATTGTGCAAAACCTCTACCCTTAACAGGTTTCCCAGTGGTGTTCTTGATAAATTTATTTTAAAGTAATAATTGAGAAACAAATTCTCTTAACATTAACAATCCCTGAAGCCTTCAAAAAATGTTATAATGTCAGGCCACTTTAAATTCCTTCACACCTCTTCATTAACATCTTTGTTTTGCAAATGTGTCAATCAGCACTGGTAGCAAGCAGCCTGCTCACTCAGCCCCCTTCAAGGTAGTTGAAGTCAAGTCAGATGCTGAAGTCTCTTTATCTGGTGTCTGCAATTGTATAAGGTAAATAATATATCATTATTTAGAATACATACATACTAATTTACACCATAAGTTACAGACTCAAATCAGATGTATGTTTTTATTATGCAATAGTAATAATAATAATAATAGCAGCTAACTACTCAAAAAGGGGACTGGAACCTGCAACCTTTTGATTACGAGGCAGCAGTTCTTACCTCTGCACCAGCCAAGCAGACATGTCAACTTTCTGTTGATTGATATTTGGGCTTTGGTTTTTACTCATTGACAGCAATATGTAAATTCAATAATTTCTTTTTCTTTGGTTATATTCTTGAATAAAGTGCACTTTCATTATACCTTTTGTGAAAGTGTTTACTTGATATTTGGACTTCAGTCTTCACACATTATACGCTTCATGTGAGCATTTTGTCATTGTTACTATAGCATGAAAAAAGTTTCTGTTTTAGTTTTTGTTCAATATTTCTTGCCTCACATTTCCTGTCATCCTACATTTACCTAGATTGTTGTAGGCACAGAACACACATGAAATGTATGCATTCCAAATAACAATATATTATTTACCCAATACAATTCCCTCACACCCAGATAAACAGACTTGAGCTGGGAGAACTTCAGCTGCGTTGGTCGGGGATGGGATAGCAGGCTGCTTGCTGCTTGTGCTGATCGACACATTGGCAAAACAAGGATGCTGTTAAGGAGGTGCGAAGGAATTTAAGGTGGCCCAGCATTACAAGTTTTTTTGTAGGCTTCAGGCATTCTAGTGTTAATTTAAAATATTTGATTCATACCATTTCTTGACTGGTGATTGTTTAAACTAAAAACGTTTATCTCCTTCTCCTCACTCTTCCCTCATAGCTTTATTTCATGATAGAAATCACTCAACTGAAAGCTCTTTTCTGTTACTTTAGTGCATTACTTCTTAACTAATCTCTGTAATGTTTATTAAATTGCTTAAAGAGTTAATAAGTATCACCTTAGAAGACAGAGTCAGGGTAGGTGGACCCTGGTATACTGTATACATTACTGTTTATCATTGACCAGGCAACGTTAACAAGCAGCCAAGAGAGTCTACAGAAAATCTTGGATAGGTTGGCTGAGGCATTTGAAAAGTATGGTACAAGAATCAAAAATAAGAAAATGAAACTAATGAGTATAAGTAAAACTAATATAAATTAGAAATTCAAGTATTTAGCAAGAAGTCTGAACAAGTGAAAGAGTGGCTGATGCCTTTACAGAATCTTACAAAGGATGCCAGGTGCCGTGAAAGAATTTAGGGACAAATTGCAATTAGAAAGGATACATTTTACAAAAGGAAAGAAATGATGCTGGATAGTCTGCTAGCCAAAAAGGAGAATGGTTAAAATTTTTATATGGGTCAAAAATATTAACATTGAGAGGAAAATGAAGTAGAAACATGAGAGATATTCAACATGTGGATATAGGGGCAGATTGAAATGATTAGCTTGACCCAAGATAAAACCATTGAAAAAATGCTGAACATTGTTGACGATGATAAAACAGTCATGAATACAAGAAGATAAGAAGAAGACTAAGAAGAATGCTACCTGATTAAATAGCAGAGCAGGACTAGAGATCACTCAAGAATAAGGCAATGAACTAAGCAGAATGGCATCTATAGAGACCAGGACCTGCTATTGTGAGGCAAAGAACTTGATGATGATGATGATGAAATGGTCACTGTTTAAATGTTTCATGTTCCAGTCTGACATATTGGTATCCTGGTTAGGTTTTTTATTTATTTTTTTTATTTAGTGACTGACGTGTCAAGCTTAGAAATTATGACATTCCCATATGCAAGAAGAGCTTTAATTTTTTTAGATGACAGCAAGAAATAGCTATATGCCTAGAGATACTCTGGCAATCAGGAGAGGGTAGTAACGATTTAGATAGCCTAATTTCAAAGTTGTACACCATTAACAGTACCTAAGTTTGTGTGCTAAATCAAAGTGTTGCCTAAATTCAGATAGTGTAGTTTAGTGACCAAGGTGCTAAGCTTTAAATGCTAAAATTGCCAGTTCATTTCCTACTGGTGACTTATTGTATGATCCTGAGTAAGTCTCTTAACCTTCCTGTGCTTCAACAATTTAAAAAAAAAAACAAACAAAAAAAAGTGTAACACTTGTATCCTGACCTTGTAGTTAATGTTGGATTAAAACATACAACAAATATCAGCACTAATACTAATGCTGATACATGACGAGTGCCATACTAAAAAGGGTCCATACATTTACTCTGCTTGCTAAACTGCTGAAGTGTTGAAGTAGCTACTTAAATATTCTTAAATGTGTTGGTCACTTTTTGATAGTTTAGAAAAGGTGTTAAAATGGATTCCCTCTTGAGTCTGTTGCTTTTTGACAAAATAACACCAGAATAACTGGCAGCAAAACGTTTAACAGCTAAGAATTATGAGAAAGGTTCTCATTGTAACAAAGGTGACTGATTTTGTTTGTGTGGCACAGCAGATAGAGGCTGTACAAAATGGCACGAGAACCCATGTTCCTGGACATTTTCCCTGACACCTCCAGAAGCATACAGAAACATCATGTCAGTGATGGGAAGTAGATCAGGTGGATATGCAGTTAATTGTGGCTTTCTCCGACAAATGTGACTGATACACAAATGTCAGACTGAAATGTCAGACTGAAAGGGGCCTGACATAAAAATGACAAACCTGTTTTTCTATAGGCTGAAACATCACACAGAGGTAACTGTGATTGATAACATGTCAAGAAAGCAAATGCTCCCAAATGACTTTAACAGTCCACATTTCACCTTATTATTTTTAAACCAATAGAGGCACAGGCTATGTATAACTCTTTTCTCTTTATTTTAGATCCCCGAAAGATCCACAGCAGAAGATCATCAAGCGAGTCATTGCCCTTGAAGGGGACATTGTGAAGTAAGAATTTATTTTTGATGTTATGGTACAAAGCTTTTTCATTTCTCGTATATGTAGAGTTCTGAGACATAAACATAATTCTTGACATGTTGAAACATTCTTTCTGGGATATACTGTAAATATTAATATCTAGTATTGTTTGTATTCCCTTGTTTTAGTATATGGATAGGAGAAAGGTTGCTAACATTTTTTGTCTAACTCTCACACTCTTTTGCATACCCTTTACAACCAGTCAGTGAACATTAAGTGCTATATACTTTTTACAAAGTAATAATTAACAAAATGAATAATAAATGTCCATTTCAACGACTAGTATCATAAGTTCTTAGTATCATTTTGTGATTTTTTGTATAATGTGTAAAGTGCCAAAAAAGTATAAACGCAAATTAACTGTTCATGCAACTCTACCATCTGTTGAATTTATGTTCATAATTAAAATTTCTGTATTTTTGCCTGTTTTTGGCAGAGAATTGAATGTTTAAAATCACATAACAAAGAATGCTTTTAAAGAAGCTGTTTCCACTATCACTCAGTTACTCTAATCTTTATGTTGGCAGAGCTCCTGAAGTTATAGTGTATCAACAGATTTACATTTACTAATAAACACTTGCAAGAAAGTTTAAATGGAGGCCATGTAATTTATAATATCAACTAGGAACATATATAATGTAAATGTAAAGTGTGAAATAAAAAAATAAGTTATAATAAATAATACTGAGATAATTATACATAACAATTGTTATTTCTGTGCATTTTAAAAAATAAGTTTCAATTAGTTAAGTATATGTACTGTACATTTATTTTAACTTTCCACAAGACAAACCCATCCATATTATACATGTTTTACTTAATGTGGCACCTTGAACAAAAAGAAAACAACAAGAAAATACAAAACTCTAAGTGCTATAAAAGTCAGAAAGGTAACAAATACAAATGTTAAGATTGATTTATAAGCACCTATAGCAGAAATCAATTACATTTTAGAAACTCTCACTCTCATTGCTTTAGAGTGTCCTTGATAAGAAGAGCAGGATTCTGTTTGCAGCAGACTCCTGTAGCATTACTTTGAAAGTATGTGATTTTAAAAAAATAAACCTTTATTTAGAATTTAGCCTGTTCTTGACATTCTTTGGTGATGATGACAATGGGACTTTCTTGATTTGAGAAGTGGATCCATAATCTCTCATTTTCTTTTGCAACTGTGAGCTGTTAGGTGCCTGTGAAGTCCAAATAAAACTGAAGTTTTCCCTGGCACTGGATTGTCACCTTGTCTGCAGTGCCTTCTATGAAAGCAGTTAAGCTCCTTTGTCTTTTCTGTTGTTCTGTCGCTTTTTGATAAGTATTCAAAGTATTCCGGCCTATTTGAGCATTAGTAAAAAACTCTAGGTCAATGAGGATACCACAAGCAGTAAGGTCCAGTAAACATAATTAAGCTAACATCACTTTGCTGTGATGCCCCGCGCCAATGTGCATATGGCACAATCTCAAACAATCTAAAACCCAGGGCATCTAGTAGATACAGACCAAAAATAATGGGGGAAAATAGTGAAGCTTTTATTTACAGTGAGAATAAAGAATATTATAAAAAAGAAAACATTGGTGTGGCATCAAAAAATATGACACAGTATCAGTATCACCAAAAAAAAGCAAAAATGTTTTCAAATATATTAAAATAAATATTTTTTTCTTCCTCCAATTGTTAAATCATGAAAAAGAAAGAGTTTCACAAAAAAAAACTATTTACAAAAGAAACAAGCTACTGACTCACCAAATCACCCTCCCTAACCAAAATGATCTAGATTTTGGCTTGTTCCTCTGCTCCCCTTTGCTCCCGATACCTCACCTCTCAATCTTCCAATTTCAGTTTTCTCTGACACTCCCTCCTGTAAGTATTGTCCTAATCCCTTTCAGGTCCTTTCTCTTTCTCACATGGCTTTGACTCTCACTCATGGCTTCTCACATGCAGCTTCAGGCACGTGTCGGAATAGCGGCTTGTTGACTCACACTAAAGTATGTGTGGTACTGCAGACCTCCTGAGATTTGCACCTACCTTGCATGACTCTGCACGTGAAGCACAATCTACCCACTTCCTCAGAAGTAAACTAGTGATATGGCCTGTCACACACTCCATCCCTTAACTTCCAGGTCACAGTATAAGAGTTAAATGCAAGACTACGGAGTATTGTCCTAGGACAAATGGCAACCTGGAAACTACTTAGCAGGGGATACATAAACGGCACCCCATAAATTCATAACAAGATCTCCATTTACAAGACACAATGGTGGTGACCTGTAAAAACAAAGAAGAAAGATGTCAATATAAAAAAAAAATAGTATAATACTGCAAACACTTTAAATTCTGTCCATTGACCATCCCACTTTTCTTCTTTTGGTGGACATCCCGGCACTCTGCCAATCATGTCATACCTGGAACAACGGTTCCAACACTCTGGGTTTCCGGGAGTTATAAGCTTGCATATCAGGTTAGATTGATCCTGACACCATTTGAAATTGTCCACAACAAAATGCTGTTCTCTTATTTTCTAGATGGTCTTGTACCGGAACTGCACAATTGACTGGGTTTTTTCATCCCATCACTTTGCATGTTCCTCAGTGCTTCACTTTTACCTGGTCCTTTGGGTAGACACCAATAAAAGTACCCTCATTTCCCCCATCAAGGTATTCTCTTCGACTGCTTGATGCCTGCACCACCTTCTTTACGTTTATATATATACAGTATGTAGTATAATACTATTTTATTGAACTTTATGCAGTGATAACTTTAATAAGAATGTTTTGAAATATTTACTAACATTAAAAAGAGGAGAGAAATGGAATATCACAGCAACTTCTAAATCCACAGATGGTACTAAAATAAAACCAATTAAGGTATAACTCAGAGTAATAAGAAAAAGTAATGTTTAAATAAGGTGCAAAATAGTATGTATTCTAGATTGAACACTCAAGCCTGATCACTATCCCTGTGGAGTTTGCAAATTCTTCCCATATCTGCATAGATTTTTCTCATAGTTCTGTGTTTTTTCTCCTATTTCTGAAAAAGCTCAGTGTACCTGTGGCTGTGTATCTAAGAGTTAGATCCCTCTCCACATCTTACCAAATGGTTTGGTTTTTCTCTTGCCCCCGACACTTCTAGGGTAGTCTTTGCCCTCCCATCACCGCAGAATAAATTTAATGACTTATTCAATTAACACTAGAATCACCAATGCCTACGAAAAAACTTGTAAATCCATCCCACCTTAAATCCTTTTTCGCACCTCTCTGTCAGTGTATTTTGTCTTGTAAATGTGTTGATAAGCAGCAAGCAGCCTGCTATCACATCCCCCACCGCTGCACAGTTTTCTCAGCTCAAGTCTGCTTACCCATGTGTCAGTTGCTTAGAGTTGAATAGATTGAGAATTCAACCAAAATGGAACCTTTTATAAATACTATATCGTTATTTGGAACACATGCATTCCGTGTGTGTTCCGTGTCTACAACAATCTATGTTTTAGTAATAATTGACAAAACATAGACATGAAGTGTATAATGTGTGAAGCCTGAAGTCCAAATATCAAGCAAACACTTTCACAAAAAGTACAAATATAACAGAACAAGTGCGCTTCTATTCAAGAATATAACTGCAGAAAAAGGACCCGCATTAGGGTGCGACATTGACATGCTTTGGATACAACCACTTTGGTGGCGCAACAGTAACAACTGTTGATTGGTAAACAAAACTTTACAGGTTCGAAACTCTGTTTTGAGAAGTGAGCTGCTCTTATTCTTACTATTTTAGAATAAAAACATACATTTGATTTGAGTCTCTAACAGCCAGTGAAAATTTATGGTACTTGTAAAGGTTAGCTTTGTTTTTTTATTCAGTTTTATTCTGTCAGTCGCGTTCATGCTTCCCCCGATCTGACACTGCTGTTTTCACATAAAGACGTCTTATAACAAATTACCAAAACCGCAATACATAGTCCATTCCCTTGCTTGCCGCCAGTTCATCCACCTCCACTCTTCCTCCCAACTCAGTCCTCTGAATGGTGGGACTGGCCCCTTTTTTTCCGGGTATGGCAGAAGTGTGGCCAAATAAGGCCATGGAAAGGTCCATGCACCCCCTGGGAGTGGCCACAGGTTCCAACAGGGTTGAGCTCCTATGCCCATGACCCATGGCCCTGCTGAAAACCAGGGGAGCTGACCTGTGTCGGCCTGGGGAGAAACTGTCCCAAAATACTCTCTACCCCGGTCCTTCTACACTCTGGGCGTCCCAGTCAGGCAAGAGTTCCGGCCACCCGGCACAATATACAGGTTTCATTGAGATATCTTGAACACAGCTTTCTGTACACATTTTTTAACTATTATATTTCTCTTTCACATTAATCACCAGACCAGATAGTGCTGCTGATGATTTTTGTGCCACTTGTTTTGGACTTGGGGTGCCAGCTGGGTCATCTCTTTTAATCCTATTATAACTAATAACAAACAAGAAGAACACTCAATGGTGCTACAGGCAATTTAAACAGAAACAAAAAGAAGTCTTCATGAAGTTCTCTCAAAGGTATTAACTCATTGAGCAGGTCTCCATTGGATGCTCCATGATGCTTGCAGTTTGGGTCTGAAATGAGACACCTTTCTCTGAGGTGTTTACTCTTTTATAGTCCTCTGGCTGACAGGAAAGGAGTCAATTGCCCTCATTAGGTGTCTTCTTGCTGGTGTGGGTGACATAAGAGACAACAATGTTAGTGAATGTGCCCCCCTTGCACCGGTATGGCATCATTTACCTTCATTAAACTGGAAGGAGATTGTTCAACACGCATGCGTGACAGACAACATGTGTATGTAGTTTTCAGGTGTAATAGTTAAAGATGTGTTTAGCATATTGCTGTTTCAGCTTAACTGGTGGGGCTTTTTGCCATGTTGATGCAGAGTAGGAGTCAATAAAGGAGAAGTTTAAACTGGGTCAATAAATATTGGAAAAGGAAGCTCTTAAGGAAATGACTGCAAAAATCAGCAAATACTTTACTGATGTCCTTTATTCTCTTTTTATTTGCTAAGATGCATCATTATTCAGGAAACCCTTCACTGATTAATTTTTGGATTAGTCTGAAAGTGGTACCTCTTATTGACTTCACATCTTTAATACACAAAGAGAGAGGAAGACAAAAAAATTAAATCAACTAGCATGCCATGTTCTTCATGTCCATTTCCATAAATACTGTATAAAAAATTAGAATGGGCACTTGCTAAAATGGGAAGATTGCTTACTAATCTTCGTTTGAAACATCATTAAAGAATGTTATATGCATTAATAATTTTTGTAGCTTAATTAAGAATAATGAAATGTAAAATGATTTTTTAATGCCCTGTTGCTTTATTTTCTTAACTGTTATCATTAAATTTCTATATTTCAGTTACTTACTAGTAAAAGATACCTCTATTAAAGGATAATTATTTTCAATCAACATCTTCTGTCAATTCTTTTCTCACAAAACTATGGAATAATATGATGAAGTCACAGCATCCTTCATCAATGGAGACAACTTATTTTTCAGTATGTTAAGCTATGGGAAGCTTTTCAGAATTTTTTTTTTTTTGGTTTAAAAGCCTACTGCATTCCGTTTTTACAAAAGTGGCAAATTTGTGTTGGCAGAAACATTAATTGTAAATTGTTCATTAAAGGACTTGTCTTGACAGTTTTGCACTGCAAGGTGATCTTGAATTGAGACTCCAAATGGTTCACACTGGCAGAACTAATGGAGTTTTAAAATTGATCACCCTGGCGGTTATGAGATTCAAATGAGAATTGGGCTGAAATGACTATTATCTTTTTTCATTATTGTTGAGCAGAGTATTTTTGACACTGTTTCACTGCAGCAAATTGCATGATGAAGCTTCAGTGCATTTGTGCTTGCTATGTATTAAGTCATTAAGATGTGGATTCAGGAGTTGAATGAAAGGAAAGATTGACTTTTTAAACATGTTTCTGTCTGATACAAAGATAAATGCATAATGTTGCTTTGTATATATGATATATATGGTTTATAATAAAATTTGGTGTATTGTAATAAATGAATTATGATTCATAAGATTTTGTAGCTGAATTTTGTCACAGCAGTAAAGAGATTATAATTTCAAAATATGCACAACTACATGTGAAAAAACATAAGCATAATTTCCTTCCATCTACCTGAGGTCTATAAATGTAATTTTTTTTGTGTTTTTTTGTGAGCAATTACAGAATCCTACTAATGTTACATGCACATTTTGGGCAGCAGACAGAAAACAAATCTGCCGCTTACTTACTATGCACCACTGATTTTATTTTGTTGCTGAATGCATCATGTCTGTGTTGACTTGAATTTCAGTTAAACAGATTTTTTCAGTGGTCATATTTTTCTGTGTGATCATTTATATTCACAAACATTTTATCCATCATTTGAAAATCCTCATATTGTAAAATTTTAGGAGTAGCTTTCCGTCATCCTTTGGGTTTAAAGGAAGAAAGCATAATACTACCATGAGATCTGTATTAGAAACAAGATATACAGTGGTGCTATCGTGCGGCATTTATCTGTGTCTTGAGGTAAACATGGATGTTTCTCAAAATTTAGTTTGTTTTTAGTTCTTTTAATTTGAAACTACTTTATTTCTTTGTTAAAATCTTTATAAACATATTCTTGTATATATAAAATTGTATGTTTTCTTTATGATTATGGTTCTAATAAACACATAGTTATTGCATCACAGTGACTACAAACTACAACATACAGTAAGTGCTATGTCTTATATTACATCATAGTCATTTATGTAACCATTTCAGATATCTTTAGATTTTAATGATCAGATCAAACTCTTATGTGAGTAAATATGAATGATTTTTCGTAACTAAACAACAAGAACAATTTCAATAGGAGTAAACCTATGCAAGGAATATACAGTAGAAATACTTACTGAGCAGCACAAATTTCACAAGACATAATTCTTTCTTTTAGGATCATGTGCTGTAATTGTAATGTTTATCTGGCTGACTACACTTTATCTACCTCAATGTCATCTTAACCTAAAAGCTTTAAATATGCATTTTACAAACAGAGATCAGCTCCATAGTGACTATCACTGCTCAGTTAATATAGTGCCTGGAAATCTGTCAACTAAAGGTAATTATAAAGCTTTTCTGATTTCACAATGATGAGTGAAATGATTTGTGTGAATCTGAATTCCCATCGAAACTCTTATGTTTCACGTCATAAAAAAATTCATAAAATAAATTGCATTATGCTTCTAGGGAATCTGTGCCAATGAATTTGGTTCCTGTCTGGAAACATTTTCATGCATTGATTTTGTATACATCTGCCTGACATTTAGTATTTAAATAAATATATCTCTAGTGGAAAAAACAAATCATTGGACAGAATAAGGCAATCGCTAGATAACAAGGAGTGTTCTTGGCAACAGTGACTTTCCGTGCATAGAGTTTTCCTGTGGTGAAAAACAGTTCACTCATTTTGTCATGAAGTTAAATGAAAACATGGCTACTTTGGTGAGTCCAGCACCTTCAGCCACAGAGACACTTTGGACTGATGACGATGAGCAGGCCCCTCACAGACTAAATCAGTGACTGAAAATACTTTTGGGCAAAGCATTCTAATAAAATTGGCTTCTTTTTTTAAATTTTGGTACAGTCATGAATGCTGATGTATTACATGTCTTCTCGTTGTGGGGTATGTCAGATTTGCCAAATGCAGTTGTTAATCTTGTCACTTCTCAAACCTGTTTGATTTTGTCAATGTGATTGACTGAGCATGTCACACTATGCAATCAGTTTCACGGGAGTGTGCTGCCAACTACCTGTGACTTGCTAAGATTATGTAAATGAAGTCTGCAACTGAAAATTGATGGAAAAGTCACTTAAGCCTTAAGTGGTTTGATAATGCTGAGAATTTAACAGTTCATTGCTTGTTTCCCCAATCTATCCTAGAGTGAGAACCAATTCAGTTTCAAAGAACTTTATCTTGATCATTGCAATTGACCACAGCTTTATACTCTATGTGTTGTTTCTTAATCTGTCACTCAGCACTTTTCATGTTCCCTGGATTGTTGGATTTTTAATCAATCCCACAGTTCTGATATAGGTTCCCTTGCATGTGAGCTTCAGACATTAGTTTTGTTTTCTACAATAGCCTCAGATGTCATCCATGAGCTTCAAGACAATGCATCAAGAAGGAGATTAGCTGAGATAAACTTGTTAAAATATTGGAGCTGAAACTTGCCTGAGTGTAAGGCTATAAAATTTTCTAAAGGTTCAAATGTCTTCACTTATATAGCGAACCTAAATAATTCCATCTAGTGCATAGTTTATCTTTTTGTTTTTCCTCAAATATGTTTCAGCATTTTAGCAAACAATTTGTTCAGATCTGAAACTCTCTAATCTCTTTTACTGAAACCATGTATAAAATGTTGTGAAAGCTATTTTTCATTGGATGTAAGATTTTTTATGTTTTAATGTTTTTAAAAAGTTCTGTTTTAAACATTTATTCAGTTTCATAATGATCTTATAGCTCTAAAAAAACATGTTTATAGGGTTATTATCGTACAGAGTACAGTGATTTTGTTTTGCATGTGCTAATCAACACATAACATGTCACCATTCTCCAGCACAATAATTAGTGATATAACTACATTACCTCAAAACCTCTATCTTTTTATTTGAGAAATCTCAGAAAATGTTTATCATTAACAGATGAACAGAATAACGAACTTCATATTTATATTTTAGGGTGTATTTCTTATACTATTTGCTAGTATTCCATATACCTATTTATAGAATCTGTTTTACCCAGTACCTGTTTTATGAAATTTGTTGTCAGAAAACATCCCTGAATGGGCACATGATTCACCAATACTCACTCCTGCCAAGCCCATTTAATGTTTCAGGTTAACGTGTCTTTAGACTGTGTGATGAAATCTCAGAGATAACATGTCAGCTCCATAGAGATCTTTAAATCCGGTGCTAAAATAAATTGTTGCATTTGAAATTGTTGCTAACACCAAATATTATTTGGTTACACTTAATGAAACATGCTAAATAGCTGCATTCAAAAATGAGAGTCCTATGATTATACAACAAAAAAAACTAACTGACCAGATCCAGGAAATACTATAGGATGTTCAGTGTTAGTAGTAGCTATAAAGTATTTTTCATTAGAACAAGTAGACAAGCACTTCATTAGCACTTTTTTATGACTGGGAATTTGAAACTACTCCAAATAACATTATGGGATGGCTTTCCTAAAGACAGTGATGGAAGAGCATGCTGTTCTGTAGATAGAACAGATGTTAAGACAAAAGATTATTTTACCTGTTAGGTTAAAAAAGAAGGCTGGAGAACTCAATTTAAAGAGTGCACATTTTTCAGGCCAGCAGTTTCACTTAATTGCAGTGGCATTTAACAACTTAAAATGAGCTTGCAGTCAGCATTGCCAATATTTTTCCTGTTCAGCACATCCAAATAAGTGTGTTCTTTAAAATATTGAAGGCAGTTGAAATACCAATGAATCTCCTTCAGTTCATCTTCTTGGAGTTTTCCAGCAAGTTCTTCACACTGTACCTCCTGGGAATCTATAGGTGTAATCGCAATAAAAAAGAAAAAGCTGAGAGTAAATTGCATGTTACAGGATACAATGTTATTTTTACCAGATTAATTTGTTGTATGCAAGTTGCAGTATTAATGGAAGTTTAATCTGCTATGTTTTTTCGCAGTATATAATACCTGCTTCCGGGCATTTTACCACAGGAGCAGGAATGTGTGTAGCTTTTTCAAGGCCCCAAGCGGTATTCCTATTTTGCAGCCCCTACCTCTCTCTGTGTGGACAAGAAATTGCTTAGCTCTCTTATTCCATTTAAAGGTCCTTACAATTTATTTTGTACATAAACAAAATTGCAGTATAATGCAACAAAGTAACAAATGTTAAGATTCCATATAGTTAATTTTCAGATAAATTGGTTAATGGAAAGAAAGTTAAAATTGATCCAAGATAACATTTAGTAATGGTATAGTAACTTAGAAATACTAATTAATTTTATTGTGCAATATATAACATATTAGATGAAAAGAAATACTTTATGATTTATTTAAAGAGTCAAACATTATGTCACAAAGGTAAATATGCCTAGTGCACAGTGATAATGATACGTTCTACAATTTATCTCTGGGAACGTGTTCCACAGGTGGTGACCAAAAGTGCAGAATGCCTGTAACACTGTATGTAACTTTGTCTCCAGAACAACAAAATCACAGTGAATCTACAGTTGTATGTGCAGTCACCAAGTTTAGCAGATACACAGGATCAGGAGCAAACTAGAAGTAGGTCCTCAACCCTTACCTACTCGCACTGGTGTATTTTGTACACCAATCTCAGTTATTTTTGTCCAACATCCTTTTACTTGAACCTACCAGGAGCATTTGCTATCTATCCTCAGCTTGATTCAGTACAAGTACTGTGTCCCCAACCGGTTTTATGAGTGGATGCACAGTTGCAAGTTCCATATAGTGCATTTGGTACACTGCGCAGGTACTTACGCATGTATGACAACAGTGAGATGTTCTTCTTGCAATGACTTTGTCTGCAAAGAACATTTAACAACTGAAGTGAAATGCAATGCATGCGCAAATCCTGCAGTGGATGAAAGTGTGACCGGTGATGAATGAGCACTGGAGAAGAGGATCTGGTTTATTTTTAGATAGTTCTAGACTGTGTCATACTATTCAGTAATATGGTATTAAATTACATTAAAACATGTACAATCTAAAATTATTGCAATATTTTATATTACAACCTCAAAGCGTGCATATAAATAGCCATTTTATCGCTGGTACATAAAATACACTGTGCGAGTACTTATGAGATGAGAAATGATGTGAGTAGTTAAGGGTTAAAATTGATTATCTCATTTATTGTTAAAATTAACTCTTTCACAAAGTTAAATAAGTTAAAAAATTAGGAAAATTAATAGCACGGAGGATCAGTTGACAAATGTCATTACTGCTCATGTCCAGGAAACTGGGTTCATATTCCCATCCTGGGTATTGTCTGCGTGACTTTGCACATTCTCACTGTATCTGCATTTTGATATCTCTGGGCATTCTCAAAAACATGTGTGTTAGGTTAATTGGGGTTTCTAAGTTGGCCCCATGTGAGTGTAGTTGTGTATAATTGTGTGCCCTGTCCATAGTTGATTCCCGCTCTACAGCTGATGCTGCCAGGATGATTACTAGATTAATGCATGATAGATAGATGATGAATAGTGTAACAACATAAGATTTTGTGTACAATAAATTGCTTGATGCAAAGGAAGCATCTCTGTATCTATTTGTTGACATACAGTATTTGATAGCATACATTGTGGAGCTCATGTTGTGGAATAAGCGTCAGCATGTTGATACTCTCTTTACTAGGCACAGCAAAATGCATATAAAACACATATAGAAAGCTATTTTATTGTGGAACGTCTTGGGGAGACCTCTCCATGGTCAACACATACTGTACCTTCTCTCATGTGCATATTTTTTTAAATGTGGCCCCACAATGTAATATATGAGCTCTTTTTATACTTTTGTTTATCTTTTCTTTCACTTACCCACCTTTTGAAGTATACAGTTCACAGATGTAGGAAAGCTTGCTAGTAAAACCATAAGCTGTTTATGTGTTTATATTATCAAAATCATGCACAGCCAAGTAACACAGCAGCATTTCTAAGACCATTGATTTACAGTGCCTCAGAATCTTTAACACTTTTCACTTGACATAATTATCAAAATATTCAAGCACATTTTATCAGAATACAAAGGCAAACACAAATAAGGCATATTTTACTTGTAACATAGCAGGGTTTTTAGCATAGAAAAGGAAAAGTGCCTTTCTAAAAGACCTTAACTTACAGTTTAAGTATTACATTAGATGTTACAATAAAATCTCTTCATGCAAGAGCACCAAAAGCCAAATGTGTACTCTTGTCAAAGCATTTCCCACAAATCATAATAGGGAAAGATAGGGGCAAGGCAATATACTGTATATAGTAAGATGTCGACTCTAACCTTCACTACAAGTAATTATAATACAAGTAAAATGGAATCTTGTCTGGAAAACAAGTACAGACCGACCTTGCAGAATAAAAAAGAAAAAAACTGTTAAGAATTAAAAATAAATGACAACAATACCATAATGCATTTCTTTCTCAACATAACTTAACAGGCCTTTCTATTTGCAGTTAAACTTTATGTTTGTTAGCTAAACTCAAACTATATAACACATAAAATAATACATTCTCCACACTATCAAACATCTGTCTGGTATGAGGACAAAGGTTGACATTAGTCCTAAAATAATGTATGGTGCAAATATGGGGAGTCAGAGAGGTTGTTAAGTTTAGAACTGCAACTCATTTCTGCTCTTTATCAGCATTGTGTAGTGCAATACCATGGGTGAGCATTTTACACATGAAGTTTATATTTCAAATACCTGAAAAATTAAACAATATATATTTAATTTTGTTGAGAATTTATTGAGATGTCAACAATGTTCAGTAGTGACTGGTGGCCAAGTATCCATAGAAATTTAAGTGGCAATGCACTTATTCTTAGGGTTGTATACTGTACATGGCAAAACCCAACACCATCTTGCCAAAGAAATCACAATGCATTTGAAGAACAAGACTTTTCCTTCAGAAACATCATTGCCTCTATTGCGTCTAGGATGTGTTGCTTAGAAGTTATTTGTTTACTGTGTAGAGTCAACATTACCGTGCCATACAATATATGATTTTAAAGTACAGGGTGGCCCATGAAAACATTTCCCTGCCTCCAACAAGACGACTGCATTACGTGGTGAAGAGAAAAATTATCAAATTTGGTACTCATATTTAGAGAAAATGCTGAAAGTGATCTCCTTGTGCATCAATACATCTCTGTGCCCGTTTCATCTGGTGGCAGACTAGACAGGAGTTGTATCGGTGGAGGTGGGCCACTTTTTCTTAGCCCACCCTGTATAATATTGAAAACTGAAGTTTGTTTTTTCAAGCTAATACAATGCACACAGTGGTAAAAACAACAATATTACGATATCTCCACACTATCTATGACAGTGTCATAACTAGTTTTACTTACAAATATGTATGTTTGCTGTTTGGTTGACTGTGCACCCCGACCAGAATTGTCCAAATGTTAGTGAGTGTTTGCATGTGTATGTCAGCTCCTTTTCTGCACCTACTTTTTGCCCTGGTGAAAACCATGGTAAGTAATGTAAGTGAACTGAGTCACATTTAATTTTCTTGGAGTTCCCTGTCCATCTAAAACTGACCAGTCATGGTCAATTATTAGAAGGCTTTGAACATCTCAAAAGTAAAACACAAAATAAGCAAGACTGAAAACATTTTGCCCCATCTTGTTTCTGTATAGCTCACACAGCAGACAACTGAATTTACACAGGTTCGTATGTAGAAAAGGTAAATCTGAGCTAAAATTAGAAACACAAGAGAATTTCTGCAAATACTTGAGGGATTACTAAAGTTCCTTCAGTCAAAGGAGACTCTCACCTCTGCCATAATCCTGTCTTTGTATAAGACAAAAACAGCATGAGGCTGCCTCTAAATGTAATAATTTCAGGCAAATATGGTTCAGCAAGTTTAAATAACCTGGATATAGGATACATCATAAAAGATCATTCAGCAGTGACCAAATAGTGACCCTACATTTTGAAATCCTGAATTTTAAAATCTGAGAGAAACTATGAAAAAATGATAGCAGATTTATATGTTCAATCCATATTACACAGAGCTGAAAGATGAAACAAAAAAATAAATTTTAGGTTCTATTAAATCAGACCTGTGATTAGGGTTAGTTCCTGCCTTCTGAATAAGGTTACCTACATTTTTGGAATTGTATTATGTAGGTTTGGAGTGTTATTTTATGTTAAATTAGAGCACTGATGAAATAGATTGATTCAGGTTTTTCAGACAGTTAATGTGTTTTATAGTTTCGTAACGAATACAGTTCATCAATATTTTTCTTGTAATGCAATAAATAAGCCAGGCTTTTGAAATGCAATAGAAATGTGTAAGCTTTTCCAGGATTGCAAATGAGTATCATTTTCCCTTCTTATGCTGAAGAAGCACATTATCAGTTTTCAGCTCTGACAGGTCACAGTTAGGATGGCATTGCCAATGTGAAAGAACCATACAAATAAGTGCAGTATATTCAGAAAACCTTGTGCTTTCAAAGCCCAAAGCTATGTCTGAATTTACTGCATATAAACAAGTTTTCAATGACCAAGCTCTTTTAAACCATTCACAGACTCCCACCAAGAGGCTGTCACATGTATATTGGGCAATTCTGATGAGCTGGACTATTGTTTCACATGTAATTTAATAAAATGGAGATAAATTGTCTTCACTTTTCAAAACAGAGCAGGACTTTAAACTCTTTGTACTGCATGTTCTCTTAATGTGAGGAGTGTAAAGTAACCATCTTTCAAGGAAATAATGAGCAACCCTATAGCAGAACTCAGGGCAAGTAAAAAAAAAAAAAGAAAAATCAATGTCACTCGAAGGCCAGTCTCAGCAATCTTTTAGGCTGGCAGTGACTGCAAATGTTTGTCTCCTCCATTTCTAAAACAGAACCCGCTTTTTGCTTTTGCTTAACTCTAGGACTTGTTAGTGGCCTTGTTCTGTCTTGTCTTGCATTTTTAATGCAATTTTTGCTTTCTCAAGAATTTTTCATCAGAAGATAAACAAATACACAAATCTTTATGTGGCTCATATATTAAGTCCTCAGTCATCTTTTTCTCATTAAATTGAATTCACTTCTATACACTTTTCTCTAACAATTTGGTTGCTTTTCTTAATACACCTAGGGTCTGCTTCTAATTTGTGCACTCTCCATCTATACACATACTCATTTACCATGTGTCCTTCTCTTGGTGGCCCTTTTGTGAACGTCAATTGCAATTTTGGAAAAATTAAAGAGAAGCGTTACGCTGTACCCATGCAACCAGTAGTTTTGAACCATGGCACAATATTGTAAGCCAAGCACTGGTTAAACAATAAGTTTATTTACAAGGTACAGTATGTGTCTTCCATCTGGCACAGAAGTGAATAAATACCCTCTTAATGCATTTTTAGGTTTCTGTTGTATATTTCAATCTAGTGTGGCGGCTTATCTGCTTCCTCACCAAAACATTTTAATTTTTCTCTTCCCAAACGTCTACTTTTTTTATTATCTGACTTGTTCTAAGGTAAACATTATTTTTGTCATATACCAAGTATAAGGTTGATTTGCACAGTTAAGAAAGAGTTCCCTTAATGAATGTTTCTATGATTAGAACAGGAGTCTATGAACACTGTGATAGGAAACAGTTATTATTCCTAAGGATATACATTTCAAGCATTTTTTTTGCCTTTCCAGACAACCATACACTAAACAAAATGTGTTCCAGGGGATTTCTTATTATCCATTCATTCATTTCCTTACCATCTCATCCAGATTGGGGTTGCTAAAGCATATTGCTGTACTACAGACTTTTAAACAACATTCAGATTGAGGTGAAGGTTAGAGTATGCCTATTACTAATGTGTATCGCAAGATTTTTTTATCTCAAAGATAGCAATAAATAATGAGCATTGAAGTTGTGTGTGCATGTGTTTTTATTTTGTAAATGTCTTATTTGTAATTTTGTATTATTAAATAATATGGTAACACAAAAGGATATTCATTATTCATCACAAATATAATTAACCAAATTATATCCTATAAGACATTAGTAAAGTCAAATAAAAACTCAGATAAAATTGTATATGAAGACATAGAAAATTTGAGTCATTTATATAGTCAATTCTAATTCTTCTTAATGTGTACTTTTATACATAAATAACAAAGGTGTTTTTATCTTACTTAAATTTTTGTGTGCTTTGTTTCGAAAGACAACAAATTCTAGTAATTTGTATATATTGTTTTCTTAATGTTTTTATGTGAAATGCCTTAATATTTATAGGTTGAAGAGGACTATACAAATCAAATTGCTTGAATTGATTTTGGGTCATAATTATAGGTGACTAAGACCTTCAAACAAATCACCTTGTACTTTGTATATATAACATTGTTCAACTCCTGGAGAGCTACAGTGGCTGCAGAATTTCTTTCCTGTCACTTTTTCCATCATTGATATCGTTGTTAATTGACACCTTTTCACTTAATTGTAGTCACCTTGTTTTTTAACAAGCAGTTTTCTGAATTGCTTCTTTTTTCCTTAAATGGCAGCCAAACAAAAATGAGATCTAAAGTGAGCCAACACATTACCAGCTAAGTTGTGGATTTAAACTCCAACCAATTTCACTCCCACCAGCTCCTTAATTAGAAAAAAAATATTTTTGTTATTTAAACTTATTTAATTCTGTGGTTTGTTGGTATTCTCATTCTGCCACACCAAACATTTCTAAAACTGCTGTTATGCTTTTTTAAGACAACCATCAAAATGTTTTGCTGAGCTGAACAGTTTAACATGACTAAGAACTTCACCTTTCTTTATTTTCAGATATTCTTTGCAAGACATAGGTTCCTGGTTATTTGTTGACTCCTTTTGTACATTCAGACCTATAAGCATTTGAACAGCGGCACAATTTTCATAATTTTGGCTCAGTACACAGCCACGATGGATTTGAAACAAAGCAATCAAGATGTGATTGAAGTGTAGACTTTCAGCTTTAATTCAAGGGGTTTAACAACAATGCCATACTAGCTGTTTAGAAAAGACACAGATTTTTATGTATGGCCCCTCTATTTTCAGGGGCTCAAAAGTATTAGGACAAACTAATCATAAGTATAATGATCATTTTCAAACTTTGGTTGAAAATCCTTTATAGTCAATATTTTGTTTTTCTTTTCTCTGTACCCTAATATGCTTCCATTAGACACTGTTACGGTGGACTATGACTTGCCTTTTTACAGCAACTTTGATATCTGGGCACTTCTTTTTTATTTTGGGCACTGTGCAACTTTCTGAACTTGAATTTTCGAGTTTCTCCACCACTCTATGTCACTCAATCAACTTCCTTTTGTTGTTTATACTACTGCTTAAACCAACAAATAGTATGTTTTTCCCTGCTTCCTCTTGGTATTCGCTAAAATTCTTCTTTTTTCCCCCCGTGCTTTTTCCATTGCCTTTTAACCAAACGCTAAAAGGCTAGTTATATTGATTTGCATATTAAAATATGCAAAATTCTGGGAGGAGTTGGGGTGGGACAGCAGGTGCTTGCACGAGCGTTACTTTTCACGCTGACCGGGATTTATGTAGCAGAAGTGTGTGGAAGTTGGCTTACGCATGGTTTTGTGTATCTGAATTTTTTTGTGCGTACGCACATTTCAGCTTTTGTCCATATGCATATGTTTTAGTGTCAATTCTACACACAGCGTTATGCATGAGGCCCCTGATGTTTAGGCTGTCTCTCAGATGGGCTGGTTTTGTTTTCTCAGCCTAATGATGGTCTGCTTTTACTTGTATGGACAGCTCTTTGGACCTCATATTAAGTGTTTACAGTGACAGCTTCCAAATGCAAATTTCACACTTGGAATCAATTCCATACCTTTTACCTGTTTAATAATGAATGTAATAATGTGGGAACTATTTCCACCTGGTTATGGAACAGCTTGTCAGTCAAATGTCCAAATATTTTTGAGCCCCTGGAAACGGGGGGGTTATGCAGAACCCCCTGTCATTCCTAAACGGCGCATATGATATTTTGGTAAACCCCTTAAATTAAAACTGAAAGTCTACACTTCATTTACATAATAATTGCTTTATGTCAAATCAATTGTAATGGCATACAGAACCAAACGTATGAAAATTGTGTCACTTTTCAAATATTTATGGATCTGACTACAGTATATCTCATTATTGTTTTGCGGCTAATCAATAAAAAAACAGTTATGGGGTCTGAGACAATTAGGCAAAATAAATTAATTTGAAGCAAAATCTGGTCACTAATTAAGACAAGGGTTAGAATGGAAACTTACGGCCACCGAAGCCCTTTCTAATTTGATAATTATGTTACATAAAACCTAGTCAGTAGTGAAATAAAAATTTATTATACCTGGTATTTGCTTATGAAGATACATTTTAAGTAAAGTCTTCTAGTTAAAATGTCCATAAAATATCTTACAGATTTTGTTTCTTTGTCCCACCCCAGTGGTAGTACAACATAACACTGCACATAGTGAGTGGGCGTTCTTTTTGAAACATGTTGACTGTTAAATAAATAGGAGCTGTTAAAGAAAAAGACATCATGGTAATTAATACAAATACAACCTTAAGTACATTTTCACCTAATTGTAGGCATTACAACTTTTAACTTTTCAGCATTCCTGCAAACATAATTTTAAGTTACTATATACCTTAATACAGACATAAAAATATACAAAAAAGATTTTTTAATACTTTTTAAGGAAGTGGTAGATACTACCCTGTGCCTGTTTACCCCATGTCTGCATGTAGTTTTTCCAGTTTTCTCCCACCTCCTAAAGACATTTGTATTAGGTTGACTGGCCCCTTCAAATCTGTCAAGAATCAGTGACTATTAGCGGCCATTTGCCTGATTATGTCCTACCATCTAGTCCAGGAATAATTTCTGCTTTGAATACTTGTTACTTCTACAGTCCCTATGAATAAAACACATTCAAAAAATTGATATAATGCTAAAAATGGAGAAGGTGTAGTCATATTAAATAACAAAATTAAGTGAAAATGTGAGCAAAAATAAGAAAGAAATTTAGAAAATTTCACAATTTCAAGATTTTTCACAATATTTACATATAATAGAGTTCCTGACAGGTGATATTATAGTGGTGCTCCCTGAAAAAGTTGCTATATGAAATATGGACTGTCTGATCAATTTAACTGCCTAAAACATTTCATTGATGCATCAAAAAGATGGATGTTCATCATGAATATATGGAACACCAGTGGCAGAACTGCTGATTAGCAGTAATGGCTCGTTGGAAACTCCTTGAAGGAGGTCATGTGAGCGCTAAAATAATTACCAATATTTCTATTATTTGTTTATGTATGGATTCATTTATTTATTTTAATGCTTGCTAAATATAAGTGATGTATTCGTTTTTAAATGTCTCATTGAACTGTTTCAAAAACCAAGCAAAAAAGGCATTGCCAGAATATAATAGTTCACTTTTCATTCAGCACTCACCTTAATCCTCTTGTTGTAGTGTCAAGGGTCTGAAATGAGTATCATTTTGTTTGCTTTGCTTTAGTGGTTGCAATTAATTTAAACGTCTTACTAGCTAAGTCTTCAGTAATCTAAAAATAATGAATTGGGGCAGAAAAATTGCAAAGTGGAGCTTGGAGACTTCCCAATAAGGCTAAAAGGATATATTGAAATATTATACAAAAATTGTATGCCACATCTCTTGGGTTTTGTTATTTGGAATTCATTATTAAGAAATTTAAACGATTAATGATATCTTACATTTTAATAATATTAATAATTGAAAAATGTATTCATTTAATTTATCATAAAAATAATATTTATGTGCAGAGACATACCAGGCAAACCAAATTGGAATTTTTCAATCTTGCTCCTGATCCTGTCCAGTTGAACACCATGTCCTGGCAACCAATATCTAGTAAAGTGAATCTGATAAATGTTCAGAGGTTATTGCATAAGTAAATGTGTATGGTGTTTACGTAGGAAAATGACTGTCATTAGATCATGGAGTCAAAAATAATAAAATATACTGTGAAATCTATAGTATCCTTAAAAGCAAATATTCTTTAAAAACAAGGGGAAAACAGAATTGCACTTCAGTTCAACTAGGAATACTCTGCTACTTAATTTCAACAGTTTGCAAACATTACTTGAACTGCTGTTTTCATGTCTTACAATTTTCATTTCATTTTTAATGTGTTTTGCAGATTTTGCAATTTTGTTAATTGCATTTGTATCATGAGTTGTAATGTAAGAAAAACATTTTTGCTAATGATGAAGTGTTATCTGTGGACAGTGATAATCATGGCTTAAGAATGCAATTAAACTGCTTCAAGAAAATTGCTAAAAACATAAAGTATGAATTAAGAAGCCAAATTAATTATGTGTTCTTCCATTCTGATGGTATGATCCTAATGATGATGTGTTTCACTATTTGAGATGTACAATAGTTGGAAGAATAATTGTTTACTGAATAATATAAAAGTAGATATATAATTTACAGTATGTTATGCGTGAAAAAGTTATCATAAGCCAGAACAATTACAAAATGATACCTTTTGTTAAGACATACTTAATTATAGTAGTTGCACTTTAATATAAACTGATTCAAGTCATGATACACATCCAGACAGCACTATGCAATACAAAATATAATCTGTGTATCAGACTCTCCATTTTCTGAATGTAATTTTTCATTGTAGATCTTAAAAAATAGTTGTTTATCTACAGTATGTAGGCATTGTATATTCTAAATTATGGAAAAGCATGGTGGCGCAGTGGTAAGCATGGTTTTCCTGTGGGTACCCCGGCTTTCCTCCCACATGTATGGTAGGGAAGAGTGTTAATATGTATAAAAGAGGCCTCAGGATTTGTTTCCTGCCTTATATCTTGTGATGTGGGGAAAGGCTTTAGTCCACCTTGACTGTAAATTGGATTAACCAGGTTCAAAATGTTATATTCTCAATTAAACGGTAGCATGGTAACTACCACAGCTGCATCACACTTCCATGTACCAATACATGCACGCACATTTACACACACACACACACACACATATGCATACCTATACCCACATCCACACTCACATAGGGCCAATTTAGATTTGACAGTTAATCTAACCAGTATGTTTTTGGGGATGTGCCCAAAGGAAAAACCTCAAACAGTGATTGGATGTAGGCCTCCAGTTAAGGGTGCTAGATCCTTGAAGAGCAGTGCTGCCCACTATGTCTCCATACTACCCAATACTTGTCTAATAACTTAAATAAAATCAAGAAATCTTAGAAACCAAGCAGAAAGTATGGTGCCATCGACTGGTAGTAATGGCAGAGGTTGAGCCTGTAACAAAAGGGGTTGTAACAAAAATTAGAAGCGTTCAATGGAGCAGAAATTAACAAAAATATGTCTAGCCATTAGCTAACATAAAGATGCTTGTCTATAACAGTCAGGCCTGTGGTTCAGAGCACTTTCTTATGGGATTGTCATGTTACAAATGAGATTCCTCCTCTGGGGGGTACCCTGCTTTTATAGCTCTTGGATCAGAAGGGAAAGAGTCAGTTGCCCTCATTGGGCAAATTCTCAGGTCTTTTGGTGGAAAAGGAGACAAGGTGGTTAGCGTTGTACCCCCTGGTGTCCCAGAGTAGTAATGCTTACTTTTGCGTGACACTAGCCAATGGCGAGGTTAGTAAAGCAAAACTCCCAATATTATTATGGTTTCAAGAAAATACATTTCTCTATAATCCACAGTCATTTGTCACATGTAAATAAATACACAAACTGTAGATGGCAATAAACAGTAGTCAACAGAAACTAACTCAGTATTGAAAGGTTTCCACTTTCCTATGAAACTGTGTCTTTCTGTCTCTTTTGCTCTATTTTTGACAAAGATCTTTTCTTCCAAGTAGGTCTTACCTGAACTTGTCATTTGACTATTTGGACAACTCCATTATGTACCCTTTCATGCTGCCAGCTTATTGTGAAATAATTCTGTACTGCAATGAAAAGAACTTGGGATTAAAATTTACTCCCTTCATATTAACTGGTGGACTAATGAACTATGCCAGCATGTGCAAGTCTGTTGGTTGTAGAAGCCATTTCTGTTGTGGAGAGCAGCTTGTTGCTTGTTGCTCCTGGGTCGTAAACTCATGGAGTATGGTTTTGAGACATTTTTTGATGGACAGACTGTTATGTGGATTTGTCCCAGTTTAGCTTGATGTTTGTTTTGGATCTAAGTAAGATGTAATAGTCCGTGTCAGCATCTTGTAATTCATAACAGAGGATGGACTAGAGCAAGTGAGAACACAGCAAGTTGAAGGTGCAAAAGTGCATAGTGCATATTTATTAAAAGCAACTCTATCAATTGTGTACTGAACTTAAAATTCTTCAATAAATAAGTATCCAAAAAATAATCCATAAAGTATTGCAGAGGATAAAAATTCATCAAAACCAATAAATAAATTAGATCCAATCAATAGTTAAAACCAGGAATAAAAACAGAAATTGTCTTTTCCCATTTTGTTATACCAGTATGCCATTCTCTGTCTTTCTCTCTCTCATCACTTCTATCTCTTCAGGTCTAATCAGCAGTTGTAAGACACCCATGGTCCCTTCTGGATTACTGTCCCAGGCACCTCTGTTGATACACGCTAAGTCTTCTCTGCTGGATGCATCAGTAGCTTTCTCTTGCTTCTTGGATTTGATCCACATTCCTCCAGAAGGGCACTCATCACACACTCCATATGGCTTCTCCCTACTAGTTCCCTGTCTCACTCACATAAAGCTTTCCATTCTACATTCTCGCCTTCATTTTTACCTGTCTTTGCTTTGTTTTTCCTCCCCTTTCTATATGTTCTCGAACCTTTACACTCACTAATGTATGTGCTGCCTTTAAAGATCCAAAGACCCACTAATGAGTGATGGTGCTGCTGATCTTCCTCACGTATGTGAATGTATTAATTAGCCCATTCTCCCATTAAGTCCTGCATGGCCACCCATCATTACTAAATATGAATCTGATTTGCAGTCTTTTAAAAGAAAACCTGCATTTAGCTGATCCGCCATTGACCCAAGACACACCATGCCACAAAGGAAGCAAAGAGAAAACATGTCACTAGTTTGAGGTACCATGCCCACCTGTGTTCAATTTCTTTTGTTCCCCATAAAAATAATAGCATGGACACACACATGACGATATCTTAAAAGGTCAGGTTTTACTACAGATCACTTACCTCAGTTAGCCTAATCTATCCCCTGCCTCTGATCCTACTGACAACCATTGACATGATTGGACATGCAAAATGTGTTAACTAATGATATCAGTAGATCCTCTACTTATGTCTGTTACCATTTAGACTTTCTTGCTCATAATTTGATTACCAATAGTCTTATTACACATCCTGATGAAACACTAACATCGGTTTTAATAGGGAGAGAATTCAAAGTTGTTTTTGTCTGTAGTGGCTGCATTACATTGGGTCTTCAAGGGAGCTGAATAGTTGTTTCAGTAAGACCATATGATGGCATCCATCATTTTCAAAATTGCTTGCAGTGCTTTTATGGCATGTAGTTTGATTGATCCGCTTTTCATCATTATTAGGTTTAGAATATAGAACAGCCTATTAAAGGATGTGAAGAGTATAATGTGTTTTCAGTGTGTCTGATTGAGGAAATTCTCCACTGATTATGCAGTTAAATGTGCAATTTGAATTGTAATAAGGTAAAACTCAGTTTGCAATTTGACCAAAAGAAAATAAAAATATGGCCATTGCCGTGATAGCAGTTAGTGTTTCATTCTTATATTAATCCGTATTTATCTGTAGCAATAAAATGTACCTAAATATTTATTAATGCATACAATAACTTTAATGTGGTTTTAGAATGGATTCATGTTTCGCTTTATGGAAAAAAGTAATGGACTTGGCTTCATAAACTGTAATTAATTTTGTGGTTCTTGAATTAATGTGTAAATCAAATGGCCAGTTAATAAATTAATCATTAAATTAATTAAAACATCATGATATTGTACTTTTTATTGCACAATTAAGCAAAATTATTAATGATGTCAGTTTCATTTGCAAAATTAATTAACTTCCATAGGCTTTCTTGAATACTGAATCTTTCATATTATCACTTCACGTATGGATTTGATGTCCAAGATAATGAATTTCATATACAGTACATTAATATAGAATATGAATTCAGAAAAGGTCAGATAACCAAATAATGTTACCTTTAGCTATCTGGTAATTTAAAAATGAGGGTGCTTCACTTAACTTTGCCAAACTTTCATCTTTTCAGGTTGTTTTTAAGATTGCAATGTTTTCTTTTTAGCTTCTGAATTATGAGTTAAGTTTAAGAAATAGTATATTGCTTGTGTATTTCATTCTGCAAGTTGTCTTTTTAGAGTTGCTCACTATGCCTTTATCAGCATGGGTGTTTCTCCCAGTAGTTCGGTTTTCCTTCCACATCAAAGAGATGTTTGTGTTAGTTAGCAAGTCTGAATTGGCCTTGTTTGAACTTCACATGTGATGGACTGCCATCCTGCTGCTAAACGGGTATCATATCTATCTTAATTATAATACCTTCTGGCTAATGTTAGGTCAAAAAAATTAATTCTATGTGCGTTATTTAATAACTTTAATACAATATTAGTCTTATTCAAGAACTGCTAGGAAACTGAATTTGGTCAAATATAAATTTAAACAGTTCTCTGTTAAGAATATCCTGAAAAGGTGAGAATTTTGTAAAATGAATGACTAAGGTTTATTTTTACATTACCAGATCACTTAAAGAGAAAGTTTATAATGACTGCAGACAGTAATATATAAATAGAAAAGCAATTTCTGGAATGTTTCTTTGAGCTTCAGAATTCATCATCATTTAGCTACAGTCTGTGGGAATTTAATCAGGTTACTTTATTCAGTCATATATTTATTTTTGACCTAGTTCAACAAGAGGCAGGCATGTTTACTTCTAGTTCTTTTTGACTTTTATATTGCTAATACATTATTTGATTAAAAATAATCTTGAATACTCCCAGATGCACTTTATCTGCTTTATTTTCAATTGCATAAAGAGAAGGCACCATTTTATTTCTTTGGACTTATTTGTTGAAACAGAGCTGTTTATAAATGAAGTATAGACCACAAAAATAAGTGTTGAACTACCAAATCTCCTGCGTTATCAAGTCCTATTGATGGAAGAAAGAAAGAAAGAAAGAAAGAAAGAAAGAAAGAAAGAAAGAAAGAAAGAAAGA
>JANRMT010062792.1:99975338-100004573 GCA_026402145.1 Polypterus bichir lapradei
GATAGATAGATAGATAGATAGATAGATAGATAGATAGATAGATAGATTGATCTTGTGCCAGCCATACTCTCACTTCCATATCTGCCCTAAGTGACTTGGCTGTAATGCATAAGTTGTGAAAGAATGCATAATCCTAATGCTAAAATGAAGGGACTATAGATTGATCCTATATGTATGGTTGTCTAGCAACAATGATAGAGACCAAACAGCTGATTACACACTACAGGCATAGAAGAGCATCCAGTAATATTACTGATATTGTTACTTAATGATTTATACAGGGCGGCACGGTGGCGCAGTGGGTAACACTGCTGCCTCGCAGTTAGGGTTCGCTTCCCTCCCTGCATGGAGTTTGCATCTTCTCCCCGTGTCTGCGTGGGTTTCCTCCAGGTACTCCGGTTTCCTCCCACAGTCCAAAGACATGCAGGTTAGGTGTATTGGTGATTCTAAATTGTCCCTAGTGTGTGCTTGGTGTGTGGGTATTTGTGTGTGTGTGTGTGCGTGCCCTGCGGTGGGGTGGTGCCCTGCCCAGGGTTTGTTTCCTGCCTTGTACCCTGTGTTGGCTGGGATTGGTTCCAGCAGTCCCCCGTGACCCTGTAGTAAGGATATAGCGGGTTGGATAATGGATGGATGGATGATTTATACAATTACTGATAACCTGGCCAGTGTAAATGTTCACTTTACTGTAGTGCTAAATTTTAAATTTTATTATTATAGAGCACAGCGACTTTTATCAGAAAAAAATGGCTTATGAAAATGAAAGATGAGATGAGTATTGTAGAGTTCTGTGGTGCTTGAGATAGTTCTTAATTTAATCTTCCACTTATATTTTCAATAACTGCATTATGTTTCCATATCACAGCAAAACTCAGAAGTCAGACTGTTCAGGCGCTTCCCACCACCACTTTATAGATCTCTAGCTAATTTTGGAAAAATCTAGTTTTTTGCACAGCAAAATGAAAATCTCAAAATCTCTTTCCTTGGAAAAGCAGGGAAAATGTAGAGTAAGGAGAGTCTTTTAAGCATGTTTCTAGGAGGTACAGTGTGTGCTGTGTTGTTTGGCTCTTTTAGGTTAATTAGCAAGATGATTGATGATTTTCTTGTGTCAGTGTTATAGTTAAAACCTCTGTAGTTTAAGCAGTAACTTTCTTGTATTTTAGTAGAAGACTTTGGTGGTGCAAACTGCTGACTCTGGCTGTTATTCATTATATTCTTTTAATTTCAAACTTGACTTAGCAAATTGATTAAAATATACAGGCAAAGGGAACAGGTTGATGTCATTAAGCGTGCAAACAGTCACACAATAGGTGACTTTGTCATCAAAAGTAATGTTTTGGCTGCAGGCCTATATTTGTGACTCTAAACTGAATAAGTACGAGTGAAAATAGATAGACGGTTAGCTTGAAAGTAATAATCATCATACTGTTAGCTACCCAGACTCATCCACAGACACAATAATTATGAATATATAAAATTTACTAGCTGTGTTACCCGGCTTCACCTGGGAAATTTCATAAGACAGTGAGCTGTCAGTTAATTGGATGTTTCAGAAGCAATATGTAAATAAGTATTTTTCTTTTGTAGAGTTTTTACCAAAGGCTAATATTACTGGCAAGCAGTGTGGTGTTATGATTAAGGCTCAGGACCTAGGACTTCATACCCTGAGGTTGTGGGTTCAAATCCTACTACTGACACTGTGTGACCATAAGCAAGTCACTTCATGTGCCTGTGCTCCAATTGGAAGAGCAAAACAAATGTAACCAATTGTACGTTAAATTTAGTAAGTCACCTTGAATAAAGACGGCATTCAAGTAATCAGTAATAATATTATTATGTTATTGGAGCTGCTTACTCTTGAACATGCCATACACATTTTTCTATGAGTAAAATATTCCTGCATTCTATCAATTTCTGCTTTTCCTAGTGAATTGGCTTTTGTTGATGGTCCTTGCAAAACACGGTTTAACAGAAAAGTGTGTTCTTTTGAATTGAAACGATCAGTAGGAATAATATGAAATTTGAGTATCTTTTATTATCACTTTTAGATGTTTATGATTTTCACTTGTTTATGTCATTCACTCAAGTATTTTATTGTGTTTTTCATCATTTGTAAGTTCAACCTTGTTCCTTTTTTTTTTTTTGTCATAACCATAGACGGACAGTAAAGTTCTAACACATCATGTTTCACTTTAACTTAATCAACACAGCAATGACATTTACATGCAGCACATTTAAGTGACCCATGTAACAAATAAAATGTTTCTACTTTTGGGGTTGTTTTCTCTAGTTCTTAAAGTGGAAGAAAATAACTGGCAGTACTATGTTTTGGAGAGCTTTTAAACGATCGAGGGTCCCCATTTAAAGTTTATGGAGTGATGAAAGGGATGTTCAGACAAACATGTAAATCTAAACAGAGGGCAGGAGGGGGTACCCTTTCAATGTCAATACTTGTACATAGTTATCCATGTTCTTGTAAATTGGGTTGTAAAAGGAAATGTATCATTAAACTGCTTTACGTTCTGAATGTTCTGAGGTAACAGTTAACCGAGAAACATGGCATGATATGGATGTGTGTCCAACTTCACTCATGTTCATACCACAGTATATGTGATTGTCCATTAGAACTTCCCTTTTCTGGTCAAATAAATTGTTCCTTATTAATCTTCCTCAGTATCCTTTCATTCTTAACCCAATTCTTTCTCCATCGTGTGCAGCAATGTTGTTTTTCACAATAAAATCATTGACTTAACTTTGACTTGTAATTATTGAGTGTGATTAATTAACAGAGAGTGCTTGGCTGTTTTACTGGTGGCGCTTCTAGTCTGACAGCTCCTTCATCTTGGTAATTTTTACCCTCCAAGGTACAGGAGCAAAATAGCTGAACAAGTTTTTCCCCGCAAGATACGTTAAATGGGGTTTAAAACAGAATGTAAACTAGTGTCTAATGATATCAAGTGACTCAATAATTCAACACACACATCACTGAAATTAACAGAAAATTAATATGCATTCTGAATATATATTGTAGTAGTTATTCCAACCTGCAGTGAACTAGATCTCTATCTAAGGCGGGTTCCTCCTGGTTTGGTCCCGATGACACTGCAATACAAATTATGTATTAGACTGATATTTGGTGTGCCACTTAGTTTTGAAACCTAATGGAGTTCCATTATTTTATTTTGATGATCTAGTCATTTTTTGTATGCAGAATATTTGTGTGAATTGTAGAAAATAATTAGCACCCATCTTAGAAGAGTACATGTATTAGAATGCCATGACATCTCTTTGCTATACTCCATATACATACTGCACGTCACAGGTATTGTTTTCATAATTTTTACCTTTTGATAAAAGTGCAATAACTTAATAACTTTATCCACCACAAAATGGAGGAATATTTTATCAAAATCTTTTTACTTCTGAAGTGATGTTAAATTCATTCTTTAAACTACACATATATTGAATTTTTCAAGTAATTGTGAAACAGGGAAGCATAGTAAGTACAGCTGTCTGATTTACATAAAGTAGCGACTAAACTTTTGTTATTTTTAGTTTGTTGTAACTATAAAAATTACATTATTCTTGAAATTCCCATGAATGAATCTTTATATAAATCTTCCATCCCCTGCTTCATTTTGTTAGAAAAATGAAAACATGTTTAATGAATTAAAATAAAAGCAGAAGTCACATGTTCTAATCTTGTTGCATAATTTTTAAAATATACTGTACCAAAGCAAAAAAGCTTTATATTACTGGAAATATTATTTGTGGATGTTCAATTTAGTCATGTACCCTGTATATAAGATCTATGTGACAATGTAATATACAGATTATGTATTTAATGTCTTTATACACACTTTACACACATAAATGAAAAGTCTTTCCATCCTTCAATTTTGTGAACCTGGTTAATTCAGTTTGGGGTTACAGGGAGCTAGAAACTATTATGGCAGGAATGTTTTTCAGGACAGGAAACATCCCTGTGTAGAAAGCACAATTATACTGGGCCAATTTAAATTCACCAATTAACTTAACAGGCATGTGTTTAGGATGTAACAGGAAAACGCAGCTTTAAAATGTGAGACAGCAGCACTAACCACAGAATCACAGTACTGATCTAGCATAGAAAAATGTCTCCATTAACAAGAGGATGTCACACATGAAACTGTTGGAATCCTGAATCCTCTATGATGAGCTCCAGAATCCAATTCTCAACAGTCAAAATGCAATCTGATGAGGTACTAAGAATGTCTTCAATTTGAACATGCTTACTGTATATGGCAGTATTCAACTTACATAAAAAAGCAGTTGGTTTACTCTGTGATTTCAGTATGTTGAGAAAAACAATGAAAGGCTCATAGAGTTAACGATAAGGATTTTATGATTAATGCATAAAGTGGCTGAAATGGGCTTGTGTCTGATCTGTGCTACTTCCTAGCATTGCTGGGATAGGTTTCAGGAATTATAGGATTACAGGAATGCTGTCTATTAAATGTATTTTTATTAATGCTTATTCTGGTGCATGTCACCCTGTCCTGACAGCAACATAAATACGATTGCATAGGCATGAAGCTGTGGTTAATGCACTAACAATTTAGAAGTCACAATTTACCAGAACAAACACAGAAAAAATAAGCATAAACAAAAAAAATGTAGCTTATACCCTAGGTTAGAACAGGCCTTGTAGTGGACTGGTCTCTCTTCCATTTCACTTGGTGTTATGTGAAAATGGCTGTGGCTGTCTGAAGCCCTGAATTGGATTAAGCATGTTTAAGAAAGTTATCTAATGCCATGTTATATGATTTATTAATCCAAGTTTTCATTTTTATTAACAAACCATTTATTTTATATAAAATGAACAGTTTGATCTCCAGCAATTTTGACTCAGAACTTTGATTAGATGTACTTAAATATTCCCGATCTGCACACTCATTAAATCCATTTTCTGACCTGTTTATCTAGTTCAGGACTGTGATGTATGGCACATTTGTGAAGTATTTCAATGGAGTGCCTGACCAATTCAGCTTATCATAGGATGAACCTTGCCTCTTTAAATTATTGGATGTGAATTTATACTTGTGAAAGCTAATTAACTTAATGAACTGGTGCTACAGATTCATGAGCGCAGATGGAGCTATGACATTGATGTTATACAAAGTCAACAACAGGCCTCATATTTTGCATCATTCTACAGAAGGTTGTAGGGATGAGGAAAAGTAACTACATTTAATTACATTTTAAAAATCAAAATATATTAGTAAATTTGCCTTTATGCTTTAGAAGAATGAACTAAAATGAAAGTGGTGTTTACAGATTTTATAGATTTCTACAACACAAGTTAAAGTGAAATCAGTGGCCTTTCCTGAAATGTAATTGAAACTATTGTTCAACGGTTTAATTTACTCCATTATTAAAACCACTTCACTTGGTTCAGAATGATCAGGGTTTGAACTCATCACTGCATCATTAGGTGCAAGAAAAGAGACAATCTTGGACACAAGACACTTGTCATGCAGACAGTTTTCACAAGTAGTGCCAATCTATAATCATATATTAGCCTAACATATGAAATCTTTGGAATTTGGGGGAAAACCTAAGTCTATGGAGAAAAATCTGACGCTAATAAGGGTAGAAATTGCCAGCTCTACATAAGAAGTCCCCAGACTGAGATTCAAGCCCAGGAACTGAGAAGCAGTTGTAGCGGATGGCTGGGGCACTTGTGATGGAAGGACCAGGGGAAAGGGCATATTCAAGGCAATACCTCCCCTGGAACACTAGAGGGCAACCCTACTGGCTCATAATTGGGCCACAGGTTTGAAGCATAAAAGTTCAACCCTGCTGGGGTCTGTGGTCACTACCAGGGGGGTGCCAGGACAGTTGCTGAGCCCTGGGTTGCAGCACTTCCATCACACCCAGAAGTACTGCCAGAAGAAGATCTGGGAGCACCTAGAACACTTCCGGGTGCCCTGTAAAAGGGACCACTTCACTCCATTCAAAGAACCAGAGAAGGGAGGAGGAGGAAGAAGCTTGTTGGGAGAGGAGTGAAGGTGGTAGACTAAGGAAGAGAAGAAGAAGAAGAAGAAGGGACTGTGTTTAGTTTCTTATACTTCTGTACTGTGGTTTGTAGTGGGGAGTGAAGAAAAATCACTGCCCCACTTAGAATAAAATGTGTGTTCTGGACAGAATTTGTGTCTCACGTCTATCTGTGTTGGGTAGGGTGGCTGGTACACAGTACACAGTACATATACATTTACTTATTTATGAAAGTGAACTCAAGGAAAACAGAATGTCTATTGAAAAGAATAACTATAAGCAGAGAGGCTGGCAGAATGTTGGCTTATTTCTGGTGAGATAGATGTTCTTTTTAAATGAAAATGAGTCCCCAGGTGTAAGAGCCATTTGCTAGTTATTTAAGTTATATTAAATGTTTGCCTATATATTAGTGCATAGTCTATGGGAGGTTCTTATAACCCCCATAAGTTGAATTGAATTGGTATATTCTAACGATTTCTTGCCCCTCTGACTATAGAGTAGTCTCAGTTAGTGACCTGCCTTGCTGTGTGTAAGTCATGGAGGGCACACGGTTTTAAACCATGCCTTTACATGCTCAATAGTAAGAAAGTTAACATGCTGTATTGAACAGGCAGTGCCATATGTTTACAGTAGAGCATAATGAAGATGAAGTAAAGCATCTTTAAGTATAGAAACAACTGAGGTTTAACAAGAAAAGCTAAGTTTATAGAAGAAACATTTTTTTGCCTTTTATTCTATGTTTGTAACAACCATTTTTCTTTATTCTTGTGTGGACTATTTGCTTTGAATTTTCACTAAATCTTTTAAAACAAACTTTTGGATTAAAAGATTTCTTTCGGCACAAGTTTTACCCATGCTTGATCCTACCTTACTCACCAGCAGTTACAATAGGGGTTAATGTTCTCAAAAGCCTGTGTAGTTTTATTGTCGTCTTTTCATATGCCTGCTGTCTTTACATTGAAATGTTACGTCACTCCCAGCTTCCTGCAGGGCTCACATTTCTCACACAAAGGTACAGTGGTGTGAAAAACTATTTGCCCCCTTCCTGATTTCTTATTCTTTTGCATGTTTGTCACACAAAATGTTTCTGATCATCAAACACATGTAATCATTAGTCAAATATAACACAAGTAAACACAAAATGCAGTTTTTAAATGATGGTTTTTATTATTTAGGGAGAAACAAAATCCAAACCTACACGGCCCTGTGTGAAAAAGTAATTGCCCCCTTGTTAAAAAATAACCTAACTGTGGTGTATCACACCTGAGTTCAATTTCCGTAGCCACCCCCAGGCCTGATTACTGCCACACCTGTTTCAATCAAGAAATCACTTAAATAGGAGCTGCCTGACACAGAGAAGTAGACCAAAAGCACATCAAAAGCTAGACATCATGCCAAGATCCAAAGAAATTCAGGAACAAATGAGAACAGAAGTAATTGAGATCTATCAGTCGAGTAAAGGTTATAAAGCCATTTCTAAAGCTTTGGGACTCCAGCGAACCACAGTGAGAGCCATTATCCACAAATGGCAAAAACATGGAACAGTGGTGAACCTTCCCAGGAGTGGCCGGCCGACCAAAATTACCCCAAGAGCGCAGAGACGACTCATCCAAGAGGTCACAAAAGACCCCAGGACAACGTCTAAAGAACTGCAGGCCTCACTTGCCTCAATTAAGGTCAGTGTTCACGACTCCACCATAAGAAAGAGACTGGGCAAAAATGGCCTGCATGGCAGATTTCCAAGACGCAAACCACTGTTAAGCAAAAAGAACATTAGGGCTCGTCTCAATTTTGCTAAGAAACATCTCAATGATTGCCAAGACTTTTGGGAAAATACCTTGTGGACTGATGAAACAAAAGTTGAACTTTTTGGAAGGCAAATGTCCCGTTACATCTGGCGTAAAAGGAACACAGCATTTCAGAAAAAGAACATCATACCAACAGTAAAATATGGTGGTGGTAGTGTGATGGTCTGGGGTTGTTTTGCTGCTTCAGGACCTGGAAGGCTTGCTGTGATAGATGGAACCATGAATTCTACTGTCTACCAAAAAAGCCTGAAGAAGAATGTCCGGCCATCTGTTCGTCAACTCAAGCTGAAGCGATCTTGGGTGCTGCAACAGGACAATGACCCAAAACACACCAGCAAATCCACCTCTGAATGGCTGAAGAAAAACAAAATGAAGACTTTGGAGTGGCCTAGTCAAAGTCCTGACCTGAATCCAATTGAGATGCTATGGCATGACCTTAAAAAGGCGGTTCATGCTAGAAAACCCTCAAATAAAGCTGAATTACAACAATTCTGCAAAGATGAGTGGGCCAAAATTCCTCCAGAGCGCTGTAAAAGACTCATTGCAAGTTATCGCAAACGCTTGATTGCAGTTATTGCTGCTAAGGGTGGCCCAACCAGTTATTAGGTTCAGGGGGCAATTACTTTTTCACACAGGGCCATGTAGGTTTGGATTTTTTTTCTCCCTAAATAATAAAAACCATCATTTAAAAACTGCATTTTGTGTTTACTTGTGTTATATTTGACTAATGGTTACATGTGTTTGATGATCAGAAACATTTTGTGTGACAAACATGCAAAAGAATAAGAAATCAGGAAGGGGGCAAATAGTTTTTCACACCACTGTATGTGCCCAATATACTAAGACACCTTTCTAAAATCAAGCAGCACTCCTTTATTTTTGATTTCTTTACAAGCAGGAGTGCATCCTATATGAATGTTGGACAGAACTTGAAGGCATATGGTTGAAAAAATATTCTGCTTCTCTGTGTCACCCTAAAGAATATCATCAATATTGTAAATTTGATGGAGTTTATAGGACATTACTTTCAGCTGATAGGATCCGAATCTTGGACATAGGAATTGAAATCCCCATTTAGGGAATTTCAAAGGTGATATGACATTAGTAAAAAAGCAGATTTCATTTATTTGTAAATTTTATACACCCACTTTGCCCACGGCAGAGTATTCATTTGCTGCTTTTTATAGGGTACATCTAATTCCACAACATATATTTCTATCATTATCTATCTAAGTGTAAAGTATGAGTCATTTTGTGTGCTTTTATTTGCTAAAAAGAATAGCCAATTTTTATCACAGGAGTTTACTAATTAATGTTCATGAAAGTGCAAAATGCCAGCCACTACTAGCTAACTAGTCAGGCTTGAGGAACTGAATGGTCTTCTTACAACACGTGATATTTTTGTAAAGGTTTTTATTCTTGTAAGATTTTTGAATTACTGCAGATATCTCACAAGAATACATTTGGTTCTACTAGCATTAAGTAATGCAGTACAAATATTCAGGTATTGACATCACTTAATCAACAGGGGGTGAGTTTGGCCATGAATACATAACAGTATTTAATTTGTGAATGCTATATTGGTGGCATTTAAAATTTTATATCAGTGACTTTTCCCATACTACTGTATGTAATCTGCAGTGTTTTTGACAAGACATTTCCATGGCTACAATCTTGTACCGGTACCTATTTTGAAGCGGAGACTACAAAAGCATTATAAAAGCTACAGTGGTGAAAATTAAAGAGGGGCTGTTTTAATGCTTAAATAACTGAATATTACAAGATGTGTTTGTATAATTTCCATGCAAATAGTAAAAATGTTCTTCTGTTCTATGCTGCTAAACAATACAACAATGACAGAAATACTTCTTTTTATAGTTAACATGCCTGGTACATCCACCAAGCATGTTAAATATAAAAAGTGGCAGTGCAAATATAATGCAGAAAAATAAGCGATTATTGTGCCAAACAATTAGCACAATTAAGACTGTTAAAAACAGTAGCAGTAACATTAATATACAGCAAGAGTTCACAAATTCTTTATGCTTCTTAAATAAACAGTGACAGTATCTATTATGAAACCTTCTCTAATGACTATCTTTGTGTTGGAGGTGTTATATCTCTCACTGCACTGAACTGAAGACTAGAAATGTCCCTACAAAGTAGCTTCACTGTGCTTGTTGGAAGTATTCAGCCACCTCTCAGTTCTACTTAAATACACTGAATGAAAAATGAGACAAGTCAGTCTAGCGAGATAAATGGAACTTTAAATTCAAGGCTCATTAATTTCAGTCAATAATGATCCAGCAAGGAAACATTAGCTCATTTGTTGTCAACCAAAATGCTATGGAGTCACCTGTTAAGATTATTTGGTCTATACCCAAGAGTGGTACCTCAAGAGTTTCTGAATGTACTGTACCCAGTAAGCAGGAGTCCTTTGACTGGTTTGTTTCTTAAGTGGTTCTTTGTTGTAAAAGTTTTATTTAAGGAAGGTGCATAAAAGGAAAGTTTTTTTAGGCTTAACCCCAACAATGTTTGTGAGTAAATATCATAAATCTACTCTGCACTATGCCTTTGTACTACTTTTATTAGATACTTTTGGCTGTTGCATGAAATTTCTTTCAAAATTCCTCTTTTTTTCTGATGTGCTTCTGTTTAAGACCACTTGAAAAATGGCAAAAAATCATATTTTGCATGGTTGGATCTTAACAAGGTTCCAAGTAGAGCTTCAACATGCAACAAAAAGAAATGGGAGTAAGACAAAACATTTTTTGAGCATGCAATTTAATGAAAACAATGATTAAACTGAAACAGGCTGTTTTACAGCTGATCAAAAGTGTAGGACCACACCTCCAAAAAAACCCGTAAACCCCCCCAAAACAGAAATCAAACCTCCAAATATGAACTCAGTACTGAGTAACTCCACCGTTATTGTTGATCACTTCAAAAATTCGTTGCGGCATGCTTGATGCAAGCGTTTCCATGAGGTGAGTGGGAACATTTCTCCAAGTGGTGAAGACGGCCGCACGAAGGGCATCTACTGTCTGGAACTGTTGTCCATTTTTGTAAACTTCCCTTGCCATCCATCCCCAAAGGATCTCAATTGGATTTAGATCAGGGGAACAAGCAGGATGGGCCAAAAGAGTGATGTTATTCTCCTGGAAGAAGTCCCTTGTCCTGCGGGCATTGTGTACTGTAGCATTGTCCTGTTGAAAAACCCAGTCGTTACCACACAGACGAGGGCCCTCAGTCATGAGGAATGCTCTCTGCAACATCTGGACATAGCCAGCGGCCGTTTGACGCCCCTGCACTTCCTGAAGCTCCATTGTTCCACTGAAGGAAAAAGCACCCCAGACCATTATGGCGCCCCCTCCACTGTGGTGCGTAGAAAACATCTCAGGTGGGATCTACTTGTCATGCCAGTAACGTTGGAAACCATCAGGACCATCAAGGTTAAATTTTTACTCATCAGAGAATAAAACTTTCTTCCACCTTTGAATGTCCCATGTTTGGTGCTCTCTTGCAAAGTCCAAACGAGCAGTTCTGTGGCGTTCAAGGAGACAAGGTCTTTTTAAGACGTTTTTTGCTTTTGAAGCCCTTCAGTCTCAGATGCCGTCTGATGGTTATGGGGCTGCAGTCAGCACTAGTAACGGCTTTAATTTTGGTCGAGGATCGTCCAGTGTCTTGACGGACAATTGGATCCTCCGGCTCAGTGCTGGTGAAATTTTTTTGGGTCTTCCACTTGACTTTTTTGTTCCATAACCCTCAGGATCATTTAAGAAATTCCAAATGACTGTCTTACTGCGTCCCACCTCAGCAGCCATGGCGCGCTGTGAGAGACCCTGCTTATGCAGTTCAACAACCCGACCACGTTCAAAAAGGGAGAGTTTTTTTGCCTTTGCCATCAGAACGTGTGACTACCTGACAGAAAATGACAATGAATCCACATCTTTGCACAGATTTGGCCTTTTAAAGGCATGTGGTCCTAAAATCTTGATCAGCTGTAAAACAGCCTGTTTCAATTTAATCGTTATTTTCAATTAATTAAATGCTCAAAAAATGTTTTGTCTCACTCCCATTTCTTCGTGTTGCATGTTGAAGCTCTACTTGGAACCTTGTTAAGATCCAACCATGCAAAATAGGATTTTTTTTGCCGTTTTTCAAGTGGTCTTAAACTTTTGATCAGGACTGTATGTTTGATTTAAAAAAAAAATAAAATTGGCCAATGGAAAGTGAATGCTCTACTATTTACAAACATTGATGCATGCATCCATCCATTTTCTGAACCCACTAATACAGCAGTTAGTTTCAGTTACGTTACAGCTGATGAGAGAAGGACACATAGAATGCCCTTTGTGCTTGTTGATGATGGCTGTACAAATGAGAACTTCCTGTTCATGGATGACTTTTGAAGCTGACTGACTGGAAGAGCAGGTTCTGGAGGCAAGGTCACATTCTTGTAGTTGCTCTTCATGGTTTAATGCAGCAGTTCTCAACCTTTCTAGTGCTGAGACCCTTTAATACAATTTCCCATGCTGTGGTAACCCCAACCGTAAAATTATTTTCATTGCTACTTCATAACTGTAATTTTGCTACTGTTATGAATCGTAATGTAAATATCTGATATGCAGGATGTATCTTCATTGTTACAAATGGAACATAATTAAAGTCTAGTGATTAATAACAAAAACAATATGTAATTATATATTGTGAAATATTTATTTCTAATTACAAATAAATTACATTTTGTCTTTATGACTTACGTTTATTTGTTTTTCTTCATTGTGTATTGAGCTGTATTCACCGTATTCATGTTGTATACTTATGTGAAAATGTGAAAAGCATGGTGTAGCGTAGATAACAGTCTTAATATAACAACAGTAAACTACATTGCTACAAAATTGTTGCAATAGTACACGTAAAAAGCCAACGTCAGTGTGAAGGTTGAGGCTGCTTCTTTCTCACCAGATCAGAAATTCTCGGGGCAGTCTTTGCAAGAGCACAACGAAGATCATCTTCTGCAACAAGTCTACTTCTGTATTTAGGCTTCATAACCAACAAGCTGGAAAACCCTGTTTCACAAAGATATGTATTTGGAAATGGAAGAAGAAGTGTGTAAATCGCCGCAACGTAACGTTTTGCCGTTCAATGTACAGTAATGTAAACAGTTAAAAATTATAAAGTTACGACAATTAAAACGTTTGAAATTATTCTGATTCAATTATCTGCAACATCTATCCTCAAATGACAATTATAGTAAAAAACTAGTAACTATCAATGGAAAAAAATTGTACAATAACAAGTTTTACACATTAGAATCGACAAAATCCATATTTCCAATGGTCTTAGGCGACCCCTAGCAAATCGTCATTCGACCCCCGATGGGATCACGACCTACAGGTTGAGAATCGCTGGTTTATTGGTTAAGAAAAAAATGGAAGATGGGCAAGTCACTGTGTCACTCCCAAATTATTCCCCTGGGGTACGATCTTTAAAATTCTTCCTCATATAGGGCAGTGCAACGGATGCAACTCAACAATATGGATTTAAAATGTCATCTAGTTACACTATGTGTGAACTCTGTAGGGTCTTTCTTGTGCATGTCCTGCATTTCCCTGTATACTCAAATTTCCTCACAGATCTCTTTACAATATAACACAGGGCCATCTTAACAGCATTATATAACCCCAGACAAAGCAGTGCACTGGGGCCCCTGCCTACACAACCACTCAGCTTGTCACAAAATACATAGATTAGCATGGGGCCCCTATGCTTGTGGGGCCCCCGGGCAACTGTCCAGTGTGCCCATGCCTTAAGACAGCTCTGATATAACGCTAACTAGTACCTATAATTTAGAAATGTACAAGTAAGAGTTGGTGTGTTTATGAGTTGGCATTTCATGGATTGCTGTCTCACTTGTATTGATTGCGGCCTTTCGCCTAGAACTGACAATGTATACATTAACTCTCTGTAACTCTCTATTAGGCAAACTTAAAATCATATGTGTTTGTTGCTTAGCCTTGAAAGCTACACATATACAATCAAAATATGAGCAAATAATGTAGAACATTTCAAAAAGCTTGAACATGATTATTGATGCATAAGGGAAATTTCACAAATACTATGTCTTAAGAAACACAGTTGATATCATATCACTTATCATATTTATCACAACCACAGAAGAACCAACTTGAAATAACACACTGTTTAATGGCTAATGACCAATGCAACATTACATTTGATAGAAATCACTGCTGTTTTGTTAATTTGAAGAAGCCTGTACAATGTTAAAACTCAGCTTTGGGTGCGGCACCACTTAGACAATTACCAGCCACCATCTTGTAGGCAGAGTGGCTGTTCGACCAATGATGGAATGTTTGTCAAGACACAAGGACAGTTTCAATTGGACCAGAAGATAAATTCGAATAAGAAAATATAGCAAAGGTGAAAATCTGATAATCAAGCCTAATACACACCCAAAATGAATTAAACATAAAAAAGCCAGAGATCAAAACTACATTAAGAAATGCACAAGCAAAAATGGTTTTAAAATTAATAACAAAATTGGATAAAGCTTTCCACACAGCACTGGCTTAAATTGCATCACATTAAAGGTGTCACCTGCTGCTACATCCAGAAGTGCAAAGCTCAGCAACCACTACACCAAATGGCAGCACAATAAAAAACAAAAGGGTAACTATATAGTAGTGAAAATAATTGTAGAATAAAATAATAAGTCCAATAACAAAACAAAGAAATAAAACAAAAGTGAAAGTTACATTTCTAAATTTCACAATCCTAGAAAATCTTTACAAGCTTAGACAAAAATGTATCCTTCTTAGGAAAAATTCTTCTAAGTAGCTCCACAGCTTACAGCTAAATGCTCTTTTTTTGCAGCAGGCAGGCATAATGTAGCTTGGTTACCTGTAATATCACATTCTTAGTAGCACCTTACATGAACAATGTACATTTTCATAGCCTATAGCAGGGTGAAAATTTACTGTTTTTGTTCTTTTTTGATGGGGGGCTTCTTTTACTTTGTCTCTGTGATCAAATCCGGTAGTCTTTATATTCTGTATGCACCTTTTTTGTGCATGGTTATTTATTTCTGCTTTAATCTAGTATTTAGAGTGTATAAAGCTCTTTTATGTCCATTTGGTGAACAGCCATTGACTACGCTCTTGCAATTCTTTCTCCCCCCTTTGCTTGTTGGTGGTGAAGTCACCAGCCTGATCTTCTGGTGCTAAAATGCATGGCAAACAAATTTTGCTGGACAGGCTCAGCTGGCAATTCAGCAGTTTCTAAGTAACTATAGTGCTAGCAGCATTCCTTGGTGCAAAGTTTTAAGAAACTATTAACAAGGAAAGCCCATTGTTATCTTTTAGACTTTGTGGTTGCTAACGGAGTGACATGGGTGGGGCAAAAAATTTTGATGGGAAGAATAAAATCATTTTTGATAAGAGGGAGAAAAACATTTTTGATGGGAGAAAACCTTTATTGTGATGGGAAGAATAAAAATGTTTTTGAGAGGAAAATTTCAATTAGAGGAATTATTTTTGATGTGAGGAAAAAGCATGTTTTGTTGAGAGAAAAGAGTATTTTTTTAATGAAAGGGAATTTTTTTTTTTATGAAAGACAAAAACATGTTGGTGTGAGGAGGAAGATTAATTGAGACACTTTTGCATTTTCTCATAAAAGTGTCAGAAGCATAACGTTTGAAAATATTAGGAGAAGATAATGCAAGCAACCCAAAATGGCCAAAGCACGCCACGTCTTAGCATCTGCTGTTACAGTAACTGAGGCTGTCCCACTAACACTGACACCCAATCGTCTTTACTGTCTCTAAGTATATCTTCAAGCACTCCGCAGCTCGGAGTGGAGCAGAGCGTTGGAGATTTGCAATCACAGTTTCAGTTATTCTCATGGCAAATGCAGTGTTTCAGTCAACATGATGCTGTGCTTACATGGTCCTGTTTCAGTCACCTTGTTGTTTGATTGTGCTCTCTGCTGGGAGAGGGTCATTGCATGTTTGTGGACCAAGACTGATTTGTCAGTCTGTATGAACACATGGAATGTTAAAAAAGAGAGTGAGTTTAAGCTTTTGATAAGGCTAGTGCTGAATTAATTGGCACTTAGTGCACATGTAAGCAATAGAAATGTCATCTAATATGAAAACTTTAAACAATAATTATTAATATCATTAGTCAAAAGTATGGGAAATTAACCTTTTAAACTGTAATAAAAATTCCATCCAAAACTTTTCACACCATGCACTCTGGGGGTCTAGCGATATTATGCACGTTATACAGGCCGTTTACTAAAGTTTCTCTGTCTTGTATGTCATTTTTTCAAAGTCAGAGTTGCCACTAACCAAATTTTTTCTCAGAGGGAGGTTCTAATATAGTAGTTCAATAGGCCCAACATTGTACTAGACATTCTCTAAGGGTACAGCAGGATAAGGGGCTAAAAGTGAGCCAGACCTGCAGTGAAGGACAAAATGTGGACAGTGATGGGGAAGATAAAAGATGACAAGTGTTTGAGAAGAAGTGTTTTGGCAATTGAAGAGGACAAGATGTGAGCAAGAAGACATTTTGTTCATTTTAAACTCTGTAGAGAAAAAGAAAAGAGCAGAATGTCCTTGCACCTGTTAAGAAGCAGTGGAATTGCTAGGCTTTTTAATACAAAGAAATTAGAAAAAGATGGAATTTTATGTTAACTACAGACATCATTACAAAGTAAACTTTAATCCATGTGATAATAAAGCATTTGTGTAAATATTAAAATATTTGTAAGATTTTCTCACAGAGTAATTGTGTACATTTCTAGAGGCCAAGACGTAGAAACACAATAGTTATGCAGTAATAATTTGCTTTAATTTATCGAATAATCCTTGGTCCAAATTCAAACATTATTAACAGATTAATTTGTTGTATTCATTTTGTTAGTCAAAGAAATAGCACTTTTTGTAATTGTAATAACCTGAGTCTATATTGTTAAACTTTTCAAAAAGGCCAAGAAATGTCTATAATCATAGGCTGAGAATATAACAAGACTGTGCTACTGTATATGCAATTCATTGTGTCTTATATTTTGTAATTTTGTATATGCAGATTTAGTTATTTTGCTTTTGCGGCATTTTCAGTTGGAAATCAGGTAAATGAAATGAGTCATTGTGATAAGAAAGAGTTATAATTTGTGATGTGACCTTTGTGTAAAATATAAAAACAAAACCTTGACTAGCTGCTGTAAAATCAGCAGTAACCGCAATCATATAATGTGGACATTCTTAAAGATTAATTATTGGAACAACAGGAAATAATTTTACTCCTCAAATCCGAGTTGACAAAGCAAACAGTTGTAAAGCTTAACACTTATTTGCGAAATCTGGCAACCTGTAATGCAGAGTGCTGATTAAGAATTCTTTTGAGGTCAAATGTTCCTTGTTTTTAATTATAAAGCTGCTGTTATTTAACGTTATCATGTTGTTTAAATAAGTCTGTAGTACGATGCTTCTTGGGGAAAAAAGACCTGGAGAGGCTTCAAATGATAATTTTCTGTGAATGGCAAGCAGTCAACACTCTACTTGCATAGCAGCAGTCAGATCTCACTTGTACTTGCTGCCAACAACAGAAAATAGAATAAGAGAGTTGGTTTACTGTCAAGTTTTCTAAAGAGGCAACCACTTAAAGGAATGCTATTAATTTTATTAAAGGACACAGAATTTTCCAACATAATTGAAAAACTAAATTTTAAAGTTCACTTTACAAATAAGTGTTTCTGTTTTTCAGGTTTGAAAAATTTAATTAAGCGTTGTATCAATATATGTACATTTGGAGTGGAATGATCAGACTTCTTATAGTCTCTATAGTATATAGTTTTTTGTCCTGAAAAAAAGTCACAGCTATTTTGCAGAGTTTTTTCTATACGTAAATTACAAGAGTACCACCAGACCAAATTTGGATACTATACTTCGGGGCTAAACACATTTTTTGTTTTATGTAATGAAACCTATTTCTGTTTTAATGCATTCTTCCTTATGTTGGCGCTAAGAGTTGTGATATGTTGCATGTTGCTTGAACAGGCAAGTAAGTAGTTCACTAAACTCTGTATACATGGCAATCCTACTACAACTAGTATTATCTTCTTTTAGTCCAGTCGTATCTTTTAAGTGATTTGTATTTGAAGAACAGTGAAAGGGGTTGTGAATAGTTCATCTGAATCAGTTATTGTCAACTGAATTTGAATCATCTTTAAAAGTGAAATGGGTTTTTATAGACTGCTTACAATAGTGCTGGTAAAAGAATTGATGAAGAATAATTGAACAAAAAACATATTTTCACACAACGCTGCATGGGTATTCTCCCTTGCCAACCCAGAAGGAGAAGAAAAAAAAATATTCATATCAATTGTTTTAATAAACAGTAGATAATAGTCAATTTATTGTCTTATCTATATCTTCTCTTTAGCAAAGTGTGGTTTGCAAAAAGTTTAACTAATACATATCATGAACGTTTTAACATGTTGTGTCAAGGGACCCTGTTTTCCTTAAACATGTTATTCCCAGTAATCTGGTGTTCAAATCAAAAACGTAATCAGCTTGAAAATGCAATAATAATAATATTGATAATAGTGCAACTCTATATATTTAGCCATTCATGCTATTGTTTCAAAAAAACAGAAGTGAACCATTTTCCAGCTGGAATCTTTATAGGAATATTTTAACAAAAAAATATTTCTTTTTTAACTGTTACGTATGTATTGTCTGCAGTGATGGGCCAGAAAAATGTTTAATCTCACATTTTTGTGAACAACACAGAAAGTAAAATACCTGATACTGTGTCTTCAACAAAAACAATATCAAAATGTTACGTTATCAGCTTGCCTGGTATCTAGTTGTATGCTTACAACCTCACCTCAAATATCACTAAATCAATCATTTCTGGAAAGTCATCTTGTACACAGCACTGGGGAAAGTTCAAATAAAACCCATGTCTTAAGTTTTTTCTACAGGTATTGCAGATTTCCTCCCACATGCCAAAGACATGTAGGTTCAGCTAAATGTGCTCAGCAGTCCTGAGTGTGCTTGTGTGCATGAGAGTGCCTTTGACTAGTTGGTTCCTACTTTCCTGATTGGTCATTTGAGGTGACTTAGAATTTAATGTTGCATCTTTTTTGGGATGTTCTGTGCTTTTTTTTAGTAGTAGTGAAATGTTATCATTACATTTATTTATGTTTGCAATACCATTTTATAAGTTTCTGGAGTTTTGTAGCCACATTGTTGTTACCAACTTTTCATAAGATGGCAGTGTCCTTCATTTTGAATCTGTGAGAAAATCTACTACAAGTTTTACTTTTGACTTCAGAGTATGGCTAGCCTTTTGGGTTTGGAATATAGGCAAATTTTGAATTTTGGTTTTAACTTTGAATTTTTGACTTTTCATCCGCTGGTGTTTTTAAATTTCTCTTAATATTTTCTTAAAAGCAGAACATTCACAACTGTAATCTGAATACGTAGGTTGGAAAATGGATGCGTATATGGGTGTTATCTCATATAAGTGTTGTGAATGTTATAAAAATAGGTTCCTGTATTTAGTCATAAGTTTCAAGGGTTTTGATAATTAAAAATGGCATTCTCTAAAGCATTTCAGCTAATGTTTTTCTTTCTGCTTTGCAAAGTTTTCTTTTTTTCATTAATGATCAGTTCATCTTCCCACAACCCCCATTTTTCTTTTCCTTCTTAAAGTATAATGTGCTGTTGTGGTTTCACACTGTTGAGTGAAAAAATGTTGACATCTCGCAAATTTCATAGTGAGAAATGTAACTGAGAATCTGTTTTTCGCCTCCATAGCAGAAAGCTTTTCCTACTGAAAAAAAATTGTAAAAACCTTATAAATATAAAATTTCTCTACCTTCACTACTACATTCAAGTAGCTAACCAAAACTCCATACTGTTCTGCTTTATTTAATGTTAAATGAAGGAAGCCTAAATGTTTCAAAAACCAGAATATAACAAATTTAGGAAAACATACAAAACAGACACATTAAAAGAGCAAGTGTTGAATTTGTCAGTAACTTGATATTTGAAAGCACATGCCCAGCAAGACATTTAACATAGATGATAGGAGGAATAAGCTTCAGTTAACACCTTTTTGATAAGAAAACGGAATTGAATAATTCTCATTTAACAAATAAATAAATTCAGCTTAAAATAAGCAGTTTAATTTCATGCTGGATCAACTTATGATAATCTATTTTCATTTAACCCATTTAGCATATTTTGTCTGATGAGTGGTTATGCAAGACTGAAGCGTAGATATTGCATGTTAATGTGGAAAAGGTTTTCCTGATTTTTTTTTCACATCTATAGTGCAGAACCCCATTTCCATATATTTTAAACTTCAGTTTTTACTACAAAGTTGACTGCTAATTTCACATAAAAATTCTATCCATGATTTTCAGTAACCAAAATTGAATGCAAGATATCAATTTAATGCCCAATCGGAATGTATTTTTTAGTGATAATTTTTTATTGAATTTAATGATAAGAAAAACAACAGTTATGAAAAAGATAAACAGAAATAACAACAAACCCCTCACAACATCCTCCCCAAGCCTGAAAGCAAAGAGAAGAATTGGAGATTAACAGTTGAAAAATGACATGGACCTGGACAATCAGTCTACCACCAAATGAGCAGCAATTTTCCAGATCTCTATATTGAGACCAGAACCTTTATCGACCTGGGACATGTAAAGCAGAAGTAAAACTAGATAAAAGAAAGAGAATTTCTAGAAATTTACAGGGAGAGAAGACAGATTTTCAGTGACAGACTAAGATTAGAATGCAGCAAGGGTATCCAGACAAAATAGCCTCTGTTGGATAAAAGGAAGAGTAAAAGTAGAGAGGTCCAGGAGAGGAAATATATTAGACAAAAGAGAAACAGAGAAAAGCAGAGGAAAACAGTTAGAAGTATCAGAACCGAAAAGCATAAACTTGGGGACAGTTCCAAAACATATGAAGAAAAGTGACAGAGACATTTAAGAGACACAAGTGATAAATGATATTTCCTTCCAGATGCATAAAGTTTTCTAGGGATGAGGTACATGTGATGTACCAATTTAAACTAAACATGCTGATGATTTGGGTTTTAAAGAATTCAGACATGTTGTTAACTATGGCTTTCTACCGGAAGGTGAGAGAGGAAAGGAGGTCGTGTTGACAAACTGAAAATAAAAGTAGAGATCCAGCAGATGACTTATGTAGATGTGCATATAAGGATGTCACAGGTTTAAAGTTTGGAGATATCAAACGAAACATTTTAAAGGTTTAGGAATCAAGTGCATAGGATATTATAACTATGTTTGCATTATGGACTGATTTGAATTGAAGATTGAAAAAGAAGGATGGAAGAGGAACATGGAGCTTAACAAATGGAACAATTTGAATTCAGTGTCATCATAATTGTCACCAAGTGTCATGATATTTTGACCAACCCATTGCAAAAGATTAGAAATAGATTAAATAGGCTTGACATCCATCGTGAAAGTAACATACTGGAAGATGCTGAAAGACGACTGGTTGTGCCAAGCTAGAGAAGTTCAGGGATTTTTTTTTTAATTTCTTCTAAATCTAGGGCCTCGTGTATAAATACCCTGTGTAAAACTCACACTAAAACATGGTGTACGGACAAAACGGGAAATATGTGTAGGTACATAAACAATCCAGATGCATAAATCTGTGCATACACCAAGCTCCATGAACATCCCATTTATAAATCCCAATGAACATGAAATTTAAATTTAATATGCAAATCAATATGAGTAGCCCCCCCCCCCTGCCTTCTTTATGTACCTCCATACATTCAGCGTTTTGTTAAAAGACAATGGCATTTCAAATTCAGAAAGTTGCACAGTGCCCAATATAAAAAGGAAGTGGTCACATATAATGGTCATTGTGAAAGGGTGAGTTGTCGCCCACTGTCTGTTTATTTTGTTTCAGACAATATTGCAAATGCTGACCCCTGTGCTAAGGACATGACTCCAGGCGGTGATGGTGCTGCTGTGCCCAGCACATCATCGGGCCCTGGCTGCACATGCACCTATGCCTTGGAAACTGCTGGGCGACCATCTGGCTGTGGGCTGACAGACACTCTTCTGCAGTTACAAAATACAATAGTGGATGCTGTAAGATATGTGGCCAATGAATTAACAAATATTAAGTCTGTACTATGTTGTACTGACCACAAATTAAATTAATTGGTTAAAAAATAAATGTTGCATCTTATTACCGGTTTTTACATTTTGCTAATTACATTCAAATGAATCTGTAACTCTGTACGATTCGGCTGATCATTTGGTGGGTCAGGGTCAGGTTCATCATACTGCATTTCTTCAGGTACAGCTAAGCAATGATTGTGTGCCACATTAAACAGCACACTGCATGCTTACACAATGCAATACACTTTCTGTAGACTATAGAGCATCACATTAATAGAGTGAAAATGCTTTCTATTTACATAAGCAAATTCATTTTCTGCAGGTGCCTTTATAGTGTAGCATAGGCATAGAGTGCCTCAATGCATAGATTCTTTGCTCTTTACATGGCTGTTTGAAGTGACTCGCTTTTCCTTAAATGGACTTCTTGCCTTTTGCCCCACTAGTTGGAAAAAGCATCTGCAACTGTGGAGTTGCCATTTTTATAGGCTCTCCGGCTATAGATGATGTAAAGCCAGCTCATTCTTTTGGTGATTCTTCCCCAGCTGATGTAACTTGTTCAGTGCCGTTGCAATAGCAATGTGCATGCTGTTGACCGCTTCAATTACATTTGGAAAACTTAACATTGCTCTGAATTGTGCTTTGATGTTTCCCAGTTCAACCACACTGTAAGGAGATCTTTTTATATCTGGATGACAAGTGGATAATACCATCCTATACAGCCGGCATGGCGTGACTCAGTGATGTTTGAGAAATGCCTGATCATCAGCAAGTTCATGTTGAAAAGCTCCTGTGGCTAAAAACCCAAGAGTGGACAGAACTTGAAAAGGAGCAGGTAAAGCACAATTCCTCAAAGTCTGTAAAGTTCAGCACACAGCTCTTAGAAATCCATATCAACTGAGAAGCCAGTCATCATCATCTATAATTGTGCACTCACTTCTAAGTCTTCCATTTGCAAGATTTTCTAACAGCTCTGAAGCAGCTATGGTAGTTGAAATAATTTGACCATTCCATACACCATTATATTGTTACAGAATGATTACAATCAAATGAATTAAATTTGAAATGCTATGCAATTAATTTCTGGGTATTTGATAAATTCTCCATCATTAATGTAAATCTAAAAAAGAAAGGGACACCACACTGAAACATTAGCACTGCTTGGTGCTCGGTGTTACCCATTTGTAAAACCAAGCAGAAACTTGAATATGTACAGTGTGGGGCTGCCGTGAAAATGTTCATGGCTTTAAGCTGTTTAGTTTTTATACATCTCGAAGTGAACATGGAAACGAGCGTACAGAACAATTTTGTGTGTACACACCGTTTATATATGGGGCCCCTGGAGAGTATATTAGACCAAGAGACATAAAGTAAGGGAACATGAATTTAATTCGAGAAAGGTGAAGGGAAGAACATAGAAGAATTTGGGTGAGACCATGTTGTACTCAACACGGAATCAGAACTGGTTAGTTAGTGGGAGAAGAAGTTGATGGGTAAACACCCAATGATATAACTCTTAAGTCCAGCAGGCTTATCCTCTTTCTGATAAATCAAATTAATGGAAGGTCTCTTACTATTATAAAGAAAAACAGAAGGAAAAGAGATATAATTTCTACCATTATTATATGTGAAAAGACACGGAGGATGGTTTTAACAAAGTTAAAAAAGGGGACTTCATTTATTTTTATAATCACCAATCTAGAGTGGAATAACTGTGGAAGAAAGGACAGTTAGTAAAAGGATTCATTGACACTACTAATGATCCAAAGATAATTTGACAATATAATGTCACGCAGGAATGGAGAATAATTGATGCCCAAACCTTCAACTAGTTAGCCAAAGGCACTTACTGCAGGAAGACCAACTAACGTAATATGGAATTTAATAGAAGGAGAGCAGACTTTGTTCAGTTAATTTAATAGCAAGACATGGCCTCAAACAAATTAAACATGTGAGGGAGATCAGAGTGCACCATTACCAAGCATAAGCAACATATCATCAGTATGTAACGAAATTTTATGATAGGGACCATGAGCTACAATAGGGGTGATAAAATCAGAAAAATGAAGAGGAATAGCAAAAGACTTAACAAAGATATTAAAAAGCAAAAGAGAACGTGGATAACACTGTCTGGCACCATTTTCATCCAAAAGGGTTCAAAAGTAGATGAGTTGGTGAGAATTGTTGCGAATGATGAGGAATATAAAGTTTTGATCAAATTAATGTAATTTTTACCAAAACCCATTACGTATAAGGCTCTCCAGAAAAACTCTAGCGCATGTGGTTAAAGGCCTACTCTGCATCAAGTGCCAGCAAAGCTACAAGTTTTGTTGTAATATATAGAAGATGACTAATGTTATGTGATGACTGGTGGAAGCTCCAGGTGAATTATTTTGTGACTAACCAGCTGCAGATTGTGTGTGAGAAGTTAGGTGTCAAGCAAACCTATAAAATGTATAAAAATGACTGTCTCACTCTACTTATGACAATAGCAATATCTTATATGAATTTATACTGTACATACAGTATATCAATTCACTCTTATTGTCAGTGCAGGTCCTTAAAGCTGGCATCACTACAACCCGAAGGTGAGCTGCAGGACTGTAGTGTACCAAGTCAAACAATAAAACCAGTAAAGCACGATTGCGACTGATGGTTTGAACCTTTGATAGAGTACAGGCCAAAAGAAACTGGTGTTTTATTATATAATAGCTTAATCCAAAATAGATAAAAATAAACAGCAAAATCTTGAAAAGAGCATAGCATGCTAAAAACACTTAAACATTAAAAGTAAACAGATTAAAAAAAATTTAAAAAGTAAAAAAAAAATGTTAAAAGTCAGTAATATTAAAGTAAGGGCTTATGTAAGATCAAACAATGAAGATTCTAGAGGAAGGACTTCACACTTTACTTTTAGAGCATCTCTCAATATCTTAGAGAAGCATAAATAATGTTGCCTAGCAAAACACACTGACACGAGAGGATGAATCAAAATGTGAGTGAAACACACCCCACTCCTTACACTTGTAAGTATAAAAGATAACTGTTATTTTTGAATGTGAGACCAAACTCTCAGAAGCTAACATGCCTTTGAAGAGTTAATGCAGAATGTGTAATGACACATTTCTATGCTTTCTTGCACATATCCCACATTTTAGGCATTTAAAACATTTCCAAGATCAGTTAAACAGACTTAATTTAACAGCATTATGAGTGTTTGAACATAAGCTGGTGGTAAGTTATTTGAATCTAAATGTCACTATTTGAATGTTTGTACATTAAGAAGATAATAAAATAGAATAAGTTTAAAAAATACCCATTATGGGGTTCTAACTGTTACTTATAGATTCCCTATAATTATTGTGAAGATGCTTTTAAATAAAACATCTTACAAATCATAGATGCATTAAAGAAAAATAAGCATAATATAAATGTTTTGTTTCCATTACATGCAATTATTAATTAAAGGGTAGAATATTATGTATACCTCAAGCATGCTTGTCTATCTGTCCATTTAGTTATCTGTCATTTAATGCATAAATGATTACTTGTTTCATCATTTTAGCCTCTCTGTAAACCATTGAAATAAACCTTATGTCTAAGTAAAATGAACAATAAATTATTTGTTATAAATTAAAAAGTATGGGAATATTAGGCTAATTTTTATTTCATATCAAACAACATAAATTAAAAATTATTCATTAGAAAAAAATAGTTCTACATAAGAAAAATTAAAAGACACACACACGTAATCCCTTTTAAATATATTTTTCAGTACTTTACAATTGAAATGTGGTTATACTTTTTAAAATAAATTGGTAAAGTCTAAAAATGCTTCCTATATATTCAGGTCTGGTTGGGGAGCATGCCCTGGTATAGCATGTTGCCATACCCACCACATAAGAAAACAGCTTGGGATCCTGGTTGGCAACCCCCAAGGCAGACACACATTCCAGCCCCACCCTCCAGAAACGACCATCTGTCTGCTGCAGCAAGGTGTTATATGGGCATCTCCTTGACCTGGTCCAGCCGCTCAGGTCCTCAACAATAAGGATCCTAGAGGGCAGATCACCATGGCTGTAGTGCCGTAACTGACTCTCCTTCGCAATGCAGGTAATGTGCCTCATTCGTGACTCCATGAGCAACCACTCATTCAACACGGAGTCAAATCAGCAGTACCCAAAGATTCTCTGATGACACACAATACCGAAGGAGTCCAGTCTTCGTCTCAGGCCACTGGATCGCATCAATGTCTCACAGCCATATAGCAAGACAGGAAGCACCAGAACTCTAAAGACATGCACCTTCATCCTTTTTCAGAAATATCTGCTGCCACACACACCTTTCCAGCAACCTAATGAACCCCCCTGCTCTCCCAATCCGTCTATTGACTTCATAGGAAGAGTCACCAGAGACATGAATGTCATTACCGAGGTAAGTAAACCTCTGTATAACATCGACACTCTCCTCCACAGACAGACATACTGATGATGGCTGTGCCCAACAGGTCATTAAAGGCCCAGATCTTGGTTTTTATCCGGGACACTCAGAAGCCCAGACACTCAGACTCCTCGCTCAGTCTCTTGAGAACCCGATCAGAGCCATTGACTCCTCCATTGATCACAGCATCGTCGACAAAGTCAAGATCAGTAAATCTTTCTTCACCAACAGATGCCCCACAGCTGCTATATCTTCATCACTATTAAATAAGCTTAGTATAATTTTAACCATTGATAATGATGGAAGAGTAGGAAAGCTAATATTCTTCAAATAAAGTTTTAATTTGCGCATACTAAAATCAGTCTACTACTGGAAGTTTATGTTAGAGGCACAATTGTTTGAAGAAGGCATGCACATTGTCAATATAGAGGTCTCTAAAGATCCAGAGGGTGAATTAGGTTTAGGGTGGCTGGAAGAAATGATAATTGTCCACAAAAAAGAAATCCCTTTAGAATTAAAGGTAATATTTAATGCTAGTGCATTTCCCAAAAACAATTGATCTTAGTGAATAACAAACAAGACTGATATAAGTGTTTCCTGGAACCCTTTTGCTATGTGAAATTTAACACATAAGTTTGAAGTACTTCTTTGCTGGTTTCCTCTCCAGTGTCTATATAAGAAAAGCGGAACACTGATCCCACATATTTAAACATATTTGTTGTACCAGACACGGACAAATGTAAAAAAAAGACAAAATAAAAACCAAATAAAACACACAGAAAAACAATAAATAAAGAGATTAAAATTTTGAGTAATAGGTAAGATGACTGTCACCTATTAGTCAAAAATCTATAAATGGGCTCAAAACATGATGTGGCTTCCTTGCAAAAAAGAACGAGGTTGATGATGGTGAGCAGAGATAGGAGAAAAAGCAACACTTCATGTAAAAGGAGTTCAAATAAGTGTTGTTTTCCAAGGCTCATGGAAGCTCCCAAAGGACTTATCCAGAATTGCATCTTCCATACAGTATGCATAAAACATTCTCTGCAACAGTGAGTGTACTTCGGTGTGTGGTGTTACACTTCCCCTTAGCCATAGTTTGAGGATTTAACACTCGAGTTAGCAAGTATTTGTGAAAAGGATACCCACTGTCTCTCAGACACCAGCCACCAGCAAACTCAACTTTCTTTGCCATTTGACACACTCCAGATTTGGACCTAATATAAGCATCATATGTAGTCTCATGCCACTTGGCCACATTGTCAACAAAAAGTCACTAATGGTCGGATGCATACCACTTTGATGTTTACTGCTGAGAAGCCTTTTCCACAGGTGACGATGGGAATGAAGAGGCTGGGAGTGTGATTAGGGATGAGCATTCTTCCAATGCACCTACAATGTCAGGTATGCCTGCAATGGCATGAAAAGCAATTTTAGGGTTATAATGTATTATTATTATTATTGTTATGTACTTATTTGGCTAACATCTTTATCCAAGGTTGTTTACAACATGGTGAGATACAATATATCTATACTAATAAAAGGCAAAGCCCTCACTCACTCACTCACTCACTCACTCACTCACTCACTCACTCACTCACTCACTCACTCATCACTAATTCTCCAACTTCCCGTGTAGGTAGAAGGCTGAAATTTGGCAGGCTTATTCCTTACAGCTCACTTACAAAAGTTAAGCAGGTTTCATTTCGAAATTCTACACGTAACGGTCATAACGGTCGACAACGTCCGCCATGTTGAACTTTCTTATTTATGGCACCATCTTCACGAAATTTGGTAGGCGGCTTCCCTGCGCTAACCAAAACCGATGTATGTACTTATTTCGATGGTATGATGCCATTGTCGGCCGCCATTTTGAACTTTCCAACGTCACTAATTTTCCAACTTCCCGTGTAGGTAGAAGGCTGACCCCATCTTCACGAAATTTGGTAGGTGGCTTCCCTGCGCTAACCAAAATCGCTGTACGTACTTATTTCGGTGGTATGACGCCACTGTCGGCTGCCATATTGAATTTTCCAAACATCACTAATTCTCCAACTTCCCGTGTAGGTAGAAGGCTGAAATTTGGCAGGCTCATTCCTTACACCTTACTTAAAAAGTTAAGCAGGTTTCATTTCGAAATTCTACGCGTAACGGTCATAACGGTCAACAATGTCCGCCATGTTGAACTTTCTTATTCATGGCCCCAACTTCACGAAATTTGGTAGGCAGCTTCCCTGCGCTAACCGAAACCAATGTACATACTTATTTCGGTGGTATGACACCACTGTCAGCCACCATATTGAACTTTCCAACGTCACTAATTCTCCAACTTCCCGTGTAGGTAGAAGGCTGAAATTTGGCAGGCTCATTCCTTACAGCTTACTTACAAAAGTTAAACAGGTTTCATTTCGAAATTCTACACGTAACGGTCATAACGGTCGATAACGGTCGACAACGTCCGCCATGTTGAATTTTCTTATTTATGGCCCCATCTTCACGAAATTTGGTAGGCGGATTCCCTGCGCTAACCGAAACCGATGTATGTACTTATTTCGATGGTATGACGCCACTGTCGGCCGCCATATTGAACTTTCCAATGTCACTAATTTTCACAATGTCCGCCATGTTGAACTTTCTTATTTATGGCCCCATCTTCACGAAATTTGGTAGGTGGCTTCCCTGCGCTAACCAAAACCGATGTACGTACTTATTTCAGTGGTATGATGCCATTGTCGGCCACCAT
>JANRMT010062792.1:100004673-100055924 GCA_026402145.1 Polypterus bichir lapradei
GCCACCGTCGGCCGCCATATTGAACTTTCCAATGTCACTAATTTTCACAATGTCCGCCATGTTGAACTTTCTTATTTATGGCCCCATCTTCACGAAATTTGGTAGGTGGCTTCCCTGCGCTAACCAAAACCGATGTACGTACTTATTTCAGTGGTATGATGCCACTGTCGGCCGCCATATTGAAGTTTCCAACGTCACTAATTCTCCAACTTCCCGTGTAGGTAGAAGGCTGAAATTTGGCAGGCTCATTCCTTACAGCTTACTTACAAAAGTTAAGCAGGTTTCATTTCAAAATTCCACGCGTAACGGTCAACAACGTCCACCATGTTGAACTTTCTTATTCATAGGTAGAAGGCTGAAATTTGGTACTTATTTCAGTGATATGATGCCACTGTCGGCTGCCATATTGAACTTTTCAACAGTCTTTGTTACTTATGGGCCCATCTTCAAAAAATTTGGTACGCGGGTTCCCAACGCTAACTGAATCCTACTTACGTACATATATACGTCCATAGCCTGCAGCTCGGTCACCGTGTGAGGCGGCGTTGGGTCCCCCATCCCAACGCCTCCCACGTTGTTGGCTGCCTGCCTATATAAGGCCGTCTGTCGCTCCAGTCTCTACATTCCCTTCCTTGCTTCGCCACGGTATTCACGTCTCCCTGCTGATAACTACAGCCTTTTTATTTAATCCACGGCTTCTCCGCTGTTTTATTGTTCATTTATTACGATTATAGTTATTGTATAGGTATTTTAGACTTACTTTACATTGTTCAGGTACCCATTTCCTTTATCATTCAAACCGTACCCCCATTAACATGTCTATCGAGGTAATCACCATCGATCAAAGAACTGTCACTTACCAAGTGGTTTCCATGCCCGGAGATGGCACCTGCCTTTTCCATTCTCTTTGTTACATATTGCACGGCCATATCAGGCTCACTATTGATATCCGGAGGAACATTGTGTCTTATGTATTGAATGACTGGGACAGGTTCAAGGTGTGGACTGATGACGGTACAGGAGATAATTATACTACACAGGAGCACTAGAAGAGTGAAATGCTTAAGTGTACCGAAATGGCCAAATATTTTACACCTTTGGACAACCGCCAATGCCTCTTAAACATCTTAGCTTCACAGGTGACGATTTCAGTAGTGGACACTTTGATGTTTAGAAATGTTTAAACTCTCAAAAGCTGGATGTGAAGTTATCAATGAAACTGGTTGTATACTTACAACGCTTGACAGATGCCGAATGTCTCTTCAACACAAGTCCTACAAATACTGTCGTAACTGAAACAAACCATGAAACTCAAACCGATTATGACAGCAGCAATCCAAGCTGTGAGATTTGAAACAAGATTACTGTTCACATGGTCAACTGTACATTGCATGCTCAAGAGTAAGCTCAGCGCACAGCTACAGCTTGATCATATTGCATCTGGAGGGCCGAACTGACAACGTGGCATACAAAGAGATCTTTAACAAATAATTATTGGTATATTTTCCCTCAGTTTAAAAAGGTTTCATTTTCTTCTTAATAAAAATTTTAAGGCAGTACTTCACCGCTGCGAAGCGCGGGTATTTTGCTATATATATATGACAGCAACACTCACCACTCACAACAGTGACAAAACAATTACATTGACAATCATGTTACGTTATTTTCAAAATGTTTCCTTTTCTTTTTCATTGCTTCTTTAACACACTACTTTTCCGCTGCGAAGCGCGGGTATTTTGCTAGTAGTATATAAAGTGTATAGTCTCTTTGGTTAATGGAACCTGCTAAGTGAAAATTTCGTTGTACCGTTTACACTAAGTACTTTGTTACACATGACAATAAGGTTGCGTTTGATAAACATGATGTAATATTTATCTTAATAGCCACTGTATGTGCTGTGCCACTGTGCTTTACCAAATGAAGAAAGAAAGGTTCATATGAAACAAAAATAAGATTAGAGAAATACTAAGTAACTAAGAATAAAGTAAGGTTAAATGACCAGGAGTACAAAAATAAACAAACAAACAAAAAAAAAACTCCAGGTGGGCCAGATTAAAAAAAAAAAAAAAAATCTATAGGGGTTCAGAGGCCACGGGACTGCCCTGCCCCCACTGGGTATTCTACCTGGAGTGTGTCATAAATGATCTAAATCAGTTCTTTTGGCTTTCAGGTTTCATGTGCAAGAATTTGATGATGATGCTCATGAGGGCCTCTGGCCTTCAATCCATCAATATAGAGACTGCATGGTGCCTTGATCAGGTGGTGGTGGGACAGAATTCCACCACAGAAACACAGATAAAGAACAGCAGAAATAGTAGGGATTAATATGGATTGTGGAGCCTTAATGAAAATGCTAATTCAATGCACATACAGATTAATAAGGATACACTAAAATGTAGCTATGAGAAAGCCATGTTAAAATAATGGGGTTTTAGCAGTCTTTTAAAGTGCTCCACCGTATTAGCCCTGCGAATTTTTGTCAGTAAACTATTCCAGATTTTAGATGCATAACAGCAGAAGGCTGCCTCACCACTTCTTCTAAGTTTATTTCTTGCAATTATAAGCAGACACTCATTTGAAGATCTAAGGTTACGACTTGGAGTGTAAGGTGACAGGCACTCCAAACTATAGGACAGAGCGAGATTATTTAAGGCTTTGTAAACCATAAGCAGTATTTTAAAGTCAATTCTAAATGGCACAGGTAACCAACGTAATGACATCAAAACTGGAGATGTGCTCATATTTTTTTTCTGGCAGCTGCATTCTGCACTAAATGCAACCAATTGTCTTTCTTGTGTAGTCCTGAAAAGAATGTGAAACAATAATTAATCAACTAAAATCAAAAGAATGAACTACCTTGTCAGCATCTTGCAAAGTTATAAGGGGTCTAACGTTTTCTGACTTATATTCTTTAAGTGAAAAATGCTATCCTGGTAATCTGATTAATATGTGATTTAAAATTTAGGTCAGAGTCAATAATTACCCCTAAATTCTTTACCTCCGTCTTAATTTTTAAGCCTAATGGATCAAATTTATTTCTAACAGCCTCATTATATCCATTTTTGCCAATCACTAAGATTTCTGTTTTCTCCTTATTAGTTTGAAAAAAATTACTACTCCTCCATTCAGAAAAACAAGTAAGACATTGTGTCAGTGAAACAAGAGAGTTGGGATCATCAGGCGCTATTGATAAATACAGTTGTGTGTCATCAGCATAGCTGTGATAGCTCAAGTTATGCCATGAGATCATCTGACCTAATGGAAGCATTTAGATCATGTGGAAGACAGGAATAGTTCAGTCAATTAGATTTTTATTCAGTCAAAGATGAGTACAGTGATCCCTCCTTGATTGCGGGGGTTGCGTTCCAGAACCCCCCCCCCCCGAAAAGTGAAAATCCACAAAGTAAAAACCATATGTTTGTATGGTTATTTTTATATATTTTAAGCCCTTATAAACTCTCCCACACTCTTATAAACATTTCCCTTACAGTTATACAGCATAAACCCTTTGTATTCTTTTAGATATTAGGTAAGATCCGTTGAAATTATGTATGTAAACATACTGTTTATATACAGTATAACCTAAATATTATTTTAAGGATATCGAACGTCACCGATATCACATATGTTACAACCATTACAATAGACAGGCCACCAGCAATAAATATGTACAATGCAAGAAAAATTGTATACAGTAAAATGTGTGTACAGTGACACTAAACGTATGTACATGTACTAAGTACTGTACATAAAAAATTAATTATGGTTACTCACCAGCAATGACACAACGACTTGGCCGGTAACGATGAATTTAATTTTACTGCACAACAAAAGAGAGTGTTACAGCTCTTCGAAAGGAGCCTCTTCAGGTGACTGTGTAGCACCGCCGTTTTTCTTCTTCCGGCAGTCTTCCATCCAAATCCCTAAAGCAGATTCCATCCAGACTACTGCCTTATTATGTCCACTTACAACTCGTTTTGTGCCCTAGTTAAAGGACACTGAGGCCGTAGATCTTATATTCTTTTCCTCCTTTTTAGATAAAAAGAACCATGGACTCATTGATGCCGTAATGGCTTCCTACTGCGTTGTAGCTGTTCCCTTCCTTCAACATATCCAAAACTTTTACCTTTTTGACAATCGTTAGCATCTTCCGTTGGCACTTGGGCACGGCCCCTGAAGCAGTAGCGGGGGCAGATCGTTTTGGAGCTGTAACGAAGGGCTTGACTATGCACAAAGATAAACACAAAAGAGCACAAAAGTTAACCCTTTACACAGCGAAACACGTTGATGCTGAATGAGTGAGACGAGATTTCCTGGTTAATGCAGCAGAATCGAATTTGGCGCTCCGTCGCTGAGCCAATCAGCACACAGGAACTTAACCACGTGCTGTGATCGGGTAGCTTCTTGGCCATCCGCCAATAGCTAGTCCCTTGTATGAAATCAACTGGGCAAACCAACTGAGGAAGCATGTATCAGAAATAAAAAGACCCGTTGTCCACAGAAATCTGCGAACCAGCGAAAAATCTGCGTTATATATTTAGATATGCTTACATATAAAATCCACGATAGAGTGAAGCCGCGAAAGTCGAAGTGCAATATAGCGACGGATTACTGTACATGTATTTTACAAGGTTGCAAGGCAGAAGAGCAAAGTTCGATTTTTCGATTGGCTTTTTATAATTTCTCCTTCCTACCCCTTCCCCTTATTTATAAAAAAAAAATATATCATTTACTTAAGCATTTTATTTTATTACGCTAATGAGCTATCTGTTCTTATTTTTGTTTTACTTGTCAGATAGACCCTAAAGAAGAAAAGGTCATCTTTCCTGTGTCAAATAGAAGCGTTCCTAAAGAAACTGGAAATTGTCCTAGATCAGCTTATTACACTCTGTCTTATGACAGACACCTGTATGAATAACCTGCCATTATATCAAAATGGCTTTGTCAGCTATTAATCCTAAGTAGCTTGCAAGCAGTTAATTTTTCTTTCACATTCACAACTAACAAAGAATTTTCTACCTGTTAAGTAAGACCCAAATTTAACACATTACCAGAGAGGCCCACCAACTGACTAAAGTGATTTTTAAGAATATTATAATCAGTGGTATCAAATGCTGCACTCCGATCTAAGAGGATGAGAAAGAGATTTACTACTTTAATGAGTGCAGTTTCTGTACTGTGATTTGTTCTAATACTTGACTGAAACTTGTCAAGAACAGCATGTTTATTCAAGTGATCATTCACCTGCGTAATGACTGCCTTTTCTAGAATTTTACTTAAGAAATGCAGGTTAGAAATAGGTCTAAAATTGTCAAAAACAGAAGAGTCAAGATTATTTTTCTTGAGCAGGGGTTTTAACAACAGCAGTCTTAGGACAGAATGGGAAGACCCTCGATATCTAATGGTATGTCAAGCATGCTATCAATTAGCACATTGGATACTTCTTTAAAAAAGCCTGTTGGTATTGGGTCAATGACACAGGTGGAGTGGAGGGTCTCATTTGAGAAATTATTCTACATAGATCGAATAAATTGATCCTAGTAAAAGAATTTAATTCACTTATAATAGAATACCTGATTTATTAGGATCAGCTTTGGGAGGATGCACGATATTACTTCTAATATTATTCATTTTGTGATTTAAAAATATAGCAAAAGCCTCACATGTTTCACTGGAAGTTTTTTGCAGGCATACCACTGAATGACCTGGGTTTAGCAAATGATCAATAAAACTCTTGGATTACCAGCATTATTATTTATAATTTTAGAGAAGCAGCGCCACCTTTCCTGACAGACTATGTTGTTATATTCTGTTATTTTAGCCTTCAATATTTCATAGTGAACTATCTTTAGTTTTTCTCCATTTACGCTCAGCTCCCTGGTGTGTTTTCTTTAAATCAGACACTCTTTGGGTCTTCCACGGTATAATAGTTACTTACCGCCTTTGCATTGAATCTGAAGACAATTACAAATGGAAAATATGCTTTGAGGAGATTTTGGCAACATGTACTTTATACATTTTGTCTATAATATCTAGATGTGGAGCAAAGAAAATTCTTATATCTTCTTACATTTATTGATGCACATAACAGTAGTTTTTTATGAAACACTATTTTGTAATTCCCATTAAAAATGTTACTGTGCTTTTCATCTTTAACTACTGTTTAAATTGTCATTTATGTACCCAATGTGTACATGCACCACAGAGTGGCTATATTTAGCAATATGTCAAAATTGCCATTGAAGATTACACTTTATTTTCCTTTTTCCTTGTCTGGCAATCCTTTTTTTTAATGTGCAGTTTTAATGTATAATGCCAGATTACTTGAACTTGGCTATTGCCAAGCTTTGACAGATGTAGTGCAAAAGAAATAGGCAGTAATTATTTTCTTTTATTTTCATTGTGTTCTTGCTTGTCCAACCTGTAATTAGCAATATACACTGTAGCTCAAAGGTTCAGTTTTAGATCAATTTTTAAGAAGCTTCGTGGCTCATTGACTGGAGTATGGAGTATCACAGTGCTTTAACTCAGGACTTATTCCCCAATACAGTTACCATAATGGGGTTTACCTGTCTTTCCCAAATCTTTTTCATCCACAGACCAAAGGCATGTAGTTAGGATGAGAGTGTGGGTAAGCATGTGTCTGCAAACCTGGCCAGGATGTAATGGGTTTAGAAAATAAATATATACTTTATTTTTTCATTTTTTATTGTGCTATTCTTTCATGGTTTTGCATTCTGTATTCATCTTTAGTCCTTATGCAAAATACCATGTTCATGTAATCATAATGATATTCTTTTAGATCTGCTTATTTTAAACCTCCTCCCACTGTAAGAAATGACAGTTTTCTTAACTTAATGTATTAATCCTATTAAGTCAACCCAGTCACCAGTTTAAAATATCAGGAGGGAACATTATTAGAAAATGTTCTTTTTTTTTCAAGAAATAATTTTCAATAGTTTTTTTTTCTGTTTCACTAAACAGTGTCCTATTTTAAGAAGGAGACACTTTCATTCTTTAGTAGGATCATCTTGCCAGTGTCATATAATGTGCGGGCATATTGGTGAACTCTAGATTTAGCTATCATCTTAACTCCATTTATTATATATAATTATAATTGTATTGTGAGCCATTAAGATGTGCGTAAAAAATGCAAGCAAAATTCAAATACTAATCTTGACAAAGCAACCTACTAGTTTGCATTAGCAGATTATATTATGTTAAGTCTGGAATGAAAAAGCTACAGCACCAGGAAAAATATTATAAAGAGCTGCACTTTTTTCAGAAATACTAAAGATGTAATTTCAAGATTAATTTTGTTTTGTTTTAGGTAATACTCTAACATTGTATAAACATACCTTGTGATTATTTTTCATGTGGTGGGGGACAAGGTAAAGAAGAGAAATAAAGGTGTAATCAGGTACCATCAGGAAGCAGATTTCCCTCCATGACTCCATCCAACACCTTCTGGCCAGTACGAGGCATACAATCTAGAATTTGCTCACAACCAATGCCACTTTAGGGTTAATATCTAACCTGGGGTGTAGTTATACCAAGGGCTACTAGAAGGAGCTCTAGCCAGTTTCCCCCCTCTATATTCAATATACTGAGTTAAAATAAAAACTGATTAAGGGGAGAATGGAAGTACCCCTGTGAGGAGCTTAAAAAACCCACTTGATAAAGAGTGTGGAGTACGCAGAAGGTCTAGTGATGAACACTCAAATACAGGAAGAAAGAGAGGCCAAGAGTTAGAGACAAAGAATGGAAAGTTGCCATGTTTGGAGCACAACTTGGAGATAAGGGCAAGTGAAAAAGGAAGCAGCCCCAAAGAGGAAATAGGCATTTATTATATTCATTCTATTACTATTTTCCTTATTTTTTTCCTGTGTTATCCCTTCCTATTCTTATATATCAAAAATAATCTGATTTAGCTCAGTGGGTTCAGCTATCTGACTTTATTGTGAATTTTTATGATGTCTCTTCTACTCACAGTAATAGTAGCTCTGCGGCAAAGTATACCTCTACCGTGATAACAGTATGTATACCAGGCATGTCAAACATGCGGCCCGCAACAGAAATCTGTGCGGCCCGCATGACAGATCCTAGTTAGCACTGAACTTGTACAAAATGATTACTATTGTTTGTGATTGAATTATTCTACATCTTCGGTGATACTTATTGACTTTTCTTACTTCTGCCTTCTGACAAAAGCACGTTTTCACATGGCATTACGGTACTGGAAACGTCATCTGCTAGTATAGCCACGAGCCTTGACCAAAGTTAATGAGCCGCAATGTCAAAACTGAAGTGCTAAGCTGCAGCAGGGGCGGCCTTAGGCATGTGCAAACTGTGCACCTGCACAGGGCCGCCACGCCAATATATATTGAATATAAAACAGAAACAGAAAATAACGACACAGCTGATGGCAATGTGGCCGAAAAACATTGTGTTTCTTGTTAATTAGTACGCTGTATTTACTAATGTCGCTAGAGTCGGAACAGTAAGTTATATGTAGTATTATAACGTTCTGCCATAATGGGAATATCATGGGCTGCCACTTGGTTTTCAAGTTATGGACACGCGCATATAGAAGCGTGTCATGAGCACGAGGTGGCTATGCAGTTTCCGCAACAGACTTGGCCATCTGCCGTGCATAAGATACTATATTGACATTGGCGGGCAAAGAGGCGACCGATTCTTTCTGTGCCCAGGGCCGCCACGAGCCTAGGCTACACTACTGGCTGGGCTACTGAGACTGGCCACTGGGCAGAACTGACCGTCACGAGTAGTAATAGCTCGCATATTTTCACATTTTTTGCTCTAGTTTTATGTAATTTTGTGCTAGTATTGTAACGAACAGTTAGTGCAGACAGCAGCTGAAGATCTGAAGTGGACATGAGAAAATGGTGAGTTGTTTATTAACATATTTTTGTGATTTTAAGTTTGTAAAATTGGTGTAGGTCAGGTGACTTTTTGCATATCGGCTTATTTTACAATATAAACTGAAGTAAGCTTAGTAAAGTTAAATTTTATTTTTGGAGGATTTGTTTTCCAACTTGAATTACTGAGCAATGAATTCAGTGAGCGTTTTCGTGATTTCAGTTCACACAAACAGGACTGTTCTCTTACAACGTTGAGAATGCGCCTGAGAATATCCAAATGGTTTGATTGAACTGCAGTCAGATTCTATTCTGTTACCCTCGTATGTGCAGATCCGTAAGCTGGCATCGAGTGTACTGTCTATGTTCGGAAGAAGCACTTACCTTTGTGAGAAATTGTTTTCGTTAATGAAAGCTACCAAAACCACATATCGCTCAAGACTTACTGTCGAGCACCTTTCATCCCTCATAAAAGTTGCAGCTGCACAAGATTTTAAGCCTGATATTGACAAACTGGTTACTAACAAGAGATTCCAAGTGTCGGGGCAAAAGAAACAGATCTCACACTGTAAGACTCCTATATAAGCAATGAATATAATATAATAATATAAGGACCTAGCTAAGAGGATAAGAGTCTAATTGTACGCTGTTGTACGGAGAGTGTATGGAAATAAATTGCTTTTCTTTAAACTTTAAGTGTTACATTTTTTAAAGTTTTCAGTATTGGAAAGAAAGCTACAGTAACTTTGTATAATAGTATAATAGTATTTATTACAGTGCGGCCTGCTGATGCACGTATGGCAGTCAAAGCGGCCCACCAATGGTAGTGAGTTTGACATGCCTGATGTATACAGTAAATATATTCTTAGCTAAAAATATTTTAATGAAATTAATAATGCATTTCTGTCTTAGATGTTTTATATTGTGTTTTTCCCCCATAAGAGTTTTTTAACGTTATACTATTTATTCCCTTGCACCAGTTTCTATTCAGTATTCCTATACTTATGAAATTTTGCTGTACATTGATGTAATAGTAATAATAATAATTAATTAATTACATTTATATAGCACTTTTCTAGCTACTCAAAGCACTTTACATTGGCAATGAGGAGCCACTTCAACCAATATTCTGCCAATATGTAGAATCCACCTAGATGATGTGAAGGCAGCCATTCTTGCAACAGTACATTCACCACACCTTAGGTGTTAAATGATGAAAGAGTGAGCCAGGACATTGAAGTGCTCACTAGTTGTTTTGAAAGATTTTCAGGGATCTTTTATAACCATGAAGAGTCAGGACGTTGATTTTATGTCTAAACTTATTGACAGCACCAGTTTTTACAGCACAGTGGCCCCATCACTGCACTTGGACATTTTGATCCACACACAGACTGCAAGGTGTGTGCCCCCTGCTGGCCTCACCAACACCTCTTCCAGCAGCAATCCAAGGTTTTCGTAGATGGTCTCCCAGCCAAGTACTGGCTGGGCCGGAACATTATTACTTTCAGGTGGATTACTTGGTATGGCTACTGGCCATCATAAGCCGTTTCTGTTTTTTTTTTCCCATTCATCCATCTATCCATTATCCAACCAGCTATATCCTAACTACAGGGTCACGGGGGTCTGCTGGAGCTTTTCCCTGCCAACACAGGGCGCAAGGCAGGAAACAAACCCTGGGCAGGGCACCAGCCCACCGCAGGGCGCACACACACCCACACACTAGGAACAATTTAGAATTGCCAATGCACCTAACCTGCATGTCTTTGGACTGTGGGAGGAAACCGGAGTACTCAGAGGAAACCCACGCAGACACAGGGTGAACATGCAAACTCCATGCAGGGAGGACCCGGGAAGTGAACCCGGGTCTCCTAACTGTGAGGCAGCAGCGCTACCACAAGGTTTGGCCTTTTGCAGGTAAATCTGCACATGTAAATGTTATGAAAGCATTCCGGGGGAGTTGTGGGCTTGGGGTGTACGCAGCCTACATTTTACAAGTCCTCCCTGTGTTGTCAAGCTTTGCATCTAACAAACAAGTTTGTGAAACCCAGACAAAACAGCCATGTTTAATCCATTTCAGGGTCATGGGTGCCAGCAACACAGGGTGTAAGGCAGGAAAGAGCACTAAACAAGGCACTAGTTTATTGCAGTGCTCACCTAGACTTTCACAGAGGCTAGTTTTTAATTGTCAGTTAACCTGACCTATGCATCTTTCAGACTAGGGAAAAAAACATAGTATTAGTCGTCGTAGTAGTGATATTAATATTGTCACGTGTACAGAGTACAGTGAAATTCTTCTTCTATGTCTGACCCACATGCCACATGTTGCCATTCTCTGGCACCATGATAAACACGAATGTATTAAAATACAGAACTTCATTTTAGTTTTGAAAGGGTGATTTAAGTTTTTGCATGCATTCACATGGTGTGCATAAAGGTATGTGAAAGAAGGGGTGTGGAATCCTTATAAAGATCTTGTCAGTATCTTATCCAGGCAAAATACTGTCATATAATTGCATTAGATTTAGATGGCATGAATGAGACATATTAGCAGCTAGTAGGTGCATATTAATGTGGAGCAGTGAAGTCTCTATTTGGTTTTAATACAAGTTTGGAAAAAAAGGAAATTTACTTGTACATGAGAAACAGAAACAGAAGGTATGTAAAAGAACTGGTTAAATAATTGAGCATGAAGAGGAAACAAAAAATAATGTGACAAGATGAGATGAAGTACAGCATTAAACCATCCATCCATTTCTTGTACCTTCTTAATCCAATCTTGAGTGGCAAGGGGCTGGAGCCAATTCTAGCAGCATTGGTAAAGATGGAAGGGCCCATTTAAGAGTCTGAAGCACCTGGATGGCACCAAAGGAAAACCTGGAGTCAATTACCAAATAGTAAAACAGACAGATCCCTTGGCAAAGCTGCACATAATTCACTACAATTGGCTAAAGCTTTATATTTCAGCGTGGACAGCTACTCACATATCTACTCAAGATGTGATCCCTTCTGTACTTGGGACTAAAGCAGACCTTCCACAGCTCACTGCTCTGTCTGCTTCAAGGTCTTATTGTTTTCAGGAAACATCATTCCCCAGAGCCATCTGCATCCCTTTCACCAACAGCTCTGTCACTACCAGCTCCTGCTTCTGTAGCAGAAAATAACAATTGGCAAGCTCCTCCAGTGCTGGCTACAGTGGTACCTACTGCAGAATTTAGAACAAGATCTGGAAGACATGTGCATCCACCTGTTCATCTCAGAGATATGATTCAGTACTGAAAAATACATCTTTGTTGTAGTAAACAGAAAGAAAGAAAAAGGATAAGGAGAGGAGGAAAAGAAACAAGTGTTTGGTATGCTTGGTGCTCAAGAAAAGAAAAGTAAAGGCTGAAAAGGAACCCACACTTTCAGTGTTTTTACTCATCCTTTATAAATTATATTGATGGCCTGTGGTGGGATTCGAACCTATGCCCCCAAAGAGACTGGGCCTGTTGGGCACACAACCGCAACTGCATTCACACTCATGTGGAGCTAATTAAGAGTCACCAATTGAGAAGAAAACCAGAAAACTCAGAAGAAGATCAATGCAGACATTAGGAAAACTTGTAAGCTCCACACAGGCAGAAACTACAGATGATCTGATTTTAAAAAAATCTCTCTTTCTTGCTATATGCATATGTATTATAATTGAAAGTAAAACAAAATATGATAATGATCTTGGGCACAAACAGTAATATTGCTAACAGATACCTTAGAGAAATATAACATCAACATGAACAGAAGGTATATTTAAAACCTTGGCATCCATGTATTGAAGTCTTAAAAGACAACAAGAACTACAATAAGAAGTACCTCACCACTTTTTTGTTTTGTTTTGGCTCCATGTAAAGATAATCTACTTGAAGCATTTTATATAAGAAAAAGAAAAGGAATACATAATGTATCTTAAGAGTAACCCCTTAAAATCTCATTATCTTACTTGATATACATATTTATGTTTTGGGTGATAACCTACTTTCAATTTAAACTGTATTTTATCTTTATATATTTGATTATTTTGTTACAGTTGTCTGTTCTGTGTGGGCTTGTGATGTTTTTGTAGGCTAGTTCTGCACTGTATGTGCTATGTGGGATGTGCCTGAATGTTTTGTTGTTAGTAGATGAAGCATCTGCTGTGTAAATTGCTGAATAACTGTTAAAAAGCAGTCTAATTCTATAAAGGGGACAGTAAGCAGACTTTAGATTTAGCAAACTATGATCAGTGACCATTTTGGCTGCAAACCAAATAAAAACGCTCCACTGTGGCAGTATAATTATTATAATTATGGTTCCAGTGGTTAAGAAATCTCCTGTGGTAGACATGATTGACATTTATTATGTAAGGGTTTCTTCTTGTATTTTTATAGAATTTAATTTGGTAAAATTCACCTATAAATTACTTTATATTCTATCAACCTAAAAGATATTTTGACACTTCCTACTCTAGCAGTCCATGTTGTTAAATTTACATTAGTGAAACAATCTGAAAACCTTTGAGTGGCAAGCTTTTGTTTATTATAAACGTCTGTGGGAGTGGGTTTTTATTTTGTAGCTTCTTATTTATGACTTGAATTTAAGCAAACCTTAATGGTGGTGCTTAATTCTGCATGATCAGGGGCCTTATGTATAATGCCGTGCGTAGAACTCACACTATAACATGGCGTAAGCACAAAAGTGGGAATGTGTGTATGCAAACTTCCACGTTCTTCCGCTACATAAATCCCGATCAGCATGAAAGTAACGCACGTGCACGCGCCTGCTGCCCCGCCCCAATGCCTCCCAGAATTACGCCTCTTTGAATATGTAAATCAATATAAATAGCCCTTAAGGTCAGCATTCTGTGAAAAGACAATGGCAAAACCACAAGGAAAAATAGAACAATTTCAGCGAATACCAAGTGGAGGCAAGGATAAACGTACTACTTGTTGGTTTAAACAGTGGTATAAACAAGAAAAGGAAGCTAATCAATTGACATAGCGTGTCAGAGGAACTCGAAAGCTCAAGTTCACAAAGTCGCACGGTGCCCGAAATAAAAAAGAAGTCGCATATCAAAGTTGCCGTGAAAAGGCGAGTCGTAGCCCACCGTCTGTGTGTCATATGAAAGCTTATTAGGGTACAGAGAAAAAAAAAAAGGCACACAGTGGGGAAAAAGCACAAAATGTCAACTTTAATCTCGAAATTTCCTCTTTAATCATGTAGTTTATTTGTCATTAAAGTAGAACATCATAAACTTAATCTTAAAATCGTTTAATTTACTAGTTTCTCAAATCCTATCGTAACTAAAGTAGTACGTTAAATGCTTTGTTTTGTATTTTATCTTCTATGTGTCCTATGTGTGTGAATTACTACGTGCTTCTTAAACCAGCTTTCTCTTCCTCCGACAGGGCACAGAATCCATTACATTCGTGATATTACAGCTCTCTGAATAACTAAAATACTGAGATGTATACGTGATATCATTTTCATGATGACATGAATTAAAGCATGTTATTAAACATGGGGACACGGTGGCGCAGTGATTGTGCGCGACCTTCGATGAAATAATTTATTGCAGCAGTACTGTCTTTTTCAAACGTACTGACCTCCAATTCCTGTCCTTCCTTTTCTTTCTCCAAATACCCAATCGCCATACAATCAGCTCTGTAATAGATGTTAAGCCATCTGTAAGCTTATACGGTGATTCTTCAAAACTTTTAAGGAACCTTGAAATATCTTTGTAGTACATGTTTAATTATTCTATCCTTCACGCCAGCCCCAGTGAAGCATACAGTGCGAGGCAGGAACAATCTGTGAACAGAGTGCTAGATCCTTGCTAGCGTAGCGACACCGTGTCCTTTAATTATTAACAATACAGTGGAACCTTGGTTTGCGAGCATAATTCGTTCAGAAAACGTGCTCGCAGTCCAAAGCACTTGTATATCAAAGTGAATTTCCCCATAAGAAATAATGGAAACTCAGATGATTCGTTCCACAACCCAAAACTATTCATATAAAAATGATTAATACAAAATATAAAGTAAAAATACATACAAAAAATTTACCTGCACTTTACCTTTAAAAAGAATCATGGCTGGTGTGAGTGAGTTTCTAAACTCGTGTGGGATTCCACCCAACGGGTCGACACACGGAAGAGCGTCCCAAAGCAATTGCAGTCTCCCAGCGCTGTAGAAGTTCGCCGTAAAAACGTATCCAAAAAGATTGTGGACATCCTATAAGCGCCTGCCGTCGATGGGTGATACAAGGAACATTATAAAGATCCCACTACAATAAATAACCGCGCTGTTGCTGTTTTAAGCTGAATAAAGCTGGTGTTGTTAAAGTACTGAGACTCAGCTTTGTGTTTTGGGGTGCAAGACGGGGACTTGCACTTCACAGCACACACACAGTCACAATGCTGTAGTAAACAGTATACGCTCGTACGGATGTTGACTATATGAGTGAGGCACGCAGACTCAGACGGAGAATAGGAGACGATTGGCCTCAAGAGAAGAAAGAGACAGAGACACGCACGCGTGCGAGCGAGATAAGTAGAGAGAGAGATGCGCACGAGCGAGAGAGATAAGGAGAGAGAGAGACGCGCGCAAGCGAGATAGATAAGGAGAAAGAGACGTGCGCGACAGAAAGAAGCACCATCAGCTCAGTTGTGATCACATGACGCTCAGTAGACAAAGTGTATCCATACTACTCGTATTGCAAGATATCGCTCGTTTATCAAGTCAAAATTTATTAAAAAATTTAGCTTGTCTTGCAAAACACTCGTAAACCAAGTTACTCGCAAACCGAGGTTCCACTGTATAGATTATTTAAATAAAGTTAAAGTTTTATCTGTGTAATATTATAAACATTTTGCTGCATTTCATCTTAAAATATGTAAATACACGCTTTATAAAGTGGCTCAGGTTGTGCAATATTATAACTGTATCGCAAGTTTACAGTGAGGTGATTGTACTTAAAAGTACAAACAGTTCTACAAGGAGCACTTGATGGACTGATTGATTGCGTTTAGAGCTCTTGGGATGAAACTCTTTCTGAACCGCAAGGTCCGTACAGGAAAGGTTTTGAAGCGTTTGCTGTGTGAGAAGCAGTTCAAATAGGAAGCATGGCTGAGGCAGCGTGTGCTTGATGCTGTATACCGATAATTCTCTTTCCGATCAGCTTCTCCGAGTGGTGAAGTGAGAGTAATATGGAAAAAGATGATCCGCTGTGGCAACTCCTAATGGGAGCAGCTAAAAGAACAAGAAGAAGGTGCAGTGAGAGTAACAACACTAAAGCAGCTATGGTATTTACAATAGTGTGACCATTCTGTGGACCATTATATTGTTACAGGTTAATTACAATCACATGCATTAAACTAATAAACAATATGCAGTTAATTTCAGTGTATTTATAAAGCCGTGTCAGGGATGTGGATCTGAAAAAGAAAGATAAACCACACAGGAACAGTAGCATTGCTTTGACGCTGGGTGCTGCCAGTCTGCAAAACCGAGCGGAGAACTTGCATACGACAGGGTATGAGCTACTGTTGTAATGTGTGTGGCTTTACGGCAAGTTTTGGTTTTATACATCACGATTTGAACACGAAAAAGTTTGTACGCAACATTTCTGTGCGTACGCACCATTTATACATGAGGCCCCTGATCTTCTGGTTAGTCATCTTCTCTTCTAAAGGAGAGGTACTGTATATGGTGTGCAATTTAAACAAGAGGCATAGCAAGCAGTCAAAAAAAAATTATTTAGAACTGTATTGTTTAAAAGAGACAACACAGCTAAGCAAATCCTGTAACATAATTTTCACATGTGACTCACATTTTGAAAGAAAGGCATGTGATGCTTTTCACAAAGGCAGCCCACTATTCATATTTGCAGAGTGAAATTATTTTCAAAATGTGAAAAAGAACTGTGATTAACAATAAAAGTATTTAAGAATAAAAATGGCAAATGCATTAATCCAATGTAATAAATATACGGTAGTAAGATCTGGAACCTTTTTTCTGTATCTGCCCATGTAATGTGTATACTCCAAATTTGATCAATAATGTTGTTTTATTAATTCAAATATGAGTAAAATAAAGAGTTTAGTATTCTCTCCTTGATTATCTTCTTATCACAATCACTCTTTTTTACTCTGCTCTTTTTATGAACATGTTCTTTTTAAAATGGTGTGATGGTGGTTAGCACTGTGTCATTTTCAGCCTGGTCTCTGTCTTAGGCCCTGTTCTTGGAGAATTTAATGTCATCATGAGTTTTGCTACTTCCAGCCCTGGGAAGAGATAGACAGTCTGCCCTACTCTCTCTCAGCAAAATGGTAGATAGTATGTCTAATTCTAGATGTTTAATTTTAAGAAACCTTTGATTTGGATTTTGAAAATCTGAACTGCAGGCTGGACAATATGAAAGAGCTTCTTTACCAGGTTTGTTGCTTGCATACATGTAGTCAGGGCTGAATTTCAAATACAATATTTTAAAATAACTCCTCAACTAGGACCTTCCATCCATCCATGGACCTTGAAGCAAATTGAAAGAAAATATTTAAGGAATTTAAATAAAAATACACATGATAAAGAATGTAGAGAGAGAGAAAAAAGTGACAGAAAGACTTGGAAACAATTTCAGAGCAAAGCTGATTTGGTTAAATAAAAGTAAGCCAACGGAGCTGGAGTGGGTATTAATAAAAAATGAAATACAAAAAATACTCTTTTCCTGTTTCGGAAAGAAAAAAAAAGGGAGAGTTAGAAACACAATAATGACTAAATCTAGAATCCTGCCTTGCCTGTGTTGCTTTGCTATTTTTACAGTATATCTGAAAACCTCTAAAATTGGCCCTAGCAAGCTTGCAGTGAGTAATTGACAGTTAAAAAAAAGAGATTTCAGTGGAACTGCAAGAATTGTCTGGCTAGATTTTTGTACATTGCTTGGCTGACCAGATAAATACATTGCTTGTCTGATCCAGTCCACATAATAAAAAAATTAAAACTGCCAGCAGTTGAAGCCAGCTGCTGCCAGGAAGTGAAATAACATAATCAACCTACGCATGTTGGATGTGTAGTACTGTGCCATGTTATTATGTGAAAATCTTTTGATTTTTTATAGAATTAACTGCATGGATTAGGGCTGAAATTAAAAATGTGTGCTGTTCTCTACTCACATGCCGAGGAAATGACTCATACATGTGTACATACACATTCACATTCGCCAGATGGTTTTATAAAATTTGAGGACCTTAGGTGGGATAAAAAATAATGAAAAAATAATTCTAAGATAAGTAGTTGGTGCCTGTTAATTTACACTTTCATCCATTCACATGGAATTTAGTATTAATATGCAAAATTAACAGTGTTGATTTTTAGACTTGTATCATTAACCCCACTGACATGTATTTGTGATCAAGGACTGAAACCATTAGTCCTGTTTTTGTTAGTGTATTTGTTTTCTTCTTCTTCTATTATCTACTAACCATAACTCACACTAAACTGAAGCATTTTGATATCTAAAATTTAGTACAAAAACCAAAAAGTGTATTAAGATGTCTTTTGAACTGCCATATTTTCTATTTACATTTTTACAGAGGCCCAATGCTGGTGAAAGTGAATGGATTTAGAGCTAAGAATTGTAAATTGTTTCTCACATTAGCTTAGGTTAGGTTGTGCATCACCCAATTATACTGTATATCACACAATGTAAAATTTGAATAGATTGAATGTAAAAGATTAGTTTAAGCTTATACTGTACATATTGAGGTACCTTTGGTGCAGAGTTGTTCTGTAAATCTGCATGGGGTTCCTCTGAATACTCTGTTTTCTTTGCACCGTTCATAAAGACGCAGCTACATTTTTGGGCCAGTTTAAGTTTAGCTTGTGAATGCCAGGATTTATACCTTGTTTTAGGCAACATTGTATTTAATAAGGAGTTCTATTTGGATGCAGATGACTCTGTTAAGCATTGGAGGACAATACCTAATAAGGTATATTTTTAAAATTAGATTGCAATGTTGTCAGATGGACTACAGAGTCAAGTGATCAGAAAGTCGGTGTACTAGAAAACTGTGAGCAGGAACAAAGGAATCACACAACGACACAGTTAAAAATCAGGTAAAATAGTCTCAACATGAGAGAAATGGAAACAAGAAACATATTTAGAAAAAGGAGTTCACATGGGTTCTCTCAGTAACCCAGTTTCTTCTCACATCCTAAACATGCGCAGGCTAAATTTAGTGGCGACTCTGAACAGACCCATGAGAGTAAGAGGGAGGCATGTTTCTGTGCACTGTAGAGGTGGACTGGTGCCCTGTGCGGGGCCGCTTCCTTTCTTATCTTTGATGTTGCCAACATAGATTTTGGCCCACTTTTCTTTTGGAATGATCAAATTCAAAAACATTCAGTATGAATATTTAGCATTTTGATTAGTATGTTTGTGTTTTTTTTTATTGCCACAGTTGTGCAGGTGTAGCATTACTGTCTCACAGTTCCAAATTCTAGGTAGGTTAATATGTATGTGGAGTTCATGTGTTCTCCAGGTTCTCTGTTTCCTCCCATATCCCAAAGATGTGTTGCCTTAGGCCTCCCAATGAAAATTCTGGAAAATGGATGAATAGTGGTATTTTTATTAATTTTATAATATACTATGTGAAAGTTCAGCCTGACTACAGTCAGACACCAGGACACACAGAAGTCCAAACACACACTTTTCTTTTATCAATACACAGTTCTTTGCACAGCACACACAGTGCAAAACCCACCAGCACTATTGCTTACAATCCTTTCTTCACCTTTTCTTTTCTTCTTTTCTGCCCCCCTCACTCCTCCACTCACAAGCTCCGTCCTCTGCCTCCCAACTCCGTCTCCCTGAATGAAGTGAGGCAGCCCCTTTTATAATGCATCCGGATGTGCTCCATGTGCTCCCTGATGACCTTCCTGCAGCACTTCCTGGTGTGGTGTAAGTGCTGCATGGGCACCCAGAAACATTCCGGGTGTACCTGGTTCCTGTTCCGGCAGCACTTCCTGGTGTGGCGGAAGTGCTGCAGTCCAGGACTTAGCCAATGTCCGTGCACCCCCTGGCGGTGGCCATGGGCCCCATAGCGTTGAGCTTCCAAGCTCCATGGCCCCCATGTAATCTAGGGGGGCTGCCCTCTTGTGTTCCGGGGAAGGTACTGCCCCTCTCCCAGTCCTTCCCTTCTCCAGGCGTCCCGGTGGGGCAAGGTCCCTGGTTGTCTATCACAACTGTAAATGTATTGGCAAAATGAGACTTGAAAGAAATACTGATAAGTTATTAAATAGATTCTTACTCTTTCATAATCCTTGAGGTACATTTTTAAAGGTCTGACAAAGTTGTTTATTTATTATCCTTAGAATGAATTAAACTCAGTTGATATCCATTTTAAAATTAATTTCAATTTTAAAGCCTTGTAAAAGGTTGATGCTTCAGTTAACCTTTTACTATCAATAAAATTCATGACCGGAGATATTGCCATTTTTATAAAGCATTTAATAATCAAAAATCATTGATGGTGTAGTAATGTATTATAAAAAAATTATACCATTAAAGTATTGATTGATTGTTGAAATAATGTAATTGTAAAGTCATCCCTAGATTTTTATTTGAACATGCCAAACCAATAAAACTTTTCCATATCCATTTTCATTAATTATAGTATATACATTTCCATTTAAACAAATTTTTATTTTATTAGGCATTATTTTGATTTAAAAGACTTGTATCAAAAAATAAATAGTAGTGTCCTTGAGAACATTTCTCCGTATATTTGTGCTGACTCTTTCTGTTATACATTTTAAATTCTTCTCTATGTATTGTATGGAATCGTCCTGCAATGCATTTCAAGGAGCAGGAGCACTATTAAAGGGCAATGAACAGTCCTAAGTAGGACCTCCTAAAGCAAAGGGAAACCACACTGGCACTCACTTTAGTAGCTCTGTGAGATGTCAGAACCAGCCAGAGGGCTATAGACTACAGCAGTATGCCCTAAAAGTAAAACCTCCAAGGGCACCAGGGGCAGGGAAATCAAAGCTAGAGACCACACTTACCAGCAAAGAATCACTCAGGGTTATGCTTCTACTGTTTCTTATGGTGAACTCACTGAGATGGCAGAGGTGCAGTGAAAACACGGGTCACTGGAATCACAGCAGTGTGATCTACAGCAAAAAATAAAGAAGATCTTCTAGCATACCTTAGTTGTGAAGTGACCAGCATATACAGCAAAATTTACTCCCCTCTCTGCTAGTTTGCAGGCATCATTTGTTGCCTTTACCACATTCCTAAGCATTCCTAGATAAGTCTCCAGTTCTTACTTGTGAGGTATTGCTCAGTTTCATGGTCACTTTTCCTCTAGAGAAAACACATGACATTAGGACTACAAGCAGGTGGTCCTACTAGTGCACTAAAGGGAATTTCACTTATGCAACAGCAGTGATACGGCAGCTAACCTGTGATGGGGCTTATCCTGTACAGCAGCTCTTTCTCAGCAGCTCAAGCACACGTCACAAGCCACCATTTGTCTTTTAGACTGGGATCTTTTTCTTTGATTGAACTGCTTAGCAAGCACTTCACACCTTCATGTTACAAAAGAGATCTGTTTGAGAAATACATCAAAACTCCCTGGGCTCTGAGGGTGAAACTACTTGTAAGCCACAAACTGCATACTTCTGTCTGTGTGATGTCAGGCTACTTCTTTCCCAGTTCCCTGCTTCTAAAGTATGCATGTCTGCACCCTCACCATTTGGTTCTGTATTATGCTATTATTATTTCATATAGGGACTTTCATTTTGTGGAAACCCTGTATGATTGCTAGGGTGTTGTTATCCTGGGATGATGAGAGTGTGTGTTGCATGATGCCATCAATGTGATTGTATAAAGGTTAGTACCTTGCACCTTAACCTCCTAAACATTTAGCCTATGTTTTTGTTTAACAATTTCTGCCAAAAGACTTTTGTACTACAGACTTTCTTTTATAATTTATGGTCTCTAATTCTGGTTTAGACAAAAGGTAGGACTGACTCTTTGTTTCAAACTTGGCCAGGTTTTCAGCTTATGTCTCACCTTGTGGTCCCTGAAATAATTCTTGCTGCCTTTTTACATTGTGCTAGTACATGTTTGAATTACAGAGAATCTCTCCTATCTCACTGAGCAAAAGGGGAGATTCTTCTAACCCACAGATGAGACCCACAGTTTCTAAACTGCAAGAGGCATGCTCCTCTGTGTGCTACATCAGTCTGGCTCTCTCCCTGCCCCCTGTGCTTCCAGAGAGAGAGGCCATAAGCAGCTGTGATAGGGCCACACTTTCTTCTTGCCAAAAAAGGAATAGCATAGTGGTCTTAGGCTAGTCAGAAAGCTTTGTGTTGCTACTAAAAATTGTTATGGAAATTAGAAGATTCAAGAGCTACCCAAGACTCGGGTGCAGGGACACCAGCAACACTTCTTCACTAACACTAGAAATTAGAAAAATGTTAATGACCTGGTTCTAAATGTTTCATTATTATAAAGAGTATATTGATATCAGTAATCCCAATAGATTATTATACTTGTATGACCAATAGTACTTATCTATGCACATTATCCACTAATATATCATATGTAATAAGAGATTTTCTTACAAACTGAGTGCTAAAATAGAATGTACAGTAAATGCTTGGTGCAGTTGTCCAATTGTAAGACACAATTAGCTGCAGATCTCGCTATTAAACCATGATTACACAGAAAACAGATCAGATATTGATAATATGTCCTTAAAAAATTTGAAAATCTGTAACTGTAAAATGAGGTTTCAGTTTATTGATGTGCTGCTGTTGGCATCTTGATGTTTCCAATGGATATGAGTGCTTCCCTACATAGTTGTAGAAAACATATTGAACACTATCACGTCTTGAAAAAAACTTTCAGTTGTCTTAGGTGTGCACCAGAACAGAAGAGGTTTGCAATCTGGTAGGCAAAAAACTGGCTGTACTTCATGTTATTATTTGACAAAGTTATCTGATTGGCTTCCATCAAGGTACTTTAAAGATACTGAGTTTTGGTTTAGGAGAATTCTAATTCTGGTGTTTATTTAACGTTTAGAATTTAATTTTAAAGTTGAAATTTGTTAACACCTGTACAGTATTTTGTTAATGCACATAACATTGTCTGGTATGTCAAGTAACCAGGTAAATTGCACTGTTGAAGTCACGGAAATGATTCTATGAATATGGTGGCATTTGCATTACATGATATCCCTTGGTGTATAAAACAAAACTCGCAGATCTTTAGTGCTTATTCTCAGGTAGGACCTACTGGTAGGATTGTTGTTTTGGTTTCGGCCTCACTTTACTTTTGACTTTCAAGTATTATCTTGTCCTTTTGCTTTGTGGTAACCTGGTTATATTCTTAATCTTGCAATTCTGATCCTTGGTTTACCCGACCATGTCTTGTTTTTGTTACCATCTCCCGGAATTTTTCTGTGCTTATAATAATGTCTGGGTCATTTTATTGTGTCCTGAACAGATATCCTTCTTTGAAACCATTGTTTATACTGAAATGAAATTAATAAGTCAGAGTAAAGATATCTTCATAAAATGCATGCTACTATTTATTTCATTTTTTTTTAATTAATTTATTTGTTATTTTCTATAGATGTACTGAGTAAAACAAATTAATCTTCCTGTTTTTCACAAGTAATAACTTTACAAAATATAAAAATACTACATTTTACTTCTCAATTTAAGCTTTCAAAGAAATATGCAACTTTAAATGCTCTTGAAAAAATCACAAAATATCTTTAGTCAGTTTTTTGAAACCTGTTGCATAATATAAAGCAAAACAAAAAAACACTTGTCACCTCTAAATGCATTCTTATGTCCATTTTTTCATTGTTTACATGCAAGTCTATCTGGAAATGCATTTTCATGTAAAGTCCTGTATTTCTTTGTCTGTATGCATGCAATAAAAAATTTGAATACGTCACACGCATTCATCAACCACAAAGAATTTTCCTTTTATCAAACAGTCTCAGTCCACATAGTTTGCTGGATTCAAGACAGTAAAGGGAATTAATTCTCCCTACAGAGTATAACTTGTCGCGCAGTTAAATAAACAACAAGAAGTAGAGCCTTGTAATAAATTATTCATTGAAAATGTATGAAACAAAAGACTTTTTATTTGAATTGAGATATTCATGTGTAACTGTTCCATCTGGGATTCAGTGACTTATAAAAAGTTGTGGACCATTGCACTTAGGGTTTGTTTGTTTAAATGTTTGTTCAGAAATGCCTAGTAGCTCATATGCAGCATGTAGTATACAACAATGAATTAAATTATACCAGCCTGAATTTCTGATAACAATATCAGTTTAATATGATCTAATAGTGATTTAACTCACAGGCTACATATTAACCAAAGGATAAGATAAGCCAGATATGAAATAATTTACAAAGCATGTTAATCTTCATTTACTGAAAACCTATATTTTAAGATTATTTATTACATGGGCACTGTTAATATATTGCAATACTGCACTTTATTTAAAATGTTCATTTTTGATTAAACACTTAAATTATTAGAAAATAATTTCTACTCTAATTGCATAATTTCATATAAATTTCTATTTTAGTATGTGCTAATTGATTAAACTGAGCCCAAAATTGTTAATTTACTGTTAGCAGTGTACTAAGGAGTTCATATTATTATTTATACCGCTTTATAACAATGTGGACCTATGGTCAGAGAAGGATTTCATACTCACCACTGAATCACATTGCAAAGTGCTTTTAATTTACATAATTAAACAAGAAGGAAATAAATCTAGAATCCATCTGTCAGCCAGCTGACATAATAAACCAACACATGGACAGAAGGGAGAGAGCAGTTGGAAGTGTTGAGCTGAATGGTGTGTAATTAATTGACAGCATAGCCAACAAAAATATTCACTAGAAATTATATACAGCCTATAAGCCTTAACAAAATGTAGTTTATTTAGAAATGTTTTGTACCTACCATTGCAGAGAGAATACCATTCCATGTATCTCACCTTTCAATATAATTGTTTAATGTATTATGTCATGGATCCATGATAGATAGATAGATAGATAGATAGATAGATAGATAGATAGATAGATAGATAGATAGATAGATGGGAAGATAAATATATACTGTATATATATATATATATATATATATATATATATATATATATATATATACAGTAATCCCTCGCTATATCGCGCTTCAACTTTCGCGGCTTCACTCTATCGCGGATTTTATATGAAAGCATAACTAAATATATAACGCGGATTTTTCGCTGCTTCGCGGGTTCTGTGGACAATGTGTCTTTTTACTTCCTGTATATGCTGCCTCAGTTGGTTTGCCCAGTTGATTTCATACAAGGGACGCTATTGGCGGATGGCTGAGAAGCTAACCAATCAGAGCACGCAGTTAAGTTCTCCTGACTGAGAAGCTAACCAATCAGAGCACGCAGTTGAGCTCCTGCGTGCTGAATGCAGTGTTAACCAGGAAGTCTCCTCTCGCTCAACGTGTTTCGCTGTGTAAAGAGTTGTGCTCTTTAGTGTTTATCTTTGTGCATAGTCAAACCCTTCATTATGGCTCCAAAACAATCTGCTACTGCTTCAGGGGCCGTGCCCAAGCGCAAGAAGAAGATGTTAACGATTGCCGAAAAGGTAAACGTTTTGGATTTGTTGAAGGCTACGATTCTTTTTATTTAAAAAGTAGGAAAGGAATATAAGATCTACGGCTGCAGTGTCCTTTTAACCAGGGTGCAAAACGAGTTGTAAGTGGATGTAATAAGGCAGTAGTCTGGATGGAATCTGCTTTAGGGATTTGGATTGAAGACTGCCAGAAGAAGAACAACGGCAGTGCTACACAATCGCCTGAAGTGGCTCCTTTACAAGGGCTGTAACGCTCTCCTTTGTTGTGCAGTAAAATTAAACTCATTGTTATCGGACAAGTCATCGTGTCATTGTTGGTGAGTAACCATAATTAATTTTCTTCTTACAGTGCTTAGTACATGTACGTATGTTTAGTGTCACTGTACACACATTTACTGTATACTATTTTTCTTGCATTGTACGTATTTATTGCTGGTGACCTGTCTATCGTAATGGCTGTAACATATGTAATATCGGAGACACTCAATATCTTTAAAATAATATTTAGGTTTTACTGTATATAAACAGTGTGTTTATATACATAATTTCAATGAATCTTACCTAATATCTAAGAGAATACAAAGGGATTATGCTGTATAACTCTGCGGGGAATATTTATAAACAGTGCGGGAGAGTTTATAAGGGCTTAAAATATATAAAAATAACCATACAAACCTATGGTTTCTACTTCGCGGATTTTCACCTATCGCGGGGGGGTCTGGAACGCAACCCCCGCGATCGAGGAGGGATTACTGTAAATCCTGCGATGAGATGAGAATTTTTTCAAGTCCCGCGAGTTGAGACCTTGGCCATGAGATTTTTTCAAGTCACGCCTTCCTCTCAACCATTTTCAACCACGCACACAGTCCTCTCACTTCTAATTCGTGAGAATGCTTTTGACAGACACAGTTTCTTCTCTCTGAGCTCTTATAAATTTTAACGTTTTTCTCACTTTTAAGTTTTCAATTAAAGAAGACGCATTATGTCGAAATCTTATTGAAGAATTTCATCACAAAGGGTTTTTAACAGAAAAAATAAGTACACGGGCAATCCTACCGTTTGCACGCTAAGTTAGTTAAATGCATATCAATAGACTATGCTGAAACAATCGGTGGTGATTGTGTAGTAGATGAAAACATCAGCTTACAATATCCCGAAGAATATCTATCTAACTGTTAACACCGTCCGGTCTTCCACCGCACACATTACTGTAGAAAGATGGATGTATCCAAGAAAGGTAATGTAGTACATCTTCCGAAGATAACATTACACAACAAAGGAGATCTTGATATGCCATTCATATTAAAACGTTAACAGTTTCCCATTAGAATAACTTTTGCAAAGACAATTAACAAATCTCAGAGCCAAAAATTCGAAAAAATTGTTTTATTTATTAGAGGGAAAGAAATGAATTTCAATCATGGGCAGTTATACGTTGCATTGTCACAATGAAAGTCCAAACATGGAACCAAAATTCAATGCGATATTGATGAAAATTTTAAAATATTGCTTTTTCTGAAGTTTTACAGTAAACGTGTAAGTTTAAATGTATTTGCATGTTAATTTCAAAGCAAAACAGAACGAAATCATATTACGCAATGAATAACTCTAACACAACATGAACATAATTTACTTTCAAGTTATTACGTTTTACTCTTTTTTAATATGGTTAATTACTCGCTCTAATGTTAAATAGTTCTATTATGCATATGTAACAACTCCCATTAAAATAAAAATCTGTTTAAATTGTACAACTGCATCCCCATACGTGAGGGACAGAACCACAGAGGCTAGCGCATAGCACTGGCACTGAGTTTGGCGAGCAAAGCAAGCAGGGGGCAAAGCCTCCTAGTATATATATATGAAAGGAGATGAAGGTCTGTGATATGGTTTGCATATTTGTAGCTGGAAATCCACATGCAAATAATAAAGACTTTGTGACCAACACCCTCTAAACCCCACCTCATCAACCCCCCACGTGGTATGGTATATACTCAGTCACACTGAGATATTATGCAGGCATGTTGCTGTTGGTATAAAAGAGCCCCAGTAGGGTTTCTTGGCACACTTCTGCTGAATAATTCGTTGACTGAAAGTCCACCGTGTTAGTGTGCCAGAGCATTGCCAGAGCAGATGTGCAGCATTGTTCAAAATGACACTCAGTTTAATTTTCATTCTCTCCTTTACTGCTATCTCTGGGGGTCCAGAGTGTATATATCCCATAACTGAACTTGCTCTTTTAATTAGCCTGTTGATTCAGTGGGCCTCTCTTAAAGTGATGTTACCAGCTGAGCATGCCACAGCATAGAAAATTGCACTGGCCATCACAGAGTTGTAGAAGAAGTGAAGGATGTTATTAAACAAATAATAAACATAGCCTCGTAAGGAAAAAGAGCCTACTCTGCCTTTTCTTATATAGTCTCTGTGTGTTCTGAGACCAGTTCAACCTGTCTACATCTACTTCCTGAATAATAACCGGACATTGAGGCTCTTAAAGTCAACTACCAGTTCCTTATTTTTGCTGATTTGAAGATGCAGACAATCTTCTTTGCACCTAGAAACAAAGTTCTCCACCTGGCATCTACACTGTGCCTCATCCTCCTTATCAATATACCCGATAAGTGCAGAATCATCTGTGAATTTCTACAACTGACACAACCTTATTTTATATGAGGTTTACAAAGTGAAGAGGTATGGAAACTGTTCCTTGTGTTGCTCCACTGTTGTTTGCATCTGTATCAGAAACATACAGTATACCTTCAGTCTCACAAACTACGGTCTTCCTGACAGACAGTCTATTTTCCAGGACACCGTAGTCTTATCCGTCTGCATATCTCTGAGCTTACCCTTTAACAGGGATGGCTGGATGGTATTGAAGGCACAGAAGAAATCAAAAAACATAATCCTTATAGTGCTGCCAGCTTTGTCCAGGTGACAATTAGCAGTGTGCAACAGATAGATAATTGCATCCTCTTTTTCTATTAGACAAACTGCAGTGGGTTCAGGTGGTCTGCCAGAAGAGGTCTCATATACAGTACATCAGGATCAGCCTTTCAAAGGCCTTTATGAGGTGAAACATAAGTGTCACTGGTCTGTAGTCATTAGGCAAAGAGAGTTCTACTACATTCCAGTTTAAAAGGCAGAAGCACAGAAGAGCCAGTACAATGTTCTGGCCCATTTCAAGCCATGGGTAATAGTAATCTCATGTCTTGGTCGATTTAAACTTTTGCGCAGCTCAGTTAAATGGTCCTATTTATGATATTATTTCTTGTCACCTGTTTTTTTTGTGCAATGTTTAAAACATTAGGTTCCTCACATCTGCAACCTGTAAACGCCAATGCCATATTTAATAAAAAGTTAAAGTAAGAGAGTAATGAGCTCCAGTGAAGTAATTAGTCCTAGTTTAAAAAAAAAATTCAAGAACAAATATTGTACACAAAAAGGCACTCCTTTACTTTCATAGTACTTTTGACACATCCAGTTAACCCTCGGCACTATAACCGAGGCCCACTGTCTTAGGAAAATTCACCAGGTGAAGCCAAGTAACACAGTTAGTACACTGATAAAAGTGACTCAAGCTCTATTTCCTAACATTTCTGGATTTTTAATATGGTGGAAACATTAAGAAATAACATCATGTATATACAGAAACACTGAAAGGAGTGTATTTTCAAACTTTCTTACATTTTTTTTTAACAAATGCAATAATTTTTTTTTTTAGTATTTTTAGTAGAAAGGAGAGAGTATCTTGTAAAGCGTGATGTATTTTCCCACAAGTTATGTTTTTATAATAATGTTTTTCTTATTTAATTTTAATGTGCTTATACTGCTCCTTATGCTTGACAGTCTTAAAATGCAGGATCACAAAAACAAAAACGGTAATCTTGATGTACCTAGTTTAAAATTAAGAAGTTTTTAAGTTAATTAGGAAATACACAGTAACACAGACCATTTTTAAAAATTGGAGAATGTAAAATTAGTCGACCTTTTAATTCTTCATTAATAGCCTAATAAAATATGAATTAACCTGATGAAAGCTACTAAGTCACAAAGGATATTTTTTTTTCTGAAATTTTACATGTGTCACCCACATTATTATGTTCCATATCTTTTGGATTCATTTGCTTCAAAAAGGTGAGCATTCCCTTCAGGTTTCAGCAGTGTTTGTTTAGTTGAAACCAGATAGTTTGCCCAACTTTGACTCCTCCTTCCTTGACCCTAGAGTTTTTAGATCTAGAGTGTTGACAAAGAAATGTATTATTTTATTGGGTGATGGGTGGAATAGTCAAACATATTCATTTGCTTAATCATTTGCATTGAGTACACCTCTTTGTTTAAAATACACTTCATGACAATACAAATGCAGCTACTGTCTGAGCTAGTACTACTACTACTACTTAATGACACTGCATATTCAAACACTGATAGTAAGCCAAAAATTATACATTCATGTTATGCCACCATTATCAATAATGTACGAATAATGTGTTTATCTAGGTAAGTGTATAATTAGTTAAAGAGGTAATCTCTATATGCATATTATTACACTACAGATTCCAAATGTAAGAATTTAGAAAGTGAAAACATTGTTTGATAAAAGCAGTATATTGTCTTCTTCTTGTTTTCTTTAAAGCAGTTATATAATAACAGAATTATTTGCTATGTTTTGTACTGGATATTATCTTGTGCTTAACCTGCAATAATGCATTGCTATGCATGTTCCTAATTTCACTTTTTTCTGTGTTTTGAGTTGTTCATTTATGGATTTGACCAAGTATATAATGTAGCAAGTACAAACAGTAGTTACAGTATATACATGTAAGCAAGGTCTGCTGTTGTAAGTTTGCATATACACTATGTATAAATTCTGGTAAGAACATCTGGTAAGCTCTGTGGCAGGTGTTATTATTGCACTGCAATTAGCCTCATAATTTAAACAGCCTCCTGGCCGCAAGCCTTGAATGTTGAGTCCTTCTAAGGTCTTGTCATTTCTTGAGTGTTGCTTTGTTTTCCTTTCATGTTAATGATCTTTTTTTTGTTTTGGATTAGCCCTGCTACTTCTGTTTTATTGCCTTCTTTTTATCTATGATTTTGGTTCCTCACTTCAATCCACTGTGAAAGACGCTATATAGCGCCCGACCCGGCATAGACTGACGCAGAGGCACGTGTAAAAATCACACAGGCTTTTATTTTTCTTCACCCGTGAGCGCACGTCTTCCCCGTGACCCACAGGCAATACACAGTCCCAAAAGCACTTGGTCACAAACAACAACAACAAGTCTTCACCTTGCACCACCACTCCTCCCAGGCAACCTTGTCTTCTTCCTCCCGATTCTAGCCCTTTAGTGGTGGAGGCTGGCCTGTTTTATAGCCCACCCTGAAGTGTTCCAGGTGCTTGACCACCTGGTCCCAATTGCACCTCCGGGTGGGGCTGATGACTCGTCCAGCCAGGTTATTGAGTCTCGGCAGCACCCCCTAGCGGCCACCCCAGCTCCCACCCAGGTTGTGGAGGACTCCATGTCCCATGGAGCCATGCGGGAGACTGGGAAACGAACATCAGCCAGGGAGGCTGCCACCAAGCATCCCGGGGGAGGTATTGAGCTGCCCATGGTGGCTCCCCCGGAACATATGCATAAGGGCATCCCGGCCAGGCATGGGACCCGGCTGTCCATCACACCACCTTTTTCCCCAGCCATGTTTTTTGTGTTTTTGCATTTTGCATTGTGATATATATATTCTCACACCGTTTTAAGGAATGCCACTAGCGACTTGTATTGCTCCTCTTTAGTATCAATCCTCCATGACTGTTTAAACCCAGTCACCCAGCTGAAGCTAAAAAAAATCAGAGTACGCTCTTGGCATTATGTTTCAGCTAGATAAGATGTGAGTGTTTATTCCTGTTATTGTTATTAGTGTCTTAAATGTTTGTTTTAATCTTAATTTGTTAATACAAAAAGCTGAACATTTCCTAATATGTGGAAGTGAAGTACAGTCCCAAAATGTTTAATATAATTCATTATTGCATCTCTTGTTAAATTTTATTTATTGCTTCTACAACTTTCTATTTGCTTACAAAAACATTTTTCTATAATGTCTTTATTTAGGGACACTTTCCTATATAAAAGCAGCCCATGTATTTTCCTGCCAACTCATTCTTTTAATTCTTCTTTGTAATGTCTTGCCAACCCTGCCAAATACAACATACTTTCTATGGCCAAAAATGCTAAAACATTTGTCTATATTTTTTTCCTTTTGTCCGTCCAGATATTGTCATATTTGCATAATCCAGTTCAGGGTCACAGGGTGCATTGTCTGTCACTGTAAGAACCAACCCTGAACAGGGAGCCAGTCTATTGCCAGATACACTAATTCACACAGTTACACGTTCATTCATGCCACACTGATTTGGAGTCTCCAGTTAACCTACCATATGGCGGTTGTTTTTTTTCTTTAGACTATCAATATAAACATTGCAGAGTTGTTGCCATATATAGTAGATTCCAGGTAAAATAAATATTGTTATTGCAACTTTGTCTTTATCCAACTGACAAGGTACTAAATTTTATGTTACACTTTAATATATTTAGTGAACACTTACTGAGCAAAGTATTAGGAACACTACAATAATTCTGAGTAGGACCTCCATTTACTCTCAGATCAGCCTCAGTTGTTCATTGCATGGTTTCCACAAGGTGTCTGAAACTTTTCTTTGAGATTCTGGTCCAAAGATGCCCAAAGATGTTCTATTGGATTCTGATCTTGTGACTGGGAAGGTCGCTGACGAACAATAAACTCATTGTCATCTTCATGAAACCAATCTGAGACAAATTTTTGTTATTGAAATGGTGCAATTTAATTCTGGAGCGCATTAGAAGATGAGTCAGTTGTGGCCTTGAAGGGCTGCACATGGTTAGCAAGAATACTCAAATAGCTTATGGCATTCAAGTAGTGATTGATTAGTATTGAAGGGCCCAAAGTGTGCCAAGAACTGACACAAAGTAAGTTGGGTACATGGATTCATGTCTGTCAGTGCCAAATTCTGACCCTACCTTCTATGTGCTTCTGCAGCCTCAGCTTTCTCTTCTTGGCTGACAAGATTGGAACCTGACATGGTCTTCTGCTATTGTAGCCCATTCACTTCAATGTTCAACGTGTTGTGCATTCTGAAATGCTTTTCTGCTCACCACAGTTGTTCAGAGTGATTATCTGTGTTACTTTTGCTTTTCTGTGATCTCTTTCATGATTTAGGCTGAAAATTGGTGTTTTGCAGACTTCCATTTAGAGAAGCCGTATTGTGTGCCATTATCAGGGTCACATCCTGCATTTCTAGGGGTGTGGATTTGACCTTGATTTAATAAGTAAACAGCATAAAAAGTTAGCCTTTTGCTCTGAGCCTTATTACATCTGTGGATAATATTGTTATTTACATTTATGACCTTTTGTGCAATTACTTTTCTTGTGTTGCCTGGATTTGACTTAGTGTTTGTCATTCGACTTTGAATTTTGCCTCTCGTCCCTTCGGTTTATTTTTATTTTCATTTGTTTTCCCTTTTTATCGCTTCTCCCAGTTTACTCAGTAAACTAGTTGTCTTTTTTTCCTGCTGAATCAGGACAAGCTTGAACCAATCTGCACTCTCCTTTGCCTTCTCTCTCAAAAAGTCATTTAGTTCTGTAGAACTGCCTCTCACTGGATGGTTTTGTTTTTCGCACCATTCTGAGTAAACTCTGTTATGCATAAAATTCCTTTATGCATAAAATGCATAAAAAAGACTGTTATGTATAAAATTCCCATAAGATCAGCTGTTACAGAAATGCTCAAACCTGGTTGTCTGACACCAACAATCATTCTATGGTTGAAATCATTGAGATCACATTCTCTATTCTAATGTGAACATTAAGTAAAGCTCCTAACCTGCATCTGCATGATTTTATGCGATGTGTGCATTGCATTGATAAACAGGTCTATAGGTATTCCTAATAATTTGTTTAATGAGTGTATTATACAGTATATACTTTGATGATTTATATGCAGTGTTCATTTTTACAACTGCATTCTTAGTGAAACACACTATTCACAATAGGTATTTTCAACCAGTTTTTTGGATTTAGATGCCTGAACGTGACATTCAAAGGGTAATTAAAAAGACGCGCACACAGTTTTGGGTGTTGCTTATAATTAATTGAAGGATTAAGGTTTTACTTGTGCTTTCCAGAAGAAGGAAATGTACATGATATTTCTCAAAGGGAGGCTATACTGGAGAGAGCAGTATGAGACTGATATCATCTCATATTGCCTGCCCATTTCTCTGTGTACATGAAATTTTTTTTCTCCAGCAGTGGAAGTGGTATGTGGTGGTGCCACCTCACACAGTCTTTATATTTTATTTGTTTTTTATTTTCCTGGCTCAGGAAACTGCATGGTAATAGAGAATGAGATAGGAAATGTCTAACAAAAATGCTTATACAAATAAAATATAACTTTTTCTTTTGCTAGTTATGACTTTGTACAGACAGTAAGTTCTAAGACTGCTGTCACTGCTAACAATGAAGCACTTAAACCACCTCCCATATTAACTGTTGGAGGCAGGCCTAAATGCACAAGGAACTGAGGTCAAAGTCGCAGTGATATTTTCAGTCCTGCCAAAAAGATGACAACAAACCACTTTTTTCAGGCCAAAAAAAAAAATCCACAAGGAAAGTCACAGGATGAAATGTTCAGATGTGTCAGTGCCTTTGTTCCCGTTTTGTCAGATTCTGTTGGATGAGGACAGAGCAGTATGTGAGAGCATTGTTGTGCGATAGCATCCAATGTCAGGACACCACAACACCGTCTAAGTGCTTGGTGACTGTGTGCCTGCTCTAACATCTGTAGGGTTGCAGCTGCTAATTTACTAAAAAGCTGGCAAAATTATCTGACTTTCGTGTGAAATGTATACAAAGTGTGATTTAATGTTTTTGATCATTCCTCATTGTTGTTGTGCATTGCGATTACTTGTTTTGTCTGATACATGTTGCAAGTTTCTATCTGATATTTTTGAATTTATTTTTACATTTTTTTAAATACAATTGCAAATTTATTGATTGTGTTCATGCTTTAACAAGTTCTGTATTGGTGCTGCAATTTTCTGCATCAGTGAGGCTAACAACTTTTCACTGAACTCTAAGGTATGATGAGAGTAAATTGAGCTGAATTGAATGTAATAACCTCAAAATATCATTGATAGATAGATAAGGAGTGACTAATCATAGATAGATAGATAGATAGATAGATAGATAGATACCAGTCACAGTGAGGCATTATAAAAGTACATTACTGTTTGTATAAAAGAGCTCCATTAGAGTTTCTTGACACACATCTGCTGGATAATTCATTGGCTGAATTTTTTTTAGTACTGTTAAAATCAATCCTTGTACAAATATTAGAAAATTAATATTATCAGATGTCTCAAAGTTGGTCCTGGAGGGATATAGTGGCTGCAGGTTTTTATTTCCACCCAGTTTCTTCTTATTGCTGTTGAAGCATCTATTGCTTAAGCAACATTTTTATGTTTCATATTAGCTGTGTTAAAACTCCCAAACCTTATTTGCATATTTTAGTATTGCACAGCTGCATTTGGTGTTTTTAATTGATCATTATTAGAAATAAGAAGCCAAAGACAAAGGAACCAGCAGTTCTCCAGCTAACTTGTTTCCATTTATACATGTATGTATTCATCATGAGCTATCTGATTTAATAATTTATTGGGAAGTAAACTAAACAGAAAAAAATCAAAAGACTGAGAATGGCATATCCACTTCAGGGCTACAAATAATTTGCACGATAGCCTTGGAAATTAAACAAATCTAAATATAGATTTATATAAGATTAATATAAGGATGACCTTACATGGCAAAATGAGAACACTAGCATACTATAAAATTAATAAAGACATGTTATTGGCGAAAATTAGTTTCTAATTAAGCAATTAGGTTGGAAAAAAACTGCATTCTATTCAGCATGCCAGGGCCAATGTTACACACTACTAATATTAGTACTATCTACAAATAAAGAGGAAAAATTATTAGTCATTATAATATTCCCTCAGTTTACAAATGTATTTGTCTTACAAGTTTCAATCTATTCATCCATTTGCTTCACTTGCTTAATCCAACTGGGTGTACAGTAGAAATCAACCTTGATGAATCACTCCATCCCAGGACACACTCACTCATGTATCCTTTAGAAACTTATTACATTTTATGCTGTATAATTTTATTTTTTGTATAATTTTTTTTTCTTAACATTGACCTCGTTTTTATTATTAATTTTATTATTTCATTGCAATGCCATTTTTGTTATAGCTTTTATATTGGCACTTCCATTTCATGCATTGTATTATATTTTTACGATCATATGCTGGAATAACAGCCATTGCTAGTCATCACAGGACCATTATCAAAGACTAGCATAATTAAAAACCCGTTAATTAACATGGGCACAATAATACAATAGTAAGTCCATCTGTGTCAGTCAGGTTGTGCCGTTAGGAACCTCTATTCACCTGATATGCTAACCTTTACATTCATTTTTCTTTGTGCTCCTTGTTGCCTTTGTTCAGCCAGGAATTGCAGCCCTCTTGTTGATGCCGGACGTTACACCTGTGCCCAGACATCAGACATTTTCTGGTTTTATATAAATAATATAGGCAGTCACTAATTGGCATCTAAAGTCTGGAATAAAAAAAAAAGAAAAGAACCGGGAATAAAAAAAGAAAATGAGGATTTAATCTCTTTTGTACTTTTTCAGTTTCAACTACAAGTTTTAGTTTGCATCCTGGTTTAATTTTTGACTTCCTTTTGATTGGGGATTTTATACCCTTAAGGTATTCTTTTGCTTCATTTGTTTTTAAAATATAGTTTTTAATTTGATTTGTGATTTTGACCATTATATTGCCACCATTCCTATGGTGTTATTGTTGATGTTGTTGCTAGGACCATCTGGAGAGGTTGTGTACATAAAGGTCATGGCCTGGTATCACAACATGATGGGATAAAAGGTTATCCAGAGGTGTGATTCCCCATCTGACTACAGGACTCCAAAACCCTTCAAACTTTTTCGAAAAAAAGTATCTGATTTTTTAACTCTCTGCATTCTTTCTGACTTTGATTTATCTTGCGACTCTTGGCTTATCTGTTACTGATATTTATTCTCCTGGTTCAGACCCTCACTATGGTTTTGTTGACTACGTCCTTATCTTCCAGTTGCCTTCTGAAGCCTCGTCCCAGGCATAACTATAAGTTTACAGACTTGTATATACTGTATTTTACAAAAAAATAAATAAATAAATACAAATACAACTTAACCCTCGTCACAATTATGCATATCAAATTAAATGAACTGAGAAAAAAATGATGTAACATGCACTATATAATGTTGTAGGAGTTTCTGTTCCTAGTAATGAAGAGGGATCAGTCAATCTGAGATTTCTGAATGCAGAGTTGGAGTATTTTAACATTGCACTAACATTAATAGGAAGTCGACTTTTTTTTTTTAATTCAATTCCGAGCAGTCTCGGGTTTAGTGTGTCACTAGACAGCTTCGGCTGTTCACTCTGGGACTGTTCTTAGAAAGAAGATGAAGTCCTAGATTTAAAAAGGAAGCCATAAGAAGCCAGAGGAAGAGGATGGCAAAGAAGAAGTGGGATAGTCAGAGAGATGCAGAAAGTAGACAAGAGTACAAGGAGATAAGGCACAAGGTGAAGAGAGAGGTGGTGAAGACTAAAGAAAAGGTTGGACACTAAGGAGGGAGAAAAGGACCTGTACCGATTGGCTAGACAGAGGGACCGAGCTGGGAAAGATGTGCAGCAGGTTAGGGTGATAAAGGATAAAGATGGAAACGTACTCACAAGCAAGGAGAGTGTGTTGAGCAGATGGATAGAGTACTTTGAGAGGCTTTTGAATGAAGAGAACGAGAGGGAGAAGAGGTTGGATGATGTGGAGATAGTGAATCAGGAAGTGCAACAGATTAGCAAGGAAGAAGTAAGGACAGCTCTGAAGAGGATGAAGAATGGAAAAGCCGTTGGTTTAGATGACATACCTGTGGAAGCATGGAGGTGTTTAGGAGAGATGGCAGTGGAGTTTTTAACTAGATTGTTTAATGGAATCTTGGAAAGTGAGAGGATGCTTGAGGAGTGGAGAAGAAGTGGACTGGTACTTTAAGAATAAGGGGGATGTGCAGGACTGTAATAACTACGGGGGATAAAATTGATGAGCCACAGCATGAAGTTATGGGAAGGAGTAGTGGAAGCTAGGTTAAGAAGTGAGGTGATGATTAATGAGCAGCTGTATGGTTTCAAGACAAGAAAGAGCACAACAGATGCGATGTTTGCTCTGAAGGTGTTGATGGAGAAGTATAGAGAAGGCCGGAAAGAGTTGCATTGCGTCTTTGTGGACCTGGAGAAAGCATATGACAGGGTGCCTCGAGAGGAGTTGTGGTATTGTATGAGGAAGTCGGGAATGGCAGAGAAGTATGTAGGAGTTGTACAAGATATGTACGAGAGGAGTGTGACTGTGGTGAGGTCTGCAGTAGGAGTGATGGATGCATTCAAGGTGGAGGTGGGATTACATCAGGGATCGTCTCTGAGCCCTTTCTTATTTGCAATGGTGATGGACAGGTTGACAGACGAGATTAGACAGGAGTCCCTATGGACTATGATGTTTGCTGATGACATTGTGATCTGTAGCGATAGTAGGGAGCAGGTTGAGGAGACCCTGGAGAGGTGGAGATATGCTCTAGAGAGGAGAGGAATGAAGGTCAGTAGAAACAAGACAGAATACATGTGTGTAAATGAGAGGGAGGTCAGTGGAATGGTGAGGAAGCAAGGAGTAGAGTTGGCGTAGGTGGATGAGTTTAAATACTTGGGATCAACAATACAGATTAATGGGGATTGTGGAAGAGATGTGAAAAAAAGAGTGCAGGCTGGGTGGAATGGGTGGAGAAGAGTGTCAGGAGTCATTTGTGACAGACGGATATCAGCAAGAGTGAAAGGGAAGGTCTACAGGACAGTAGTGAGACCAGCTATGTTATATGGGTTTGAGACGGTTGCACTGACCAGAAAGCAGGAGACAGAGCTGGAGGTAGCAGAGTTAAAGATGCTAAGATTTCCATTGGGTGTGACAAGGATGGATAGGATTAGAAATGAGTACATTAGAGGGTCAGCTCAAGTTGGACGGTTGGGAGACAAAGTCAGAGAGGTGAGATTTTGTTGGTTTGGACATGTGCAGAGGAGAGACGCTGAGTATATTGAGAGAAGAATGCTAAGGATAGAGCTGCCTGGCAAGTAAAACAGAGGAAGGCCTAAGAGATGGTTTATGGATGTGGTAAGGGAGGACATGCACGTGATGTGTGTGACAGAGCAAGATGCAGAGGACAGAAAGATATGGAAGAAGATGATCCGCTCTGGCGACCCCTAATGGGTGCAGCCGAAAGAAGAAGAAGCAGCCAAGAGGATTGTGATCACTTTATTGCTTTCACTGCTGCAACAAACCTGTTCCTTTGGATTACAATTACCACTGCTCCAAAAGATTACAGTTTTTTTCTGGATTTGTGTTCTGTGTCCTGTGCCTAGGTTTGTTTGTATTTCACACAGTTAAATAATTTTTCAATAAAAGATTTGTGCAATACTTGCCCCAGACTCAAATTAATACCAAGGAAGCCACAAACTTGAAAGTAATATGTAACTTGAAAAATAATAGTATTAAGGGATAAATACAGGCAAACTCAGGGCTGTGGTGGTGCATCTTTCTGCGATGACACAAACTCTGTGGGAGGCCTCACCCTCAGGTTTATGTCGTTGGGAATTCCCAGGTGAATCAAATGCCACAGATTGAAAACTATAAGCAAGCTTGGGGATACTGCAGTAGCTTTCATCAGGGAGTTTTTTTTATAAATATTAAGTTGTTTGGATTATGTTCAATGAAAAGTTTAATCAGTAAGCAGTATGGAAAATTGTAGATAGGGGTGCAGAGCGTGAATCCCACTCAGCCATTATCATAGAAGTGTTATTTGATCTCTGTAACAGATCTTTTCTGCCACTTCAACTGGAGTGCAAGGAACAAGCCATGATCTGTAACAAAATGGTGCAGTGTTTTCTGCGCTGCACACTTACATAATATAAATGTGGTACAATAGTTTCAATCAGACATGACATTGTTAAACATGATTTTCTACTCTCTAGCTATATTAACATTGTTTAGTTTTTGTTTTAATGACTGTATTGATCCTGTTCATAATTAGACATAACCTCAGTAGTTTTATAATGTCACTTTACTTTGCTTGTGAAATTTATCAGTCACTATTTTCTCTTTCTTCCATTAATGTCCTACACAATCCTTTTCCCAGTGTATGTATGTAGGTATTAGAAATGTGCAAGAATATAGCATAATTATTTTAAATAGTTTTTTTTCCATGAAGTCTGTTTTAATCATCAATATATAATTAATAATATTGCTGTGTCATTGGAACTGTTCAGGCAGCAGGCAATAGTTGGCAATGAGAACCACAGAAACATTTATGTCCAGGGTAATTGGAAAAAGGATAATACCAGAGAATGAAGGAAGGCAAATGCAACAGGTATTATCCTAGTGTGGTAGGAGACTGTTTGAAGCGTCAAGATCTTGTGATCATTTACTTACTGTGGTAATCCCAGCCGGCTCCAAATGAGCCCCCAGGCCCCCCCCCCCCAGTTTCTTCAAGGAGCCGCTTGAACCTGGAACTGTTGATAGTCATAAACCAAGATGAACCAGGCAAAGTTTCTGTTATTGGACTTCTCATATAAATACAACACAAGATTTTCAAAGCCACTTCACCTAGTTCAGTTATAAATAAAATGCTAGAACATAGTAGTGATAGTTTTGTTGCTTCTACAGAGTACAGTCAAATTCTCACTTGCATGTCAGGCCAGCTTGCAATTACTTTTCATCTTTTGTCTTATTTTAGGGATATCTGCAAATGTAAAAAACTTTCATTTTAAAAGTATTCAATAATTATTATTTTGTTTTGTTGCATTGCACTCACTATTTTTTATTCAAACAAATGCTACATTCTATAACATTTGCATTTACTGTTAGTCAGAAGTCTAGATATTTCATGTTTATGAGAACAGGCAAACCACCAGATATGTGAAACCCACTGTCTTCATATAAGAAACACATAGGAGGAAGGAGTGGAACTGTTCCAGTGTCAGTCTCAGAAAATCACAACATGGTTGGGAGAACATTAATGATCAAATCAAACATTTTATACAATCCACCATATTTTACTTACTGAGATTTACAATGTCACCCTGTCAGAATGCAGTTTAATCAGGTGTTTGACTGCAGTAAGTCATAGTTATTGACATTTCATTTTAGTTTTAGTCTGAGGTTTATTATTGCATGAGTTGGACCAATTTAAACACAGTTTATATTGCTTCCTATAGTGCAGTGCTTGCATTTATTGAGCCGTCTGGTTAATATAATTTTCAGTAAATTCTTAAGTAAAGGTAAGATCTCAGTAATATCTCTTAAAGTGACATGTCTTCAAGAATAATTTAATAACAGCTTTGACAAGAATAGGTATTTTAACCTTGCATTGCTTGTCATTTGCTATTCATGTAATATTTCTGTAATATTATTTAGTATAGATTTGAAAGTCCTCTTATGCTGCTTTTAACTCCAATATTTATTAATTATATTAATAGAGTAGCTGTACAGCCTTTGTCCTGTGTATGTCTAGTCCTCTGTGTGAAGACCTATTTGGAGAACTATTTTTTCAGATGTGTGTAATAATTAATGATAGACTCTCTTGCATTTCTATTGTCATGTGCTTTTTTGACCGTATCATTTACTCTTTTTTACTTTTCAGTTTAATTTTACTTATTGAGGCTTGTTGATGATATCACTCTTTTTTCATGTTTCCTTTTGGTTTCAATGGACAAACACCCTTTGCAACGTAACTGCTGCACCTCATACATCAATGATGACACATAAGACACCAGCGAAGGGATGTAATTACTAATCATTTGTATTTTACATAACACTAATGGAAACACTTTCTTAAACTAAAACCATCAAACTGAAAATTGCAATTCTTACCATGTTTTTCTGATATCGAATTTTTTCTTTTTTAACACTGATTTGTGATTTTGGCCTATATGACGAAGTTTGCCTGATCAATCAAAACTTTCTTGACCTATAATTCTGATGGCAGTGTTTGTATATTTACTTCCGCTACCTGTGAAGTAAAATAAATTAAACCACCAGAAACACGCCCTTTTTATTAGAAATGTGTTCACTGGTTACATTGTTTAAGACAGAATTGTTGCCATCGACGTTACTAGTTCAATGCATGTTTTTTAAATATTATATCATGTCAATCCTCATTCTCAGTTTGCTTAATGCTAAAATGTTTACTGCTTTCAATATTTACTCTTAGCTCATATTCATTAATTCCCAAAATTAGTCTATCAGCATTTCTGTGTACTTCTTCGATGTTTTTTTATCTTCCTTGTATCATGAAAACTAGAGCTGTATTTGGTATTCCAGATATGGCCGCTTAAGTGGTTTCATATAGCTTAAGCATAACTTGCATTTTTTTTTTGTTGTATTTTTACTTCTGTAGGTGTTAGTCCATGATTTAATACATCCATCCATTACCTTATCCAGTTCAAGGGCATAGGGCACCTGAATTAGTCTACTCCATAAATTTAAGTAATTTCTTAATTACATCATTATCTACATCATTCATATAAATTAATGAAAGCAGGAGTCCCAGCAATGGTCCTATAGGACTTCATTTTCAGAATCAACAAATTCTGAAATTTTTCATTTATCCCAATGCGTTGTTTTCTATGGTTAAGCTAATTATACACCCTTCTGCTTATTGTTCCTTATTGTCAGTTCACAGTCCATGTTATGCTTGGTTAGAATGTATACTTGTTGTGCCTAAAAGAGGATGAGTTAGAGATGGATTATAACCCTCCATGTGAAGATATGAGACAGTCATATCAGAATTTTGGAGAAGAACTGTATGTCAAAGTGAAGAAAAAATATGGCAAGATTACATGGGCAATAGCATAACAGAAAGGAAAGCAAGGCCAGGCAAGAAACAGAAGAAAGTCATGTGGAAGGGAAAGTAGAAAAGGACCAAACACATGTCCATGGTGGCTACCAGTAATTAGTTTGTGTCTAGGTCTAATAACACAAAACTCTATAAGATTCTAGGAATTGATTGTAGAAGTTTTGTAGTAATGGCTCTATTTAAAGGGTGGGCAAGAAATTAACAGCAGGTTGATAGTGGAGTGCTTACGTGTACAGTCCCTCATTTAGACTAAAGAACCATATAAGGTCATTGATATATATTAAAATAGAAATTAGTACATCCAAATCAACCTATTAATGCCAACCTGCTACACAATGATGATCAAAGCATAATTTATTATTAAGTTTCCATTTATTCATCTCATACTTCAACAACTCATCTCACCATCTCAACCGGCTCCTCTTGATCTGGAGGAGCAGCAACTTAACTCTGAGGCTCTCTTGACACCTTCACATGTTCAGCTGTGCCTTGATATTCTGTCTATGAAAACCACAAACAGTAGTGGTGATAAGACACAGCCTTGACAGAGACCAGCACCTACAATGAATACATTCAATGTAGCGCCAAGTATTCAGAAACATGAAAGTCTGAATTCATATAGGAAGTGAACAGTACGAATAGCATCCCATAATCCTGCAGCACCTCCTACAACATGCGCTGAGAGGCACGGTCAAATGCTTTCTCCAAATCTACAAAATACATGTAGTTTGGGTTATCATACTCTCATACACCCACCAGGGAGAAGAACAGGTCTACTGTTCCACAGCTAGGACAGAATGCACATTGCTATTCCTGTATCTTTGGCTCAACCCTTCTTCCCTCAAGAACCTTTGCATATGTCTTATCTTAGAAGCTGAGCAATGTGATACCTCAGTAACTGGAACACACCCTCTGGTCAGCTTTCTTAAATATGGGGACCACCACACCAGTCTGACATTCCAAGTGTGCTTTACCTTTCCTCCATGTAACACTAAATAGACACATTAACCGTGTTATCCCAGTGATGTCCAGTGCTTTCAACATGTCCATTCAGATTTCATCCACCCCAGCAGCCTTTTCACCATGGAGTCCTCGGACTACCATAATAACTTTGTCAATAGTGCTTGGATACCTGCATCACTGGGTGTGTCCAATGCTGCCTCCTGGTAGGAGGACATGTCCACTGGGTTGATGAATTCCTTAAAGTGTTCCTTCCACCGCTTGACAATTTCCCCAGAAGAGATCAACACCTCTCCATTCCTACTTACCACAATGTGGGCATGGTCACGCCTTTCCCTCCTGAGACATAGAACAGTTTGCCAGTCTTTGTCCATATCCCCTCCAAACTCTTCCCATTTTGCTTCCACAACCACTTTTTCAAAAGTCCTCTTAACCTATCAGTACCTCTTAACTGAGTCAGGAGATCCCATAGGCAGTATTTCCCTGAAGTTCATCTTCTAAAATCTGACAGCTGCCCTCACCTCAGGTGTCCACCTTTGGGTCCTGGGGTTGCCACCATAAGATTCCACAACCGTCTTAAGACCAAAGCTTTTAGAGGCTGTTTCCACAACTAAAATCTTGAATAGGATCCATTTGGACTCTTTGTCCCTGACTTTACTTTGCACATGGGAGACATTCTTTTGGAGGTAGGGTTGAAATCATCATGAATACAAGCCTCAACACTCGTCTTGGCTTTGTCTAGGCATCCCTCAGTCTATCTGGCCTGCACCTCTTATTTAATACCTAAATCATTTCCAGCTGGAGATCAGTTGACAACTCTCACCCTCTCTTAACCTGAGTCTTCAAAACATATGGCCTCAGTTCAGATGACACCACTACACAGTCTGTCATCAACCCCCAGTCCAAGGTACTCTGATACCAGGTATACTTATGAGCTTCGTTGTGCTTGAACATGGGCTTTGTTATGGATAATTTATGACTAGCATAGAAATGAAGTGGCATCTCACAGTTTTTGGTTCATATGTGGCAGACCATTCCTACCAATCACACCATTCCAGGAATTTCTGACATTCCTGACATGGGCATTGAAATCACCAAGTAAGACTACTGTCAGTAACCAGCATCCTTTCAAGCACTTCACCCTTTTCCGACCAAAAGGCCCTCACCAGTGGATGCCACCCCTAGGACCCGCTCCAGTAATGGGTCCCCATATCCCTATTCTGAGCCGGGTAAACTTTTTTATCTTCTGCCTTCATGAGGGTGTCTGTGAAGCATTGTCTGACCTTTCAGTTTAAATCTGGTCAACAATGATGACCCTGCCAGGGGTACAAAGCTCCAACTCAGCTAACGCTGAACATCACTAAAGTTCACAAGCGTTATCTCCACATCAAACGCAAATGGTCCAGGGTGGAGACTGCAGCAACATGTACAGCCGAAACTTGTACCTGGAAAGAAATGTATAAGACAATGAAGTATTTTTAAATTTCTGTTTTGTCATGCAAAACCTGGCTCTATGGAGCACCTACATTATGCATATTCTGTCACAACCAATCGCATGGAAAACAGCATTGTGAATGCAGAGCAAGATATTTATATACTGGGCTTAGATTTACTGCTGAAAATCCCATGTCAGAATAATTGAGAGATGTGACCACTGGGGCACTTGCGAAATAAAAAAAATCTAAATATAATTTAAACCTAGCCATGATGGTATTTTGATTTGTCAGTTAACTAAGTGGGGAACTTTTATTTTAATCACCATATTTCTGGCAGTTTGTCATTTCTGGGATGTCTGGAATAATCACTCAGCCAAAATTCTGTCTACATAATGGACGGATCACAGACTGTCAATCCTTTTGTTTGGGCTTCTTTTATATCCTGCTTCGAACATACTACCCAAAGGGGCAGTTTTCTCACTTTTTCTCCCAGCATCACTTACAGGATGTCCTTGTGTCACTTCCCAAGTTTTTAAGACCCTTTTTAATGATACTGTTAATGCTCTGAAAATATTTTCCAAGAGGTTGTGGAAGTTGTGACATCAGATACTCTTTTTACCTCTTCTGTTGATCTTGAATCAATTTTTAAACTTTTTAGTGAATGCTTTGAAAGTACTAAACTGTACTTCAGGCCTATTATGAACGTTAGTGATAACATTTTCACACAGGTTTAACTTTCCTGTTGCAACATTACATGTTGCCCATACTTTTTAAGTAGTTTTTATTTTTCCTATCATTTTTTACCCTTCCTTTGCAGTTTGCATAGGTAAATTTCAAAGAAAAAGCATCTGAATATGCTGATATTCGTATTGGTAAGCATGTATTTTCATGTGGCAGCTCTGTCTTCTATATTGTACATCCATGGTCAAGACAGCTAAAAAGCACTGAGTTCTGACAGGATACGCTGTGGTACTGCATGGTTCATAAATTATTTTAATTACTTCCAATATGAGAAACTATAGGCAATTATATACAGTTAAGTAATTCTGTATTCAACATTGTAAATACTGCATTTTTAAGAAATGAGTAATTTACTCTCTTATCTTTTCTATTGGTAAATTTCATCCCCATTATATGACTGAATATAACTTAGTGCCCAGTACTTTTTATTAAAACTTCAACAAATATATGCTGTCAAGTGGATACTTCCTGCTTTATGCAGCAATTAGTTTATCTATGATTTGTGTTCATCTTTGAAATATAATGGCTTTCATATTTAGGAAATCTTGGTCACTTTTTATGTTATAATAATTCATGTAAAATATGAACATTCCCAAGTTTCATAGCTCGTAGCCTGGAGAGGTAATTATGCTATTCATCTAATTTTTTTAATCTCTGCTAAAGCTTACAGTATGTGTTTTCTTACTAGGAGTGCCAATTTATATAATGAGAGAAACATCCTCTAATGTATTTCTTTTATTTCCTAAGGGAGCAGAAAACCAAATGGCCATCATCTTGGTTCACTATAGTTTAAATCTTTAGAAGGAGCAGATAATCCTTCATCTGTGAGACCACTGATGAGACAGCCCCAGAGGAACTGAAAACTCTTTACCATATTTGCCTTTATAGTATCTGCCGTTAAGCTGAGAAGGGACAAGAGGCGGCAAATATGTGTTTGAGTGATCACTGAAGTATACTACTTCTGAACAATTACACTCAAAATCCATTTGAGCAGATAACAGTAATCTCATTACTGATCTTTTAATATGTTTAAAATCTCAATTATAGGATTGATTTTTTTTAAAATAATATATATGGCAATGTATTTTAACTAAGGATATGTAAGACTAAATGAAAAAGAATACCCCTCCACATTCATTATTATTATTATTATCACCACCAATTGCTTTGATTTAATAATTTACAACCTGCTAAAGCAAAGTTCTATTCACTTTCCAAATAATAACTGGCAAATTTCTATGACAAACATATTTTGCCTTAATTGTTAGATGACAGCAATTAGTGTTGTGACCACAAGGGGATGCAAGAGAGTCCCAAACCACAGACACAGCAATATTGCACACAATGTATGAATAAAATAAAGGATTTTTAATTCTCACAAGCACCTCTTCACAATCCTCCAGTAATTAGCCACAGAAACAATGCAAATAATTTCCACAATTCTTCCTCCTCTCTACCTCCTGTTGAGTGTTGCCTGCTGCCTCCTGACTGACTCCTCTGTGTGTGGGAGCGGACTACTTTTTTAAGCCGGACCCAGGAATGCTTTCGGTGCCATGCTGTATCTTCCTGGAAGTATTACAATGCCATGGAAAAGGTAGGGAGGTCCTCCCCCAATAGTGCCCTCTGTCAGTACATAAGAACACCCGTAGGGCTGCCTTTCCAAAATCCGTCTCCCAGGCACAACTGCAGTTGTCCCGACTGGGTTGCCATATGAAGACCACTGCCACCTGGCATATGGGGGATGAAACAACTCCCTACTGTTGGCTTCCACTGGTCCATTTATTAAATAATTCTGGCCAGATACAAAAGTATTCTCCTATCCCACCATCTACTTTGTCTGTGTTATCGTCCTGGCGTCCTTTCCAGGTAATGAATTATTCCCCAGTCTGGCCAGAATACCTATTCTTCTCCTACAGTGTACAGACCTTCATTTTGGCAGGTAAATCCCAACTTATAATGTGGGGATATATGAGGATTTTTTTTTCTTTATAGAAAATGTGCAAGACTTGATGCTCATTCAATTTATTTTTTATGTTTATTTTTTTAAAAACAGTAATTATGAAACAAAGATGTGCAACATAAACATAAAACATAATGTTGAACATAAACACAGTTCTACAAGTACCTGAGGGTTAACATAAACAACAAACTGGACTGGTCTGACAACACAGTGGTGCTGTACAAGAAGGGCCAGAGCAGATTGTACTTGCTATGGAGACTCTGGTCTTTTAATATGTGCAGCAAGGTGCTGGAAAAGTTAGTAGTCAGTAGTCAGTGTGGCGTTCTACACTGCAGTGTCCTCGTGAAGCAATCTGAGCTAAAAAAAAGTTGTCAGGATAGCCTGATCCATCATTGGGTGAACCTTGGACATTCTGGAAGCTGTTGTGGAAAAGAGGATGGTGGCAAAATTGGATGCCATCATGAAAAATGCCCTACATTCTCACTAGGAGTTGCTTTCTTAGCGTACTTTTAGCCACAGGCTCATTCCATCACAGTGTGCTAAGAAGTGCCTGTGGTTGTCTTTTCTGCCCACTGCAATCAGGCAATTCAGTGATTCCTCCCAACATACTCTGTTCATTTTGAAATTTCAGCACATTATTTATTTATTTATTTATTTATTTATTTATTTGTTTGTCAATTGATTGAATGATTAATTGGCAGTTTTTTTTTGTCCTGTGTTTCTGTATCCTTGTGTTGTACGTTTCTGCTTTTCTGTGCATCTGAATTTCCCCTTGGAATAAATACAGTTTGTCTAATCTAATAGAATCTACATATACTGCAATATGTATAACGAGTTTTAAAAATAATCTTTGGGTAGCCTAAGACATTTGTACCCAACTGCTTATAAAGAATGGTATTAAGTCTGAATTCCAGCTGTCCTAGGTGAGCCACATTTTGATAAAGTAATTCCCTTGGGCAAACAACAGGTTCACTTGTGTTGCATTTGAGTGGAAGACTCCTGAAAACAAGCCCATCATTTGTCACAGCACATCGTTTAAATTTCAGACCAAGTGCTATCAAAGATGTAGAGAAATGGAAAGAAAATGAACTTAGTACTGGCTAATCAATATACAATATATATATAAATAAATAAAAGATATATAAGAATGCAATATAAAACAACTACATACTTGTTTCTTTCTGCTTTTAAACCTCATTGCCTTGCTGATTAAATTATTAAACATTACAGTGTGTTCATTGCTTTATCTGACATTTCGCCTTGTAAAAATTGCACATTAGTTTGTTTCTGTCCCATGAGCTGTTGCTGCTTTTCATGGCAATATCAAGTAGAGTAGGAGGCAATCCTTACCTTAATGTAAGAAGCTTTGCATTTTAAGTAGTGCTATTTGAATTATCTCAGTACTCCTCCTCTTTGGAATCTTGGCAAGTGGTGCTGACTTACAAGATGCAGTCAGTTATAAATGTAAAAAAAACAGAAAAGATTAATTGAGGAAATGAATGTGTACATTCTACATCAGCTATTTAATTATACTCTGCCTTCATGTTTTCAATTCAGTTGTTTTCACATTTTAGTACAATTGTGAAGGTTGTGTTGGTCGAACATGGGGCACTACTGGAAAAACAAGGGGCTTTTTAAGCCTTAGATTAAACAGTACAGGATAGTGGGAATCTCATTCTAAATTATTGAAAGCCCCCAAGTTACCAGGTGGCAGTGCAGAGCCACACCACACTGTAGTTGGATTCTGGCAGGACAGCCTGTTTGGGGCTCAGCAGAGATTGTCTATGGTAGCCTAAATCTGGAAGTTCAGGAGTGCCTGGGGCTGTTAAAGAAAGCTCCTTATGGAAGGCTTCAGGACATTCTTACATTACCTAGGACTCCAGAAGTAATACCCAGGATGTCCTTGGAAGTAGTAATAGGCCAGTGTATAAAAGCCACTCTTAGTCCACAAATCACTGAGTGGTTGTTGCTGACAGGTACTGAACTGGTGGGATGAAGGAAGGTCAGGGAGGAGAGGAGAGAGGCTGTTAAATGAGGACAGCAAGAGAGTGTATATACAACAGTGGGTAAGTAAACCAGCCACCCCTCTGGGTATAGTCTATTATTGTGTTAGCAAGGCCCTGAATATTTACGTTTTACTGATTTCATTCATTTGTATTTATTCCCAGCTGTTATTGCTTTTTATTTCGTTAATGAACTCAGCTGATCAGAATGCCTAACGTCTACACACTATATTTTGTTTATAAAAAGGCTATGATTGACTGTTTAACACTAGAATTAACATAGCCTACGAGAAAACTCGTAAATCCGGCCCACCTTAAATTCGGTCACAGAAAGTTTTTCATATTTTAGTAATAAATGTTATGATTCACATATTTTATAGTTTATGCCTACATTTTGTAACATTTATTACTAAAATATGAAAATGTTTCTGTTTTAACAATGTCTTTACATAGATTACTGTAGAAACGGAACACACATGAAATGCATGTGTTCCAAACAACGATCTATTATTTCCACTCTAAAACTCCAGCAGTTCACTCCCAGATAATCAAACAAGGCATGAGCTGGGAGAACTTAGTGAACATTCTGCGACGGTGGGGGATGGAATAGCAGGCTACTTGCTGCTTGTCTTAATCGGCACATTCACAGGTCAAAAGATGCTGACGGAGAGGTGCAAACGGATTTAAGGTGGGCCAGATTTACCAGTTTTCTCGTAGGCTCTGGTAATTCTAGTGTTAATGAGGACCACAAATGACTGAAGGACTGCTTTAAAATTGAAAGTTGTGCAAAATGTGAAAGTCAATTACTCTATCACAGTGTTTTATTATCTTTTAATACAAAGTTACCAAAACAATGTACCATTTTATTTACATATTACCAGATTATAGAAATGTACTGGGTATAAACTGTATGTTAAAAATGCATGCAAGTTTGTTAGGAAACTTCGTTACAAAAGGCTAAGCCACTTCCTTCTGAAATCTTTCTTCCTAGTACCAATCTAAAACATTCATCTAAATGCAAATTTCCGTGTGGTTTTTGGCGGCCTGAGTTGAGGGGGTGTACAGAATGCGGTAATATCTCTTAAATTTTTACTTAAAGGTTATGTCTGTTTAGTAATGATTTTCACTTGCTTCTATGATTACTGAAAATTGTTACTTCCTTCTTTCTCTCATAACATGTTAACTTCATGAAATATCTACATGTAATGAAAACAAATTATTTAAGAGGTATATCTTTTGTATTGGAGAAAATCTCATTATTAAACAGACATAGTAACACAAAGATCAATTCAAGTAGATACACACACTAAATGTAACTGTTCGCTGTTGCATACAGCAGTTATACTGTATACAGTTATACTGGCTTCAGTTACACTCTTAACAATACACACACTTTTTGTACAGTTTGGCCATGGTTAAAAATTTCCCTGTCTATATATATATAATGTATAAAATATATTGGAAACATTGTATGAAAAGAAAAAAAAAATCAGTC
>JANRMT010062792.1:100056324-100105422 GCA_026402145.1 Polypterus bichir lapradei
TATATATATATATATATATATATATATACTGTACAGATTTTTTGTTCTACAACATAAAATCATTCTGCACAACACTAGGCTCCAAATCAGTGCAGCACATTGACATTAGTACATTATAATATCTCTCTGTTTAATAGACCCAGTACTGACTTTCCATGTTTCTCTCAGCCCCATTGGTTTATTTTGATTTATCATTAATCTGATCATCTTGTAGTCAGGTGTCTTCATATCTTCACCGTGGTATATGTAGCAGCATTGCCATCTGCAGGAGCTTACCTGATTGTACAGTGTACACCTTTGCTTGCACACTGGGGGTTTTCTTTGTGATTTGTGGACAGCTCAGTTGAACACAAAAACACTAATGTAATATGTGGCTTCAAATGTATATCTCTTCTCTTTTCTGCGGCAACTTGATGAGAATTGAAAGAGCTAACCCATTTCACATTTACGCTCATTGCTTTTTAACTAAAACGTGACTATTAGTAAGCTAAAAGAAGAGTTTGATCAACTTGCTATCACTATTCATGTCTTTGCATTTTTGCATGATGCATTTAATGTATTGTCCCAAAATCAAGAGTAACCAGCATGTCGAAGTACAACCTTTTCTTGTAGCATTTTGTCTGAACACCAACAAAGAAATTAAAGAACTCAAAGAAAACCCATACATAATTCTCCATACTGGCAGGACCTCAGCAGGTATATGAATCCTTTTACATAGTTTTTCAAATAACTTGAAGAAAGATGCCATTAGTTGGCAGGTAATCAAGCACATACAGTACATAATCTCATAATACTAAATGATAAAAAGAGTTCAGTATTTGACAGTGTCATCTCCGATGAATGAGCTTAAATACTAGGTTGATCAACAATTGTGAGTTCTCTCTTTATTTATTTTTTCTTTCTCCTGGTACAACAGTTTTCTTCCTACCTCCCAAATATGTTACATTGGTTGGCAGCACTAAATTGGCACTATATGAATGATTATGAAGGTGTTTAACTGTGTGCTCTGCAATTGAGTGGTGCCACTGCTGGAACAGGATTAAGCTACTTAGGAAATGGAAGGATGTATGGCTTTACTGTGGGTTATTCTGTACATATTACAATAAATATATGTATTAACTAACTGTTTTAATGCTCAAAAGTGGGTCAGGTGCTGAAACCATCAAATTTTCTTCTATTACAAAGTGTCATGGTATAACATAGCCTAGGGAACACAAGAGAAAACAGAAAACAAAGTAAGAACTGAGTCATTACCGGGTACGTCAATGTACACATCCACTCTTAGTTTTGGAATTCACCTAAACAGACAGATACACCAAAAGCATTTTAGTAATTCAGTAAACTATACTTGATTCAGGATCAACTCCCTATGTTGAAAAGCCATTTATCAATCTTCAGATTTATTTATCCAGTTCAGGGTCTTTTCGTTTCTATCCCAGAATTATTATGAATAAGATCAGGCCTGTTCATTGCAGGGCACATACAGGCTCATTCACAAATGCAGACACACTGGCCAGTTTAGACTTGTCACACAGCCTAGTTTGCCCATGTTTTTGGTTGTGTGAGGAAATCTAGAAGAACCAGTGGTAAACCCAAGCAGACATTGGGAGAACTTGTAAGCACCCATGGTGTTATACACTGTAACATGCGGATCCACAATCCCAAAATACAATGCAGATAAAAATCAAGTTAAAGATAAGGAGCTGTTAATACTACTTACGTTTTCTAAATGGTTTGTTCTTTCAGTTCCTCTAGAAGTGTTAATGTATTACTTCTGTTGACCCATCTATAGCAAGGTGAAATTTTGAATTTTGGCAAACCATTGTTTTGTTTTCAACATAAAAATCCAACTTGACATTATTAAGTAGTGGTCTTCAAAAAAAAATCAATATAGGGATGCTTAAGCAATGCTTTCATATGGTCAAAGTTTCAGCTAATTGACAATCTTCTCGATTGTCACCATACATTTCTGTGTCTTTTTAGTTCCTGCATTCTGTATCCTGGACTTTGTCTTGCATGCATATTTGGCACCGTGTTAGTCTGCTACTCAATTGGTCAATATTCATAAGTACCTCTTTCCTACTAATGTGGTTCAGCATCTTGTTATCATTCTTGTATTCTGTATCCTGCAACTGACACTCCGCAAATGGCATTGCTGTTATTCTTCTTTTTCCTATTATGGTGTTTTTTATCACATAATTAGCCACTGTGATTTATTTGGCATTCTGCAAATGTTGCTGCTGTTCTTTTACTTTCTGCTATTATTCTAGAGCATTTCTTTGCTCTCACTTTGCAATTATAAATCCACAATCATATTTGCTGAGGTTTCCACTACCTGAAGTTTCTGAATTTCCAGAATGTATGAGCTCATAAGCCTTAATTAAGGCCAAGACCAACATTGCAGTAGTTTGCAAGTAACCATCTGACAGACAGACATACCTTAGCATTTTATTATATATGACTAGCTGAGGTAACCATTCATCACACAATCTAAAGATTTACTCTTTGAATGCTACTTAAAATCAATGTAAATAATTTGTACATGAAATATTACAGAGCATTAGAATTGTTGACATTGTAGATATACAGGCTAAAATCTTAAGTTTCCTTTGCCCATCAATATATTATTTAGATATTCAAAGAAAAGAAAGTATAGTTAAATCATCTGAAATATGTAACATACTGCATTAGGTTGCATGCCATTGCAGCTTTTCCTGATAAATTCTATTTTTGTTATTTTAGGGGCACAAATAAATGATTCCCTAGTTGTGCTCACCTTTGAACAAAGCTGTCTGTGTGAGAAGCAGCTCCTGCCTAGGGCCCTATACCTCTTTCCATAGCCATTGTGAAGTAGACGCTTATAGGGAATTGGTGTGCCGTAGAATGAATAATTAGAATGTGTTAAGATAATTCAGGAGATGAATACATTCTCTCTTACTGTGTCCTGTTAAACTGTCACATCAATCACATTATATTCTTGGATTTTAACCTGAAGTCATGTCCCATTATGTTGTTTTGGAAGTCCTAACTTATGAAACTTTTATACTAGTACTCCAGCTTTCAAATCAGTGCCTGTTCATTCAGTGATTTTGTTTTGGGATAATGTGACAATTATGCATTGTTTTAATTTTATTTATGTAAATCACACAATGGAGGATTTTCAGGCAGATTGTACACCTTATGGGAAATGTTCAATGGGTGTTAATAAGCTATGCTAGCTTTTAAAATCCTACTTTATGTCATACTGTTAGGCAACAGGGGTTCTGGGCAAAAATAAATGACATAATATGATTCGTGGAGATTTGCAGAAAGCCTTTGATATCAGTTCTTCACAAAAGATTGATCATTAATCTATAAGCCACAGGCAGCTCTGTGCTGATATTTAAATTGGACTGAATGTTTGCTAAAAAAGAATCAAGAAAAGGAAGAGAGTGCTTAACTTAGAGACATATCATTAGTGCAGAATCCTCCATGGCATTTTACAGGAATTCTAAGCAGTTCTTAAAAATGATGTGTGTGTATCAGTGTATCAGTATAACCTTATTCTATATGTATTGCATAACAACATTCCAAGGGTAGTTAAGTTTTGCTATATTGCAGAAAAAGTTCACTTTTAAAAATGAAGGTGCATTATGTACAAACCAAAAACTCATTAGTGAAGACAGTTTTGTGAAGTGTTGCGCACTACTCTGCTAATCAAGCTCCAAAAGATATGTGATATACCGCTATATACTGCATTAAAGAACATGTAGGCACTATTTTATACTCCACAAGAAATCACTAATATTTTTAAGAATAATGGTTATTTATACAATTCTTTTAACTACTAACATATTTTTGTGTGATGAAAGGCATTATTTGAGTCAATTTGAAAACATTAAAATAATTGTAACAAGTATAATTAAAATAATTTTAAGCTACGGTAAGTTAAATGTAAAATTTTCAAATGCAGCTTGTTATTTAGTGTAGCAAATACAGTGTCATTTGGTATTCATTGCAACTTATTTTATGTACCTACTGTTTGTACAAATTGAACATTTTCTTTATCTACAGGACAAGGGGTTATAAAAACAGGCATGTGAAGATCCCTGGTGGCCATTTTTGGATAGAAGGTGACCACTATGGCCACAGTTTTGACAGCAACAATTTTGGACCTGTAAGTAACTAAATCCAACATATATTTAAGGGACATGCATGCATTATGAACTTTATTTTACTGTCCAGATTTTTTCATGCACTGCCTGTTTTAATTAACATGCATTTTAATATCCCCAGTTAATTTGTCTTAGCAGTAGACTATAAAAAATGTAAAACAAATATTGTTCATGGAAAGGATTTTTCTCTTTTAGCATCAGAAATTGCCATTTTAGCCTATGGACCTCTGACTCTCAGTGGAATATGTACTGTCTGCCATCTGTGTTTACTGTCTTTGTTATTCATTTATTTGGAGATCTTGCATATTTGCTTTTTCTGCCTGTTACTAATTTTTGTTTTTCCACTTATGAATTGCCCTGTCTACAAACTGTTTATTTCCTGTTTTCTATTTGCAATAGAAAATCTGCTCCTGATGAAATTCTTTAATTATGCTTATTAGTATAATTAACAAATTAAAGACATTTCACTGGTACAGTAAAAATAAGTAGGCTTCTGATGTATGGAGTATACAGGACAAGATGCTTTTCTGGGAAGATGCAGTGAAAAGGACATAGTAGTTACCTTCAGCAGTATTCCTTTTATATAAAGAACAAAAATAGAATGACTCGGCTATTCAAAATTATGGTATTTTAAATAATTTCATGTTTTGTTTAGATAATTCCTTTGCTTTCAAAATAAGGTTGAATGTTAACAATATACCTACACATCAGCATATTAACTTTTAAGAATCTGTACTTAATGAAAGCACATTTCTATTTTCATTTCCTTTTGTATCACTTATAATGAACAGCATTTGTTATGATAAGAAAGAAATTGTTTCTTGGTATTCTTTTTGTTCATTTTTTTGGTTGTTAAGTGACTTACAGTATATTACATCACACATGGAAAGGTTAGAACTATAGTAGAGTCATCTTTTAATATTTCAGGAAATGATGTAGGCAGTGAGAAGTCAAGCAAAATGACACCTTTTGTTAGCTAACTGAACAGATTACAATATGCAAGCTTTCGAGGCAACTCAAGTCCCTTCTTCAGTACTACAGGAAATTATGTCAAATATTTTTTTTAATTATTATGTGGCATCATGGAATTTTACTTTGTCGGTCAATAAAATCCTTTTTAAGGCATTATTGTGTAGGCAATCTGTTTGTGAATTCTTTTTATGACCAGTAACGGCGCACTGCACAATAACATGCAAAGAATACACTTGACTTGAGCATTCCTAGTTTTCATACTCTTTCTCTGTACGTTTAGCATTCATTTGCTCAGAGCAGCTCTTCTTTTCTCCACCCTAGCGACCCACTTCTCCTCTTCTTGAGTCGGCATCTTTTTCTCGTTAAAAATGATTAAGTCAGTGTTTGTGTTGCAATTACTTAATACGTTTTCCTTAATTTTTCACTTAAGCTGGCACTTAAGTCTTCATAGAGGTAGAGTGTTGTACCGTGTTAGCCATAGATTGATACAGGAGAAAGTAGGGTGAAATGACACCTTTTATTGGCTAACTAAATAGAATGCAAATGCAAGCTTTTGAGGTAGCTAAGGCCCCTTCATCAGGCAAGGTGTAACAAAGAAACTGAAAAATACTCTAGCTTATATTGGAACAGCAAAGTGATTTTTTTCTTTCATCTTCGCAAACTTTTTGTTCAAATGTTAGCAAAATGAATATACCTGAGATGAATTAACCCTTAAAGCAGAGGACAATGAACTAATAAAATGTAGAGATAAGATAACCATCACTAGAGAAAGTCCTGTAAGGTTTTTTTGAAGTGCATTGTCTGTAAGATAGGCCACTGATGTAGTCAGCGGGTCAATCAGTCTGTTAGTCCACATAACTGGTCATAAAACTCTTGTCTCTATTCAGACCATTTTGTAGAGTGTTGAATCTAAGCATAAGTTTGTATTCCCATTCTCTCCGCTCTTGTTGGGTCTTGAAATTACCCATAAGCACAGTGACCCTCAGATCCTTTATGCTGTGGCCATTACTGTTAAAGTGTGTTGCCACCGGAAGATCAATACTGTTCTGATTGATATGAAATCTATATGAGTTCATTCGCTGGTGCAGTGTCTGACCAGTTTCCCCTACATACTGTCCAGTGTTGGGGCACCTTATGCACATAATTAGGTAGACCACATTTGCAGATTTGCATGTGAACGGACCCTTTATTTTATGCTCCTGTTGGCAATGTGGTATAACTACCTGATTTGTCGTGTAGATATGTGCACAGGTGCCACACCTGTTTAGTAGGCAGGGAGATGTGGCACTTGCTGCCGAGCCACACATAGAGTTTCGGACAATCAGTTATTTGAGGTTTGGTGGTTGCCTGTATGCAAGGAGAGGAGGTTCTGGGAATATATCCTTCAGTTTATTGTTTTTCTGTACCATGGGTTGAAGCTCTTTCATAATTTTGCAAAGTGTTTCCAGATGTGGATGATAAGTTACAACTAGTGGGACCCAGTTTTTGTTTTCTGCACCTTTGTATTCCAGAAGGTTTTCTCTGGGTATAGCCGTAGCTCTCCTGATTTGTAGGTCTGTTGATTTGGGAGTGTATCCTTGTTTGATGAAGTCTGCCCTGAGTTTCTGCAGTTGTGTGTCCCAATCCACTGGGTCTGAGCAAATACGATTGTAACATATTGCCTGGCTGTAGATGATGGAGTTCCATACAGTATATGCTTTGGGTGGAAACTGTCATTTCTCAGATATGTCCGTCTGTCTGTTGGTTTGTGAAAAATAGAGGTCATAAGTGTACCGTTCTTTATGCGAATGGTAGTGTCCAGAAAGTTGATTTCTGTTTGTGATTATTTTAATCTAAGTTTTATGTTGGGGTGGAATGAATTGTAATTCCTATGGAAGCAAAGAAGGTCTTTTTCGCTTGCGGTCCAGATTATAAGAATGTCATCTATGTAGCGAAGGTAAAGCATTGGTTTTATTGCACATGTTGACAAGAAGTCTTCTTCTAATCTTGCCATGAATAAGTTTGCGTAATGGGGTGCGAAACGACATCCCATTGCAGTTCCCATTAGTTGTAAGTAAATATCCTGACCAAAAGAAAACACATTGTGAATTAGTATTAATTTTATCAATTGTATCACTGGCTGTGTTTGTAAGCCATGTTGTTGCAGGTACATCTGACAGGCTTTAGTTCCATCATCATGGGGGATGTTTGTGTATAATGCCTTCACATCCATTGTAACAAGTAAGGCTCCCTCAGAAATGGTGTCTAGGGCAGCAAGTTTTTTAAGTATGTGGGTGGTGTCCTGTACATAGCTGGGTGTGTTTCTGGCAAGAGGTTTGAGAATGCTTTCAACCCATCCTGAAATATTTTCTATCAGTGTGCCAATTCCTGAGATTATTGGCCTTCCTGGGTTCCCATCTTTATGGATTTTGGGGAGCATGTAGAAGTATCCCACTTTTGGATCCTCAGGGATCCGACTACTGATGTGGTCCTTGATGTTAACAGGTAAGTTGCTTAACAATGTCTTCAGTTCTTTCATGTAAACATCAGTGGGGTCCTCCCGTAGTTTGCAGTAATAAGTGGTATTAGAAAGCTGCCTCTTTGCCTCTTTTATATAATCAGATGTGTTCATGATTACTAAGGCACCCTCTTTATCGACTGGTTTGACAATGATCTTTGTGTTTTCCCTTAGTGAATGTATGGCTTGCTTTTCTTGTAAACTGATATTGTATACCTGGTTCTGCTCTCGGTCCAGGATCCCAGTTTTGACCCTCTGTCGGAAGCTGTCTATGTATCTGTCCAGAGTGGGGTTTCTTCTGGGTTTTGGTGTCCTTGTGGGTTTTTGGTGGAATTATTGTATCAGCTGATGCTTGCTTCCTTTGTATTACTGTCTTCCTTATTATGGAAGAATTCTTTAAGTCTGAGCTTTCTGAAAAATTCTTCCATATCACTGCAGAGTCTGATTGAAAATGAAAATGAGACGTCAGTACTCTCAAAGGGCTTCTCATTCTGTCTGGCTAAACCTATCGACAGGCTTCTCATTCTGTCTGGCTAAACCTATCGACAAAATCAGACTCTGCAGTAATATGGAAGAATTTCACGAGTTAGACTATTTAGACTATTTGTTTGTTTTCTCCCTTGCTCATCTCTACCGCTCCATTGTCATTTTTTTAACTATATATTTTGCCAAGCACTAACATTTTTTTAAGGATCTGATTTTATAAGTCTGTTTGGTTAATGGCACCCGCTGAATGAAAATTTTGTTGTATCATATACACTATTTACTATGTACACAAGGCAATAAGGTTGAGTTTGATAAATTTGATTTAATATTTATCCTAATAATCACTGTATACACTATGCCACTGAGTAATATGAACCACTTTTTTGGTTTAGTTTAGTAGGGCCTGTCAATAAAAATATTCATCTTCCTTTTTTGAAGATAATAACAAAGAGAAAAGTGTCCATTATTGTACCATGTCTTTGGTTTCTGCATGGGCTCAATCTATATTAAATAATGACAAAAGCTGCAACTCAAAACCGTTTGGTTATAGTTACTGTTTCAGTTAAAGGCAACATTGGTTAACATGATAATTCAATATCACTAACTATATTAGCATTTGCATATATTTTTAAGAAGTACTAAATGACTACTGTTCATTTGCATCTTGAATCGTTACCAGTTTTGTGGCGCCCTGCCTGGAGTTTGTTTCCTGCCTTGCACCCTGTGTTGCTGGAATTGGCTCCAGCAGACCCCCCGTGACCCTGTAGTTAGAATATAGCAGGTTGGATAATGGATGGATGGATAATTAGAAAAAAGGTCCAGTCATAAATACAATGAAACATATTAAAGAAGTATAAGAAGACAGTTAACACTTGAAACCCCACCATTACCTAGTATGAAAATCCATCTGATACTAAAAAAGTATATTTTTGCTAATTAATTCAAACACCTAAATTTAAAAAAAATAGAAATTAGCATAGTAGGCATATTTTAAAATAACATCAATAAATTCTTGCCAGATTCTGAAAAAAATCTGCACTGTTCCAAGTAAAGAAAATGTGATTGTTTCTGCTGTGTTGTTTCTGCTACTCCAGAAATATCTGTAGGAACACTCTGAGAAAAACTCAAAGCATATCTAAGGGTCCAATTTATTTGTTATGTCTCTAATTAAAATAAATTGCTAACTAGAAGTTTGTACTATTTACAGATATCTCCAAGATTGGTAAAGAATATGTAATGATATGCTATACAAAAAAAATTACATTACAAATGGAACTCAATCTTCTGACTATAACACAATTATTATGGGCAAAGGCTAGTAAGATTCTAGCACAACAGATACATAAAAAAGTTAGTGCAAAACAGAATTACAATGATTAAGAGCACAGTTGGAAGCAAACACAGTGAACGGTAAGAAATAATGAATGTATTTAAGAAATATTATAAGCCTTTATACACATTAGACTGCAATGAAGGAGAAGCCTAAGTAATCAGTTTCGTCAGTGAATTAGACATGATCAACACACTGCTTATAGTGCAACTATACAATCCCCATGAGGCACATCAAAATGTAAGTTTTGTAACTTCCCTACAAAGCAGGAAATCCATGGTTCAAGATAGTTACCCTCAAAATTTTATAAAAAGTTATTTGTTAAATTAGTCCAATTAATATTAGTTGAGGAAGCTCCTCTTCATATCTTTCAGTTGCTCCCATTTAGGGATCACCACAGTGGATCATCTGTCCCCAACTATCCCTGTGATTTTCTGCCACACTGACTACCTTCATGTCCTTCCTCACAACAAACAAAATCTTCCTCTTTGACCTTCCTTTTTTCCTCTTTCCTGGCTGTTCCATTCTTAACATTCTTTTTCAGATGTACCCCTCATCTCTCTTCTGTACATGCCCAAACCATCTTAATCTAGCCTCTATCACTTTGTCCCCAAACTACCATACTTATGTTGTCTCACAATGCTTGAACTCTCTTCTTCACCTCCCTGCTGCACTCTCCATTGCTTTGTACTTGTTGAACCCAGGTATTTAAATTTGTCTACCTTCACCATCTCTAATCCTTGCATTTGCACCGTTCCGCCATTTTCCCTCTCATTGTCACACATGTGCTCCATCTTACTCCTACTGACTTTCATTCCCCTTCTCTCCAGTCAATACTTCCACCTCTCCAGCTTCATCTCAACCTGCTGTCTTCTCCTGATCACAATGTCATCCGTGAACATCATAGTCCACAGAAACTCCTTTCTGACCTCATCTGTCAACCTTCCCATCACCATTCCAAACAGAAAAGGGCTCAAAGCCAATCATTGACATAATCACACTCTCACCTTGAACCAGGCTGTCATTCCTACCACACACCTCACCGCAGTCACACTGTCCTTATACATATTTTGCACCACCCTCACATACACTTCTGCTACTCCTGGTTTCCTCATACAGTACCATAACTCCTCTCTTGACACCCCTTCATACACTTCCTCTAAGTCCACAAACATGCAATGCAATTCCTTCTGACCTTCTCTGTACTTCTCCATCAACACTTTTAAAGCAAACATCAAATGTGTAGTACTCTTTCCTAGCATGAAACCAGATCACCACCTCTCCTCTCAGCCTAGCATCCATCACTGTTTCCCATATCTTCATGGTATGGCTGATCACCTTTACACCCCTGTAGTCACTACAACACTACACATCTCCGTTTTCTTGACAATTGGTACTAATATACTTCTTCTCCACTCCACAGGCATCTTCTCGCTTTTCAAGATTTTGTTAAACAATCTACTTAGAAACTACTACCTTCTCACATAAATATCTTCATGTCTCCATTGGTATATCATCCAGTCCAACTGCTTTTCCACTGTTCCACATGCTGATCCCTGGTACTTTGTGATTTACTATATCTGCTTCATCAAACCTACACTCTCTCTTATTTTCTATATTCATAAGTTCTTCAAAGTACTCCTTCCACATTTTCAGCACACTCTTCCTGCTTGTCAATAAATTCCATCTGCATCCTTTATCACCCTAACCTGTAACACGTTCTTTCTTGCTTGGCTGCTCGGTCTGGCCAATACAAGTGTTTATCCTTCCTTTGTGTCCAGTTTCTGGTATAGTTCATCTCCTCTCTCTTCACCTTGCACTGCATCTTTTTGTACACCTGTCTGATTTTGTCATCTTTCTGCTTATCCCAATTCTTTTTCACTATAACCTTTTTCTCTTTATGCTTTCCTGTATTTTCTCATTAAACCACCAAGTCTTTTTGTCTTCCTTTCTCTGTCCAGATGTCACACCAAGCCCCTTCCTTCCCTCTCCCTTACCACTTCAGCTGTGGTGTTCCAATCATCTATCCTCTCTTCACCACAATCCAGTGCCTGTCTCCAAATTTTACACAATAGTATTTCTCTTTCAGCTTCCACAACCTGATATTTCATTCCAATCTCACTCTCTTCCTGTTTTTCACCATGAAATTCATACTGCATACCATCAATCAATGCTGTCTAGCTACACTATCCTCTGCCACCACCTTACAGTCCCCAATCTCTTTCACACTACATCTCCTACAAAGGACATAGTCCACCTGTATGCACCTTCCTCCACAGTTAATAGTTCTTCTTTTTCTTCTTCTTAAAATATGTATTTACCACTGCCATTTTCATCTTTTGCAAAGTCAATTACCATCTGCAGTTCAACATTTCTCTCTTTAACTTTGCCCATCACCTCCTCATCATCACTGTTCCCTTCACCAACATGTCCATTAGGGTCCACGCCAATCACCACTTTTTCTTCTTTGGGTATACTCTCCACCATTTCGGCTAACTCATTCCAGAAATCTTCTTTCTCCTCCATCTCACATCCCACTTGTGGGGCATATGCGCTGATGACATTTAATATTATCCCTTTGATTTTCAGGTTTATGCTCATCACTCTGTCAGCAATTCTCGTCACCTCCAAAACTCTCCTAATATACTTTTCCTTCACAATTACCACTGCCCCATTTCTCTTCCTGTCCACCATGGCAAAACAATTTGCACCCACCTCTGATGCTTCTGGCTTAACTTCCTTTCCACCTTTTCCCATTCTGTCATATCGGCCAGCTGCCTCCCTTTATTAGTCATAGTGCCAACATTCAAAGTTCTGATTCTGAATTGCACATTCTTTCCTTTTCTCTCCCATTGTCTATGAGCCTGCTTTCCCATTCTTGTTCTCCTTCTCCTTCTTTGCCCAGCAGTAGCATAGTTTCCACTCATACCCTGCTTGTTATAGATTAATAATGTCCATGTATTGGCAAAAGCTTTATCAAATATAATGGCTTCTTTTAATTATATCAAAGGATCCAACAGGATTTGTCAACAGCTATTGTCAGACCTTAGATGTCTATTTGATGAGCTGTACCACCTTCAGCATATGAAGTTCTACGTTCTTTGGATAAAGAAAATGAGCTTGATAGAGTAACATATGAGATCCCTTTTGCTTTACTGGTTTTGGACGTCTTATTTGTGCATGGACTAACTTTACTCAAGCACAGAAGCCCTACTCCAGCCAAACATAATAAATTCCAATTACTTTATGTTACTTCAGAACTACATTACTTATACAAGTAGCATAAGGTATACAGTATTTTGTCAAAGCAATCAGGGGACGTGAGCTATATACCATACATAGATTGGTAATAAAGGATTTGAATATTCAGAAACCAGTTAAAGACAAAATAAGAAAATACTCAAGAATTAGAATCATTAAAAGAAACCAACAAAAGTCAGGAATACACAAGTAGACTTAAAGAAACATTTGAAGCAGCAGAAGAAAATTAAGATAACAGCAAAGAAAAGTGGGCCTTAAATAAAAGATGGATAAAATTTAAGGAAACATATCAAAGTGTTACAGGCATCTGCGGAGTTATGACAGTAATAAAGGACCTAACAGAAAAAGAACTAAATGGTGAAATGATGAAGTGAAGAGCAAGGTGGGAGAGAAAAAGAAGGCATAGAGAAAATATTTAAGAACAAAAACTGAGGGTGTCAGGGTAGTATTCAAATAAAAGCAAGGAGAGGTTAAAGAGATTGTAAAATCATCAAAGAAAAATGTTGGGAAGAATTTGGTAAAAAAAATTGAGGAAAATTGTATTGAAAATCAAAAACAGTTTCGGAATATAGTCAAACAGTTAAAGGGAAATCAAGCACAGAAAATCAGAAGAATAAACAATTCAAAATTAGAATTGCAGACAGAGGTTGACAGAGTTCTTAAGGCCTGGAGAGCCCACTATGCAAAATAATTGAAGAAGGGATAAAGTGGGAAGAAAAACAACATGAAAATCTATTTGAGGAGCGGGGGATGAATGAAGATAAAGCAGAAGAATATTGAGGAATTACGGAAGAAAAAACAAATAATGCCCTAATGGAAACAAACAACAGCAAACCAGCTGGGGCAGATGGGATAACAGCTGAAATATTAAAGTATGGCGGAGCAACATTAGTTAAATGGCTCAAAAAATCTTTTGGTATTTATGGAATACAGAGGGAATAAAGAGGGAATACTGGATGAATGGGAAAGAAATATAATTATACCAGTATATAAAAAGGGGGATTCCATAAGCTATGATAACTATACAGCAATACATTTGTCATCAGTGGTATTAAAAAATTTATTCAAAGATAATAGAACAAAAGTTAAGAACAGCAATGCAGAATACATTAAATGAAGAGCAAGCAGCACATAGACCAAGAAGACAAACATAAGATCATATTTCCTTATAAAAACAATAATTGAGAAAAGATTAGATAAAAATAAATACTTGTATGTATACCTATTGTTTTCTGATTTAAAAACAGCATTTAATTCTGTACCACAAAGATATATACAGTATGGGAAATATTAGATACAATGAAAGCCTCAGAAAAATTAAAAAGGATCAAAGTATGAATTCATCAAAAATGTGTAGTAATGGTACAATTAAATGGGCAAGCATCAGAGAAATGGAATATTGAAAAGGGTATCAAACAGGGAGATAGTATCAGTCCTTTACTATTTGTGATATATATGGATATATGGATTATATAATCAACATGGGCAAGAAAGAAATTAGAAATGCAGCTTTGGGATACTACAAATTAAGTCCGGTATTGACTCAAGGTCTGATATATGCAGACGATATAACACTAATTGCAAAAAGTGTGCAACAATTACAAAGGAAATTAATGACATGGACATTCAAGCTAGAAGCGAAAGATATAATAATAAATACAGAAAAAAGTAAAGTAATGAAAATAACAAGGAAACAAAAAGAGAGAAGGCAAATTTGGGAACAGGTAGATGGAAAACAACTACAAAACATTTAAATGTATGAGTACCTGGGAATAATCATAAGTCAAGATGGAACGACAGATGAAGAAATCAGAAAAAGAATAAATAAGAGAAATAAGGTATACTATCAAATTAATAACACCTTAACAAGAAAGAAAGAACTAAGTATAAAGGCGAAGATGCATCTATATAAAACCATATTTATACCAGCAATCTTATACATGACAGAATCTTTGGCAACACTAGATAAACAAAAATCTTATGGATTTAGTTAGGATATAGCGGGTTGGATAATGGATGGATGGGTGGATACTGAAAGAATCTCTTATGGTCATTTTGCTCCTTATCTGCTATATTCCAACTGTCTTTTAGCCTCCATAATACCATTTTTAACACTAGAATTACCAGAGCCTACGAAGCCTACCTCGTAGATCCTACCTTAAATCGCTTCTCACCTCTCCGTCAGCGTCTTTTGTCCTTTAAATGTGTTGATAAGCAGCAAGCAGTCTGCTATCACATCCCCCACCAACGCACATTTTTCTCAGCTCAAGTCTGTTTACCTGCGTGTCAGTTGCTTAGAGTTGTATAGAATGAGAAGTCAAGCAAAATCACACCTTTTATAAATACTATATTGTTATTTGGAACACATGTGTGTTCCGTGTTTACAACAATCTATGTACAGTAAACACATCATTAAAAGAGAAACGTTTTTCATGTTTTAGTAATAATTGACAAAATGTAGACATGAAGTTTATAATGTGTGAAGTGTGAACTCCAAATATCAAAGAAACACTTTCACCAAAGGTAGAAATATAACAGAACAAGTGCGCTTTTATTCAAAAATATAACTGCAGAAAAACAACAAGTGTTAAGGTGCTACATTGACACGCATTTACTATGACTGCTTCGGTGGCGCAACGGTATCAACTTTTGACTGGTAATCAAAACTTAATGGGTTCGATCCGCAACGAGTCCGTTTTGAGAAGTGACTTGTCTCTCTATACAGCTCCAAGCAACTGACATGCAGGTAAACAGACTTGAGCTGAGGTGGGGGATGTGATAGCACTTGCTGCTTGCTGCTTATCAACACATTTAAAGGACAAAAGACACTGACGGAGAGGTGAGAAGCGATTTAAGGTGGGATGGATCTGCAAGTTTTTTCATAGGCTCTGGTAATTCTAGTGTTAATGATTTCTGTCATGTTATTAGTCTTATATGCCTTATACAGTTGTTTTTTCCTTTGCAACTTCTTTTTTTTAAATCTTTATTAACCCACTTCAGAATTTTCTTTAAATTTCCTATTAATTCCAAATTTAGGTATGTACGTGTCCTGCATTACATGTAAAACATTTTTAAACCTGTTCCACTGCTCCTCGACTGTCTCCACACAGTTTAAAACTTATCCCAGTGTATCCTCCTTAGACTTTGCTGCATCTGCTCAGAATTTGCCCTACTAAAGTTTTTACTGGTGGCAATTGACTTTTGATACCTATCCAATTACACGTACTGAAAAAATGGGCCTTACCCTAATGTTACTCGATTGTTTACCTCTTTTGTAAGTTGCTTTGGATAAAAGTGTGTGCTAAGCAAATAAATGTAAATGATGTAATAACCTTACAACATACAAACAAGCAAGATCAATGTCATAATTCACATCTTTTCTTCCAAATTGTATACCTCAACTTCTTCTACCAGGTTAATAGTTATATATTAAAGTTGACAAAAGAATTAAAAATGTCAGACATAATATAAACACAAAAGGGGCCAGAGTCTCCAGTGCTTGGCCTCTGGTTCAAGAACTGATATACTTTTCATTTGTGTAGAAAGATGTCCTTTTTTAAAATTAACATGTTATATTTTTTCATTAAAAATATAGTTTCCTGTACTATGAAAAAATTAACCAAATAGATTCAACTTTCACAGTGTTGGCTAAAGTGTTGTATGCTTATTTACTCATAGTTGTGATTTTTGCTTATTTCCAATCTTCTAGCAGCCTGAGATATCAATTCATTTTTCCTTCATTCCTAGTGAACACAAAAGTTTTGCTCTCACACCCAATACATGTGCCCTGCTCTGGGATGGTTCTCTATCCAGGGTTGGTTCCCCCTTTGCCACATGCAACCATGTACTGGATAAATTGGTTACAAAATGTATTAATGGATAAATACAGAACTGTATGAATCTTTTTAGTATTCCCTACATTTATCACTGTACTGTCATTCAGATAAGGATGAGAATCGTTTTCTTAAATTAGCAGTTGTGTATTAAAGCAGCACTCTAGGAAAATTTTTATCTTGATATCTGAAAGCAGTTTATGCCTTAAAATTTAAGTGTAAATGAAAAAAACTTGAAATCCATTAGATTTATGAAATATGTGAGACAACATATGAAACACTTGAATAGATACACATCTGAAAGTAATGAATTGAAAAAGTGGAGTTTTTCAGTTGCAGGCTTGCATGTACTAAATGCTTTGCAGTCTTCCCAATTTAGAAAATGAGGTTATCAATTCATGTGCAAATAGCCATTTTAATCATTAGGTTCACTATATAGAGAATTGTACATTTATCATTATAAGTTTGCAGTATAAAGATAAAGAGAAGGCCCTACACAGTTTATGGAATATCACACTTTATAAGTTAGTGACCAGTAGACTGAAGCAGGAATGACTTAACAACAGTGCTGAAACATCAGTTATTTGCATCTTCATGTTGCACTTTGAAATGATTCAAACTCTTCAGAATCTACAACACACAATTTAGACACATTAAAAACTATTTCTGAGTACAGCTACATTCAAGTCAAAAATACATTCACAGATTATTCATTATAGTACTGAAAAGTTTATTGAAGTGTAGTTCAGCTGTGCTTTTAAAAAATGTTTTGGTTATAGCTGTGTACACAGTGGAAATGTGCAGCAAACATTGGTGCCAGGCGAATACCAAAAGCCTACTTTTAATCACAATGTACCACAAGGACATTATATTGGACACATTTGTCAATTTGTCTGGTCCTTTTAGCAAATTCACATCTGGCCTTTCTAGTTTTAGTGCTGATCTGGGGTTTTCTCTTTATAAATCAGCCATGGAAGATTTTTTTTTGTGTGTGTGTGAACAGTAGTTTGTAATACTGTCATGTCACAACTGTTTTTTCACTACCTGCATTAGAGATTTTCTTCACAGCCGTTATAACTGTTCTGTCATCCACAGTCACATTTTTCCTAAGGCAACCTGGTCATTGTCAACTACTAAGTGCCTGTGTTGTTTCATTTTTCAGGGTATTCCAGATTTCTTATTTTGTGCTATAGTTTTAAATTTCTTCCCCTGTTCCTTCAGCTTAATTGACAGCTAAATGGTAATAGTATTTTAAAGATCCTGATCCCAAGGGCAGACATCAAAGGCAAAACATTCCACATGACAAATTTACAGTGGTTTATGTTTGCACAATCAATGTGGCAGGAAACTCCTGATCAATAAGAGGTGTGTGTATCTGTACATGTGATAAAATAGTTAGTCTGTAACTGGGATTTGTACTTTAATTGACTTTTCTCTATTTATGCTATATCTTGAATATGCACATATAAGTGCTTAGCTTGTACTGGGAAAAACATCTTAATTAATTTTAGGTGGTAACTGAGACTCATTTTTCTTTCCTAACCAAGCAACATTTGACATAAGATGGGATCTAACCCTGTGTGGAGTGCCTGTCTATCATAGCGTACTCTCGGTGAGATTTATACTGGGTCAATTTAAGGTGCACAATTAATTTAACATGCCTGTTTTTGGTATGCTTGAGGAAAAAAATGCAAACTCCTCATGGACTGTGCCAAGGAATCCAGAATACTGGAACTGTGAGTTTTAACAACAACAAAAATGACATTTATTTCTGTGCAACGTTTTCATATAAAAAAATTAGTTCAAAGTGCTTTTCAAGATGTCAAAGAAAAAGTTGCAAGAAAAAGCAAAATGCTTTAGAAATAGATCGATCAATGGACAATTTGCATATTATTGTTGGTCAATGGTGCTAGTTTGGTCATTAGGCCAAGGTACTGTTTATAAGGTTGGAGAAACCTGCAGTCAACTGAGACTGAGGAAGTAACTTAGATGATTGATGAAACGTATCAGAAAAAAAACTATGTCCAAATGAACAGAATCAACTTTCTAGAATTTCCTTACCTGGATTATTGAGCATGCATCGAGACAGGTAGTAAAGCTCTTTTATAGGAACAAGTACATGAAATATTTCACTCAAAGTTCTAGTAATGGAAAGAAGTAGGTTCAAGCAGGTATATGGAGTAGCTAGAATGTTAACTACATTCATTTTTGTAAATAATATGTATATACGGTATATATGTATTGGGGCTGGGCAAGTTAATGCGTTATTATCGTGTTAATGCATTAATTAACACCGACAATTATTTTAGATAGATACTTTATTAATCCCCAAGGGGAAATTCACATACTTGCAGTTCCCAAGACGCACATACTGAGGTTTGTCTGTAATATAGTTCACGATCCATGCCACCAGGTATGAATCTACTCCCTTCTCTGTCAGCTTGTCCCTAAGGAGCAGAGGTTGGATGGTGTTAAAGGCGCTAGAGAAGTCCAGAAACATAATTCTTAATGCACCACTGCCTCTGTCCAAGTGGGAGAGGGATTGGTGTAGCATATAGATGATGGCATTCTCTGTTCCCACCTTCTTCTGGTATGCGAACTGCAGAGGTTCGAGGGCATGGCAGACCTGTGGCCTCAGGTGGTGAATCAGCAACCGCTCCATGGTCCTCATCACATGTGGCATAAGGGCGACAGGCCTGAAGTCATTCAACTCACCAGGACTTGATACTTTTGGGACTGGGGTGATGCAAGATGTTTTCCAAAGCCTCAGGACTCTCCCCTGTTCCAGGCTCAGGTTGAAGATGCGCTGTAGAGGACTCCCCAGCCCCAACGCACTGGCCTTCAACAGTCGTGGCGATACTCCATCTAGACCTACTGCTTTGCTGGCACGAAGTGTCCTCAGCTCTCTGCTTACCTGGGCTGCTGTAATTGTGGGTGGGGGGAAACTCTCTCCTATGCTGGTATCAGCAGAAGGATGGGTGGAGGATGCAGTACTCTGAGGTGAGAGTGGGTTAGGGTGGTCAGACTTGTTAAAGAAGTTGTTTATCAGGTTTGATCTCTCCGCATCTCTCTCAAATGTGTTAACGCAGTTTTTGTTATTATTATTATTATTATTTTGAAAGCCTCAGTCTCGCTAGTAATTGATAGACATCAGTGATCTTCTTGTTACAGCACTTTTCGATATGCTTTTGCTAGAAGGAAAGTTAACTTTGTTGATTTGACCTCAATTCCCTGCATGTACATTAGTAGCAAAGAGCAAACAGCTTCTGAAATGGCATGTGGAGAGATACCAAAATGAATGCTCAAAACAAAACTTTTTTAGTATTATCACCGAATCAGACTCTGATTTGTCGGACTCCGATTTTGATACAAGTGATCTGAAGATGTAGATTGAAAACGAAAGTGAGGTACTGGCATCAGCTGATTGGTCTCCAGCTGATCGTGGTGCTGAATACATTTATGCAGCTGATGCACCTATGGCAATGTTCGCCTGGGAGGACAGACACTTACGATGACAGGAGGTCCAAACCATATTGCGTCTCACTGCAACTGCCACCAACGCGCACCTGTTTCACAAAGAGATATCTGCTGGCTTGCAAACAGGTGCCGACAGCAGGCAAAACAGGCAGCAACAGACTTTTTATGTTGATTAATGTGTGAAACCATTGCTTTGTGCACTTTTCAGAAAATTGAGTTTTTTGGAAAAAATATTAGCCCTCAAAGAGTTGCTGCTGAACATGGACTGTTTATGCTGCTCCCTGATAAAAGAAAATGTTTCTGCTGGTTATCTGTTCAGATAAAAAAGAAAGCAGACTTAGAAATGTTAACTTGCTGTAGCTTGAAAGGTGCCTGTTATAATGTTGTGATCGTGGCTCTAGACTCTGAGTGTAACTTGTTTTTCTATAACAAACTAGATAAATCATTAATACCCTGGCAGCGGCAAATAGCTTTGGTTTTATATTTGATTTGATTACATTAATATTTAAGTTAAGATTTACAAGAAATATTTTAACTGCTACTATGTAAAGGGAATGCTGCCATTAAAAAGCACCTTATTTGTTTAAAGTGTTTGCAAACCAAATTAATGCCAAACACTACTTTTGAGTTAATTATTGTATTTTGCACATAACAATGCGATTGTTGTGATTGTTTGCGATTAATTAAGATTAATTGCAGACAGTCATGTGATTAATCGCGATTAAAAATTTTAATCATTGCCCAGCACTTACAGTGGAACCTTGGTTTGCAAGTAACTTGGTTTACGAGTGTTTTGCAAGACAAGCTAAATTTTTTAATAAATTTTGACTTGATAAACGAGCGATGTCTTGCAATACGAGTAGTATAGATACACTTTGTCTGCTGAGCGTCATGTTATCACAGCTGAGCTGATGGTTCTTCTCTCTCTCGCGCGCGTCTCTCTCTCCTTATCTGTCTCGCTCGCTCGCGTCTCTCTCTCTCTCTCTCTCTCTCCTCTTATCTCTCTCACTCTCTCTCTCTCTCTATCCCTCGTGCGCGTCTTTCTCTTTCCTTATCTCTCTCGCTCGCTCGCGTGCGTCTCTCTCTCTCCTTATCTCTCTCGCTCGCTCGCACGTGCGTCTCTCTCTCTCTCTCCTCTTGAGGGCAATCGTCTCCTATTCTCCGTCTGAGTTTGCGTGCCTCACACATATAGTCAACATCCATACGAGCGTATACTGTCTACTACAGCATTGTGACTGTGTGTGTGTGCGTGCGCGCACGTGTGTGCTGTGAAGTGCGAGTCCCTGTCTTGCGCCCCAAAACACGAAGCTGAGTCTCAGTACTTTAACAACACTAGCTTTATTCAGCTTGAAACAGCAACAGCATGGTTATTTATTGTAATGGGATCTTTATAATGTTCCTTGTATCACCCATCGACGGCAGGCGCTTATAGCATGTCCACGATCTTTATGGATACGCTTATACGGCGAACTGCTACAGCGCTGGGAGACTGCGAATGCTTTGGGACACTCTTCCGCGTGTCGTCCCGTTGGGTGGAATCCCACAAGAGTTTAGAAACTCACTCACACCAGCCATAATTCTTTTTAAAGGTAAAGTGCAGGTTAATTTGTTTAATGTATTTTACTTTATATTTTGTATTACAGTAATCCCTCCTTGATCCCAGAACCCCCCGCGATAGGTGAAAATCTGCGAAGTAGAAACCATATGTTTGTATGGTTATTTTTATATATATTAAGCTTTTAGAAACTCTCCCACACTGTTTATAAATATTCTCCGCACAGTTATACAGTAAACCCTCATTTATAGCGGTTGATCCGCTCCAGACAGATAAATGAATTTCCAAGAAGTAGGATTCTTTATTTATAAATCTAATATTTTCGCAGTTAGAGCATTGAAAACCTGTTTATGACCTTCTAAATACGTTTTTTAACATTATTAGAGCCCTCTAGACATGAAATAACACCCTTTAGTCAAAAGTTTAAACTGTACTCCATGACAAGACAGAGATGACAGTTCTTTCTCACAATTAAAAGAATGCAAACATATCTTCCTCTTCAAGGTGCGTGTCAGGAGCGGAGAATGTCAAAGAGAGAGAGTAAAGTAAACAATCAAAAATCAATAGGGCTGTTGCACTTTTAAGTATGCAAGCACCGTGATAAAGCGGCGTAATGAAGGGATCAACGTGAAGGTAGCCTTTCAGCATTTTTTTACAGGCGCGTCAGTATCTTCTAAGCAAACAGCCACTGTGCAAACAGCCCCTCTGCTCACACCCCCTCCGTCAGGAGCAGATAATGGGGCCAATCATACGCCTCCCTGATGCTATTGAATGATGGATAAGTATCTGCCTGTATTTCTCAGAGAGAGTGAGAGACAGAAAAAAGCAAACAATGAAAAATAAATACGGGCTGTTAGAGCTTTGAAGTGTGCGAAGCAGCGCGCGGGAAGCATATTGTATATCATTGAGGAGTTGTATTTAATATGTAATACGTGCTCTGATTGGGTAGCTTCTCAGCCATCCACCAATAGCGTCCCTTGTATGAAATCAACTTGGCAAACAAACTGAGGAAGCCTGCAACATAAATTGAAAGACCCATTGTCCGCAGAAATCCGCGAACCAGCGAAAAATCCATGATATATATTTAGATATGCTTACATTTAAAATCCGCGATGGAGTGAAGCCGCGAAAGTCGAAGCGCGATATAGCAAGGGATCACTGTAATCATTTTTATATGAATAGTTTTGGGTTGTGGAACGAATCATCTGAGTTTCCATTATTTCTTATGGGGAAATTCACTTTGATATACAAGTGCTTTGGACTGTAAGCATGTTTCCGGAACGAATTATGCTCGCAAACCGAGCTTCCACTGTATATATCTTTCTATATAATACGCTACCATCGCTTGTTTGTCCAGGATTTTAAATCACCTGTAGCTCGCAAATCATTTGAACTATTGACCTGAAATTTGGTACACATATACAACGTGACGTCTACTATCCTCTTTCGGGGTGATGATTTTTATTACTCTTTTTATTTTTATTTTATTTTATTGTAGAATCAACTTTCGGCAGCGCACAGCAGGGCGGCCATGCAGCGCATGCGTATGGGCGCTGTTCTCATTCCCTACCACCTTTGCTAATCATTCTTGAGGCAGATTGAAGACTTAAGTGCCAGCTTAAGAGGAAAATTAAAGAAAACGTACTAAGTAATTGCAACACAAAAACTAACTTAATCAGTTTTAACGCGAAAAGATGCCGACGAAAGAAGAAAAGCAGCGGGCCTTTAGGGTGGAGAAAAGAAGAGCTGCTCAGGAAGCAGTAAGCGCATCAACCTCTGAGCAAACTAATGCTAAACAGAGACAGAGAAAGAATATGAAAACTAGAAATGCTCAAGTCAAGTGTATTCACTGCACATTATCGTGCAGTACGCCGTTACTGGTATCTATATATATTTTTTTCTTTTTTTTGAATAAGCTGATAAAAAGGAGAAGCTAACATGGCTTGCTGGCTGTGTCACAAAGGTTTCCATCTCACCGCTAATTCTGCAATATTATCCAGCCATTGCATAGATTTTATAAAAGTAAAATCTGAAGAGTCAATTGCTACACGAGAAGATTATCCATTGTCTTATTTTCACTATTAGATTGGACATTCTTGTTCTTATTATATGCTGCCTTCCTCTGCTTTAACAGTTGCTGAAATATCAGCATAAAAGTCAAGTTAAATGCTGTTTTATAATGTTCAGTTGTTTGTCCTGTTGCTACTAAATTGAGGTTGATTTGTTTCAGCAAGGATTTGGCTTACAGCTAGTGATTGTGAAGAAAAGGGATATGTTTCAGGAAGTGTTTAAACAGTAGTCTGTTATATCAAGGCTGATGCCTACCTGAAATAGGCATATAGGAAATCAAAAGTGGTGTTTCTTGAAAATGTGAAACATTGTATTTTTTGCCTTATATTGATCCATAATCTGAAATGAGACAAAATGTATACAGCAAAAACTGTCCTAATTCTTACGAACTTCACTGTGCCAAGCCCGGCAATGGTAACCATAAAGAACATAAAAATTATGTACTATAGGAGACCATTTGGTTCACTAAGCTTATTTGACTAGTTGTCCCATTGGGATACTTCTTAAAAGTTGTCAAGGTTTCTAATTGGATGTGAATTATAAAAATGTACTGTATTTGAATTTTGTTTCTCTATTGTAGTCATTCCCATCATCCATCTGCTCAAAACCAAAAACATGTACAATAACAATTATTAGTCTATTGGGCACCAGCGTCATCTTGTGTGTTTTAAATTTAATCAGATATCTGTGTATTTTTTAATATGTTTTGTTATGGTCATATGTGTGATTGCTGTTAGAAGATGGACTGTGACAACAGGAAGAAGAACCTACCTACATATGAGTACATACTGTGCATTTTCAGACTCACCTCAACCAATTTATAGTCATGTTGGGAATCTGTCCCAGCAGCAAGGAGGGCAACAGACTTGGACAGGATGCCAGTCCATCTCAAGTCCCACATGCATCCATGGACCAGTTTAGAAAGGAATATTGAAGTACATGGAGGGAAACTCTTGTAGACATATTCAGAAATCAGACAGACATCAGCTGGTTGTAGGATTCAAACCTATTTTGATGGTTATTTGACATAGCAGGCCTAACCACTTCACAGCTGTGCTGTTCACAAAAGGAGTTATGCTGAAGTGTTAGTAAATGTTTTTCATTTTTAGAATTGTAGTTCAGTCTAGTAAGTTTGGTAAATGAAAAGTTTTATGTGTAGCATGTGAGTGTTCAGCAGACATTTCTGCCTGTGTCAGAAGAAATATTTTTATTTTCATAAAATACATGTCAGGTTATTTTGTTTAGCAAAACTGTCTGTTAAATTTATTTACCAAAAGCAAGTCAGTTGATATTGTTTGTTGAAAACCTGTTGTCATAGGATGATTTAATAGTTTTCAAATTATGTTAAATATCAAGCATATAATATATCATCTTTCCATATGCTCTTCTAAACTAGCTTAAAGCAATAGGATCACAGGCCACTGAAACCTATACTTACATCATCAGCACAAAGCATAAACCAGCACTGAACAGGGTGCCAGTCCATTTCAGGGCACACTCACACATTCAGCTATACTCACTGAGCCACTTCAAAAATTACAATTAACAGAACATGCAGGACCTACTGCAGAACACACACAAACATATGTAGAATATGCAAACTCCAAAAAGTCAGTGACTAGGCCCAGATTCAAAATTAACTGTGCCTATTAGGTGGTATTACTAACAATTTGTGCCACTGTGCTGTCTTCAAGTTACTGATAGTTTTATACATGTCAACACTGCTGTAAAGGTCAAACAAGACAAGTTAAATTAATGTTTTATCTGAGGAGGTATCTTCAGGTTTAGCAATTCACTTTCTTTAAAGCTGCAAATGTGGCATACAGTAAAGATGTACAGTATGTAAGGTAAAGGCAGTGGGAAGACAAATGTTAACATGTGACAAAAGAGGTACACAAAGCCACAAAGTGGGAGGTTTTAGGTTTAAGTTATGTTCTGATGCTAAGTAAATGGGTCAACCTAGACTGAGAATGAGTTCAGCTTTCCTTATTTTTCCTTCCTAAATGTTTCAGAAATGTTTCTGAGCATAGAAAACAGGATAGTTACAGGTAAAATAAGTACAGTGTCTTACGTTTTGAATATTTCAATGGCTAAAAGTGAATTTCACTAACATTTTCTTTTTAAATTCCATAAACATTACTGTAGTGAGAAGCTAAGCACAATTACACCTTTTATTGAGAAAGAAGTCTCAACTTTATGTCTAAAGTCTTATTTAAATAGAGGTAATCTCATTGCACTAAGCACTGCCTTTACCTCATGTTTATTAATACTGCATAACAAGATGATGGTGTGAATAAAATCACCAGCAAAAACATTTTTGTAGTTTCTGATATGACATACTATAATGGTATTGTTAGTCTTCTCCTGGTGTGTATCTACTGTATATGTACATGTTTCCACAGGAATAAGTAAATGTCATACAGTAGTTAATTACCGGATTTATGTGACAGATTTGCTCAACAGACATCAGTCTCAACCATGCTTTTGCTTTGCCAAATCCAAAATTTGTTCACATATTTGCAATATAATAATGCTTTACAGACACTGATGAAATTCTGTCATTCCTGCTCCTTGTCGTGTAGCTGGCATTTCGCTGGATATATAATTACCTGGAAAGTACATGATTCCCATACTTTTCTGTTATTTTTGGTCAAATGTATAACTTTTTGTTGTTTTCAAATGTTACCTATTTCAGCATAAGGCTATGAAGTGGTAATTTCTACTATAAATATTTAAGTGGCTTCAACATGGGAAATGTGCCATATAAATAAATTATTATTATTATTAATTGAGTGCATAAGTAGGTGTGCTGGCAACATTTATTAGAGCCTCGTCACATACAGTATCTGATTAATGATCTGCAAAAATGTTCCATTTTTCATGTGCTTTGTATTATACTTTGTAAATAAAAAAATATAATCACAGGTTTTCAAATTAAAATAGTCAATAGTTTACTAAATAATTGCAGTTTTAAAAAGTAATTAATTTTCAGTTACATGACTTAATGTTAAATGACTTCTGTTTTTATTGTATGTGCTATTTACTGTAGAAACTGCAAAGACTTGATTAACATTATTCAGTACATCTGCACTTTTTCTTAGTGTTCAGATTCCTCCCACAAATAATCAGTGAATCAATGAAGAAGCCTGCACAAAGTACATATGTATTATTATTATTATTAATATTATTATTCACCACTTGTTTTACATCAAGCGTGATCATAGGTTCCATCTGTGATTCCATCTAGCTTTCATCTGTTCTTTTCAATTTAATTTCATTTATATATCTATGTTCAGATCCAGAAGTATTTTGACAGTGAAACAATTTTCATAATTTTGTCTCTTTACACCACCACATTTTTAGCAAAATATACACTCACCTAAAGGATTATTAGGAACACCTGTTCAAATTTCTCATTAATGCAATTATCTAATCAACCAATCACATGGCAGTTGCTTCAATGCATTTAGGGGTGTGGTCCTGGTCAAGACAATCTCCTGAACTCCAAACTGAATGTCAGAATGGGAAAGAAAGGTGATTTAAGCAATTTTGAGCGTGGCATGGTTGTTGGTGCCAGACGGGCCGGTCTGAGTATTTCACAATCTGCTCAGTTACTGGGATTTTCACGCACAACCATTTCTAGGGTTTACAAAGAATGGTGTGAAAAGGGAAAAACATCCAGTATGCGACAGTCCTGTGGGCGAAAATGCCTTGTTGATGCTAGAGGTCAGAGGAGAATGGGCCGACTGATTCAAGCTGATAGAAGAGCAACTTTGACTGAAATAACCACTCGTTACAACCGAGGTATGCAGCAAAGCATTTGTGAAGCCACAACACGCACAACCTTGAGGCGGATGGGCTACAACAGCAGAAGACCCCACCTACTGAATATAGGGGGATCAAGCATAAAAATTTCTGTATTTTCTAAACAGGTCATACAATATTTTTCTTAAACCCCTTGAATTAAAGCTGAAAGTCTATACTTCAATCATATCTTGATTGCTTTATTTCAAATCCATTGTGGTGGTGTAAAGAGCCAAAATTATGAAAATTGTGTCACTGTCTAAATACTTATTGAACTGATTGTATGTGTAATTTATATTGCACATCTAACACATGTAGAGTGCTCCAGTATACATGATTATATTAAAGAACAAACTCAAAATAAAATTATTTTTGATCAAAAACAGTCTCAGTATTCACATGAAGTATGCATAAGTAGAAAACATTCACTCCTTTGAACTTTTTAATACATTAACCTTATAATGAGTCTAAGAAGAAATAATTATATGGAAACTATGCATATATTATATAAGCTTGCAACACAAATGGAAAAAAAAAGTTCCAGTCTGTGCACATTCCAGCTAGGATAACTGGCTATCCAGCCCTTCCCTTGCTGCTCCAGGAAACATCTGTGACTCTGCAAAACAGAATGGCATTCTGATATTAGGGCCCTAATTTGTATGGAAATATACATGTTAAAGTCCTGTTTTTATACAAGAAGAGATCATGGTAGTGATGTCAAGTGCCACTAAAAAGAAGGAGAGGAGAAAAAGAATCGTTTCAATCATTAAAATACAGCATGAACAATCTCTAAGAAAAGAAATATATGCTAAAATAATACATCATCATCTTTGCAATGACCATGGCACATCTTTATGAGATTAAGCAGTGAATAAAAATGGCTTTGCACATTTCAGATTAAATCCCTCTAAATCTTTTTACTATATTCTACTTACTTTTAGTAGTTATGCACTTAAACTGATTTAATGGTGTTTTTCTGTAGTGTTTCCCTCAGTGTATCTTGATCACTTTATATTGAGCTAGACAGACTAGGTCACCCTGTCCTAAGCAAATTCTTCCAGCTTATCCTGGAGAATCCCCTCATGCTCCAAAGCTAGTCAAGAGGTAAGATATCCTCATTATTCTCCTAGTGAGCCATGCATCGTACATTTTGGAAGAGAGACATGGGTGGTGCAGGATATCCTAACTACAGTATATGCCCGGACCACATCAAACAGCTCTTATTGATTAGGAGAAGCAGTAGTTCTGTTCTAAGGTCTTGTACTAATATGGTTCTGTCAAAATAGGAGAATATTAGCAGAAACATGAAATGTAAATATTTTGAATTTTTTTTTTATTTTATTGGTTTTATTAAAATCACACATTCCATACAAATAAATCAATCTTTACAAAAATAGGATTGAAAACAAATCAACCTCCACCCCTGAGAAAGAGAGCTAGGCCAGCAGAGTAAAACTTAAAAAGCTAGTTAAAATAAGTAAATAGATAAATTAGTAAGTGTATAAAGATGGAAATTAATTTTATTACACATTATTGATGCATTTAAAAAGTATGAATAAACTATGCAATATTTAGGCAGCAATGTTTAAAGGGTAAATAAAAAAGAAGTCAGGCATTGAACGGTTCTGTATAGTAAATAAGAAAATGATCACCAAACAAGATTGAAGGGCAATTTAAATGTAATCAGGATCAAAACCAAAACCTAAAACAAAAAATAAATTACCTGATAAGCTAGCTTGCAACTCATTTCCTTATTTAGGAAAAAATTCCCTTGACAAGTGTGTACACACATGTACCGAAGAATATGTCCCAACATACCAACCAAAAATGGTTTCAAAAATTAACATCACAAACACATTACTAAAGAACTGGTAAAAAAACAAAAAATAGGAATTAAACTTTTTTGGTGACACTGTACCCAAATTTGATATAATGCAACATTTTCTTAGTAGTTAGGGACAATGAAGGCTATTCATCTGTCCATCCATTTTCCAATCCCACATTTTTTTTAGTTTTGCGTTGGTGGGGATGTAGAGCTTTTCTGGTAGGTGATGAACCTAAGACGAGATACAGTCATTGGCACTGTGACAAACATGTGATTTTAAATGTCAAATCAAACTAATGGAACATCTTCAGACAAAACCAAGAAACAAATTCAAGCAGGAGAAGAACATGCAAACTTCACACAGAATGTACTTTATATAGAGATTAAAGTGTGGGAAACACACTTCACCATGTTGATGCCCATAATCAACTTATTCAGATTAATGATAGTGTTAGAATTTAATTCTGCTTTTTTTACTATCAACTAAATTCAGTTTATTTTTATGGTGCAGTATAAGTACCAGAAAAACTTAAAATCATAGAAAATTGATGTACATATGAACACTCAGTTCAATTTAAATGAATAATACAAGAGTAATAAAATGGTCTACACTACATACTTTTTCTTGAGTGGTCCCAATGGAGGAATTTTCAACTCTAAAGTTAGTAAGCAAAACACATTTTAGGAATGTCATAAAAATCAAGCTGATAAAATTCTAGGTAAGGTAGGTAGCGGAAGAGAAAGAAAAATAAGCTCATGTTTGCAATGCTTCTGGCAAAGTAAAGTCAAAGTCCAACTGACCTAGGCCACTTTTTCTTGTGTGCCCTGCAATATGATTTGATTCATTCTAGTGTTCATGACTAGAATGTTATCATCTGATAGTGTGATGTGTTTTAATAAATACATTTCACAATACTTGGTTGTCTTTTGCTAAAAGATTTGCACAGACTCCTGGGCCAAAGAAAATTTACTCTATTAATAATTAACAAAGGAACAAAACAAAGGTTTTGTCACTAAATTGCGTTCAGAGCTCTGTCTCACGGGTTGTCCGTCAGCCAAGTGACCCTGTGTTTCCTTTAGCGGGTGATATAGCTCCCTAATTGGAATACGTTCTTTTATATTTGCAGCGTTTTAAGTAACGAAAAATATAGAGATATGATATTAAAAGGTGATATCCCTCCCATACTGATATGGCGGTACAAATCACATAAGAGAAAATAGCTTACTTTACTGATGATTTACGCGGCATTACAGACGGGAAGCCATAATAGCATGACAATATCAAGGTGGGATCTTGACCTTTACAGTCTGCCATTTTTTGTCGCTGCGCTGGAAGGCCTTTTCAGGACAAATAACGATATCACCCATTCGTCCGTCCATTGGCTTCAAAGTGTTTGGCTGCACTCCAAGTATTTATACTGTCTTCTCCACGTGTAGGCCCTTCCTTGGTTTCCAAACAAGGAAAGGAAAGGATTCAATTTCATCTCTAACAGAGGACAAAATAGCATACACCTGTCTTTAGGCTAGCTATGCATTCCTCAAGCTGTCTCCGTCCATCTTGTCCTATGCTTGGCTAAGCACTTCTAAATGCTGAGAGCCTCTTTTGGCCTGGCCTGTACATGTGAATGGATTTATAAAATAATTTCTTGTACAGAGCACAGTGACATTAAACTTACATACTTGTTACACCCTGTCTTCCGGGAGTTGTGGGACCTTATAGCCGGACAATGGATGGGGCGGAGTCAAGTGCCTTCGCAATTGGGGGGTTTGTGTTGCTCCAGGAGAAAGGGAAGAGAAGACCATTAGCGACAGCAACCCTTCCCATTTTGGCAGGTTATTACATGCCTTGATAGAGCTCAGGTGGATATTCTAAATGAAAAATTCAGTTAAACCGGAAAATTTTTGTCTTAACAGAAATTGATGTGCTACCGTACACTACAGTGAATAAAGTACTCCAAATTGTAATGGCAAAGTTACATTTACAAGTATGATATGATTTCAATGCATAGCTGATATAATGTAGAAGTAATGATTGTTATGGAATATGCAACAGAATGTAGTGCTACAGCCCTGCTGTTTAATATTCTAGCACAGGAGTGGCGAACTCCAGGCCTAGAGTGCCACAGTGGCTGCAGGTTTTCATTCTTACCAACTTCTTAATTAGTGACCAGTTTTTACTGCTGATTACTTCTTTTAATTAACTTGATTTAGGCCCCATAGTTGTTTCTTTTTCTTTAATTAGCAGCCAAACAATAATGAGACACGAAACAAGCCACCACATGATCAGCTCCCCTGTGCCCATCACACAATATCTGAAATTACAGAGAGGTGATGGTCTTGGTAAGGCTGATCTCTCAGGTCACCAAAACATTTTGACAGTGCTCAGTCAAACAGTTTTCGAAATGTGTGCTATGGCAGAATGAGAGCAGCAACAAGCCATGGAATTAAATAATGGGTTTAATTAACAGCAAGAATTGGCTTCTCATTGAGAAAGTGATTAGAGTGAAATTGGTTGAAGTTTGAAGCCCCAGTTTAGCTGGTCATGTTTTAGCTCATTTCACATTTCATTTCTGCTTGGCTGTCATTTAATAAAGAAAGGAATCAATTCAGAGGGCTGAACTCTTCTAACAGGGCTATTAAAGTGATGGGGATAAAGTTAATTAGCAGTGAAAACTGGTCACTCATTAAGAAAAGGGTTAGAATGAAAACCTGTAGCCACTGTGGCACTCCAGGCCTGGAGTTCGCCATCCCTGTTCTAGCATTTGTTTCAAAAAACATCTAATGTTTTAAAGTCATTTTATTTTAACCATCAATTGTACTTTTCATATACTATTCAAAATTGAACAGTCATGTCAGAGGCAATGTATTTTTATAATAAATTTCGATAACCAAAGTTAAAACAAAGTGTTGATCAGTATAATAAAACATCATGCAAAAACAAAGTAAAATAATAGAAATGAAAGCAAAAAAATATAAAGTAAAATAAGGGCCCAGAAACCAAAAAAACAAATCTTTAGAAAACAATCTGCCAGTGTATACTAGTTTAAGTTTACTTGCTTTAACCCTTTATACATAATTTCTTCTTCACTAAGTAAAAGTTTTCTCTGGCTAATGTTCTGATGGGCAATTTTGGGTGTCCAAGAGAGACACCCACATGTTGAAAACAGAAATAGCTGTAAACCCAAATTATTCAAAGATTCAGAGGCCATTATTTGGACACCAATATTTTTAATGAGAAACTGAATCTATATTACATTGTGCTTAATGTGTTTAGGAAACTGCAAGCCTAGCAGTCTGTTCTAATTGAGCCGTGGCACCATTTCTTTCTGGCAGTCTTATTTCTCGATTTCCCAAATAGATGTTTCTGGGAAGTAACCTGCAGCAATGATGACATGTGTATCTTGCACATCATTATTTTATTTACAGAGCATAACCCTTATGTGAGATTACTGTACCATTCTAATGTTGAGCGACAGCTGAAGTAATTCACTCTAGTAACTTTTTTACTTTAACAATTACTCTGCCTAGTTTCTGAATGTGATTAATAAAGTTATTAACCACATCCATTATTCACTCTTCCGTTGGTAAATTACCTTCTTTCCCGGAGTAATTAGATCCCCTTTGTCTTACTGTGTCAGTGTGCCAAGTGGCCATCCGTTTTTCCATATATTTTTGTTAGATTATTGAATAAAAGAATTCAACTCATTCCTCTCTAATCCAAGATTAATTTTGAAGTCAATGAATCTTGAAAATTATGCCTAGAATTTTTTTCAGGCTCTTTTAAATTTGTTTCTTACTTTCTTGGACTTAATAACTACACATGCACAACACTATCCTCTATTGTTCCTTTGACCATGATACTTTAGTGGTTAATCACCATATTTCAGCATACTGTAGAGATATGTAAAATTCTGTGCAAATAACATACATCAGTCATATCTTCACTCACAAGATGCACTGATCATATCACATTATACTAGATTCCATTTATGCAGCTTCCTGATATGACTAAATGGAATGGCAAATTGAGATAGTGGTTTATATTGTTTGATTGCATAATTGGAGAAATGACACCCTGCATTGAATTGGCAACAGCATGTTTATGATAAAATGCAGCTGTGTTAATTAACACATTTTAAAAACCTATCCATGTCAGCTTGCACATACACATTTATGCAGGCAATCAAAACTCACAAACAACTGAATGAGAGGAAAAGAGAAAAAAGTAGCTTAATGTTTTCTTTTTTTGTTTATCCTGTGTAAAATCTTTTCAAGAAGGCTCTATGATGTATAAGCCCTTTACCTGTCATGTACTGGGTGAATAGAGATTCATTAATGAAAACATTTGACACACAGCATTACTGAGGACTAATTTATTTTACAGTAGTAGTACATAAAAAATAAAAGATCAGGACTGTGATATGCATACAATATTGACTGAAAAACCATACTGAATGTTGCCTTTGATGAAATTCAAATTTGAATTGGAACATTCATTTGACTTACAGTATTTTTCTTGGGCACTCTTCACTCAGTACAAGCTCATAGCATTTGCACAATTTATTACAATAAAATTGCTAACCCTTCAAATATCGTTATGCATAAACATTTAAACTAGGGGTGTCCAACTCACGTCATGGTGGGCCACAGTGGCTGCAGATTTTCATTCTAACCATCTTCTTCATTAGGGAGCCATTTTTGCTGCTGATTAACTTGTTTTGTCTTAGTTTTAATTGACGTGCCTGAGACCCCTTAGTTGTTTCTTTTTCATTAATACAAGGTTATTATAGTTTTGCCTTTTTATATTAGTTTTTATTTCTATATTATCTCTGACCTTATTTGGACATTCAGTTTATTCAGTTTTATTTTTTCTTCATTGTGTATTTTTAGTTTTAATTTAGTTTTTTATTTCAGTTTTAGCTTTAGCAATTATGGTATGGTTAAAGCGCTACTATGGAGTTTAGTTTTGTGTCACAATCAGACAGAACTGTATGGTTAACGAGTTTGGATATATGTTTAATGTTAGTGGAAGCTTACTATACAACATGGTTTACTATCTGGTATTGTTTTTGTCAAAATAATCAAAACCATATGAACAATTTTATACAATTTTATAATTTTTTTAAATATTTCCTATCATTTGCGCTTAACAAATGTGCTCTGACTGTTGGCACTTTTCATATTTTCTTTTCTTTTGCCCATTATTGACCATTTTGTGATGAATTGAGGTGAATTTTAAGGTTTGAAGGTTTTTTACCCTAAATGTCTACAGCACACAACAATGTTCTTACAATGTTTTTACAATAAATGCCTTCAATATTGCACTCAAAAATCTCCCATACTGGGCTTTGTTATTTTCTATTGATCTCTGATTCCATCTCAAGCACATAAAATTTATAGACAGAATTTTGTCACCTGAAGGCCTGAAAAGATATTAAAAAAAATCATAAAATAGATTCTACTGCGTTCTGACAGGTGTGATCATGAAAATCATGGGGTCTTAGGAAGAACATGGCTCTTAGGTTTGAATCAGTCTGCAGACCTCACCTAGCTGTATTGAGGGATACCAAAAAAACAAGCATGAAATGTAAAGTTTAGGGGTAGTGAGACTTGAATAGTCCATACATAAGAATAGTAAACCCTTAATGAGCAGAGTAAGCAGTAAGCAGAGCAGGTAATAGGAATGTGGACAGCCACAAAATGAAAGAAATGGCATCTGAGATTAAGAAAAGTATCTACACTTTCTAAACCTGCTTAACCCAGAGCAGGATCGCTTGAAACTTGCTTTGAATGCAAGGCAGGAAAAATCCTTGGACAGGGTTCCAGCCTATTGCAACAATACTATATTTATGCAATATGTATGACATAGCTGATGTTAACAATATCATAGAGTATGATATTTCAATTATCTATTTTGGAGAGAAATACTGAAAAAATGGGGACAAATATTTTAAAACATTATTCTGCCCACGGATTATTTTCACAATATCAGATATTTTCACCTGTAAATGTAAAACAAAAAAGAGATAAATTAATAAATACAGAATAAATACAAAAAGCACATTAGTAGGTTTAGTTTTTCACCAGTTGGCAGACTCTCTTCACCTACCTACCTGTAGTTTAGCAGAGGCATTGCCAAGTCAGGAATTTTACCAGATTTGTATTGCTTCATTGGTAAACCACCTTTTTAAAGCAAAAGTGATTGGTCAGCAACATTATGCTTATCTTGTATGTTGACCTTGTCAGTCTCTCAATCAGTGCCATTATATTTCCAAAAGGAATTTTTCCTGTGCGAAGTGGTAGATGAATTATTGTCAATAAACTGCAGACACCTGAGAAATAAACCTAAATGTTACTTGCTCATGATTTTTCTGTCTATGTGGTAAAGTTTTTGTTGATCAGCACATTCTGACTTCAGGCGTTTGAGTTACGTCTTGATAACCAAGACATGCAAAGAAATGCGGCAGCTCATCATAAACGGACATCAGACTCGTATGTAGCCTGGAATTTGGCTAGTGTGTGCTGCTGTAATAACTGCTGTGCACATACTGTATCTTGGGTTCAGTCAGTATTAACACTAACTTGCCATTATTTATGAACAGAGTGAAATTCTGTAAGGGATTATCTATACCTAATACTTCTCTTTTCAGCTCACGGAAGTCCAGTGAATGGCAGCTTTGAAAGCTACCCAGCACATTCAAAGCAAAATCATGACCTTAGTATGCTTCACTAACACTTAAACCAGAATTTATCATGCTGTCACTATCAGCTCCTGAACAACTGACACTGTTATCATACAGTAAATTGCTTTCTTCTTCACATGCTTCATGCGCCCATATTCCGCTTGCTCTGTCTCTACAAATGCTGTGTGAACACCCACCCTCCTTCACCAGCCACCATATTCACTGGAAGAATATATGCAGGCAGCTCGTGGTGAATGACTTTCTGTTTAATAGTTTAAAGTTACAAGGGTTAAAGATATAACAGCAGGAATATTTATTCAGAACCCAAATGTAAAATTCTTATTAATATATTTTGAATAATTTCAGTGCCCTTGCAGCCCAAATTAGCCCTTGTGTAAGTCCAGTTGCGAGGAAAACAAAAAATATTTTTAGTAAATTATTATTTTATTTCAGTTTGTCTTTACAACTACTTTAATAGTTTCATGTACTTTTGTTTTTTTAAATTATTTTATTTTAAGTATGAAAATTTTTTTTATTAAAAGTTTTAGTTTTGATTTTAGTTTTCGTTAACTATAATAACTGTCTTAATGAGCAGCCAAACAATAATGAGACACAAAACAAGCTACCACTTGACCAGCTAACCCGAAAATAAAGAAAGGTGAAGTGCTCGGTCATGTTGGTCTGCTTAGGTCACCAAAACATCTTGACAGTGGTCTTAGAAAAAACAGAAAATCAGCAGTCTGCTGTGGCAGAATGACAACAGCAACAAGTCTTGATATTCAATAACTGCTTTAATTAACAGCAAGAATTGGCTTCTCATTAAGAAACTGGTTGGACTGAAATTGGCTGGAGTTTGATGTTCCAAGTTAGCTGGTCATCTGTTGGCTCGTTTCACATCTTATTTCTGCTTGGCTGCTATTTAATGAAGAAATGAATCAAATCATAGGACAGAATCTATCTTTAAAACCCAGGCTATTAAAATGAAGGGAAAAGGAGTTAATTAGCAGTGAAAACTGCTTACTGATTAGGAAAAGGGTTAGAAGGACAACCTGCAGCCACTGCAGCCCACCAGGACCAGAGTTGGACACCCCTGGTTTAAACTAGGTTATTCTCGTACTAAAACACATCAATTTCAGTTGAATTAACATAAATTATAATAATGTAAAGTTCATTATAAATTTGATATGACAATGGAGGTGAGGAAAACAAAAAATCCAGTTAGCCACATACCTGGAAATAATAACCCCCTGGAGAGACCATGGTTGATTGTTGTGTCTGAGTTTTGTGGTAAAGGCAATGACAACAATGAATGCATTTAAGATTCAGGGTGTGGGTGAATGTGTGATGCCTTGTTTGTGATATAGCACATTTTCTGATTCTAGTAATAGTAGCTATATTTATATTTATAATGTAACTATGAAGTTAGAAAAAGCTAAACAATTTATTTCATGATGCTGCTTAGGAATCAGAACCAATTAGTTTAAAATAATATTTTGTTACTTATCTGCACCTCAGATAATAAATACAGTATATTTAATCAAGTACCTTGCTCAAGTTTGCTTATTTACATCATTTATGTTTCTGGATGTTCTCTTACAGTAGGTACAAAAGAATTAGAATTCACCTATACTGACAGATCAGACCTTGACAAAACTGTTTGCAGTAGGGATTAAGTTGAGGAAACCATGAACTAATCAATCACCACTACTTCAGGCATAATGGCACAAAAAGCTTTAAAAATGGCACAGAAAGCATTTCATACACAATTATATGCTTACTGAAATTAATGAGCCAAGAATGTCTGAGAAACTTGAACAAGCAGATTAAGGCATAAATGATACAGTATTAAATACAGTTACTGTGCTGAATATTAACCATACACCTGCTCTTTGGAGAAGAAAGTGGCAATAAGAAAATAACCTCAAATTATATTACAGTATTTTAATGCCTTCCTCTTTACTAAACTACTTTTTTGTTAAAATATAATAATCTCATAATAAATATAGTGATAAGTGACCCAGCTGGCAAATGTTTAACAAATCAAATGGGTCGCAGGCATGTCACAGGATGGTCCCAAAATCATGTGCTTAAGGAAAAAGAAGCTAAAGCCAGTACCATTGTGTGAAGAGGTAGACTGCCAAGTTGTAGTAGGCCCAGGATGAGATTACAGTATATGCTTTGGTAGACTATAGAAAAAATGGCAAAATTCTCCTTGGACACTTATAAGCATTATATGCGATTAGAAATTCATTAGCAGATCCCTACTTGTATTAGTTGAAAGTGTGCATACCAGGGTGGGCAGACAAAAAGTCACAATGGTTTCCCGAAGCTTTCTTTTAAATAAGAATCTGAGGTGCAATAACCCCAGTGTTTAATATAGCCAACTGTGCATGGACATAATCAAGAATTATCTTGATTTACTTCTAAAACAAGCCTCTGAAGGTCTTTAATACGATTCCCCTTCCTTAGTGCTTAAATACTATAGGAGTTGTTTTAGGAAGTTAGTTAGGGTAACCCCTCAACTATCAAAATGGCAGACAGAAAGCGAAAGAACACATGTCATGAGACAAACACCATGAATTGTGGCATCAGATGGTGGGGAAACCACCCACCCCGATTGATGGGACAAAACCTATCTATTTAAATTTGGTTAGGCTATATGGTTTTGCATACTGTACTGATATTTCATATTCTATTTGACTTCAACCCATCCATTGTTCCATATTCTAATCAACTTGTTCAGTTCAAGGTCACAAGGAGATGCCTATCCTGTAAACACTCAGAACCAGTCCATTACAGGGCACACTCATAAATACATCCATACTAACTTTTATTTGTCCAGTTAAGAATTTGCAGTTATATTTATTTCTTATAATCTGTTATGTTTTATACCAGGTTTCACTAACCTTTTAGAAACACCTTATTGAAAATCTACTCTGCGTACAGTACCCAGACATCTTAAAATACCCGTTAAGGTGCTTGTGGTGTGATGGAGCAAATTTTAGAAACAAAAAAATCGTTTCAGATATCTATAAGAATACAGAAGGTGTCTTCACACGTACAAATTAAATTGTATCTTGTAGTCTCATTAGCCCTGCCTAAAACATGCTATAGATATTATACAGTATATATCAAGAGAACAGAAGAAGGCAACTCTTTGCACCTTTAATAATAGTAAGAGGTCAAGCATCAATAACTGCAATCCCAAATTACGACAGCATGCTAAAACATAGAGAGCTAATTCCTGTTTTGAACCCTTTTGGGATTATTTACTGGACTAACACTGAGAAGAGAAATAAAGAGAAAATGGGAACACCTTCTGAAAGTCTTGGGGCCAACTTATATCTCACCAGACATCAGGCATAAAGCCAGATCAACAATTGGACTGGGTGCCAATCCAATGCAGAGCAAACAAACACACAAGCTTTGGTGAAATGTGTAAATACATTGTCTCTACAGTTAGTTGATAAGCACTACATCTCCCATGATGCTATGGGGTAGGAATGTTGAGACTGTTGGAGTTGCAGCAGTTGGACTGTAGGAGTATAGTATAAAAAGGCATGTTAATGATATTGCTGTTCAATAGTGTTCTCTACATCAAAGAACCGAGTTGAGTCTGGATTTCAACAATTAAGGAAAACCTAGGTGGCATCACATGGTGTCAGAATTTGTCTTAAAGTCTGCTTCTTCTTTTTCTTTCGGCTGCTCTTGTTAGGATTTGCCACAGTGGATCATCTCTTTCCATATCTTCTTGTCTTCTGCATCTTGCTCTATTACACCCATCACCTGCATGTCCTCTCTCACCTCATCCATAAACTTTCTCTTAAGCCTTCCTCTTTTCCTTTTGCCTGGCAGCTCTATCCTTAATATCCTTCTCCCAAGATATTCAGCATCTCTCCTCTGCACATGTCCAAACCAACACAATCTCACCTCTCTGACTTTGTCTCCCAACCTTCCAACCTTAGCTGACCCTCTAATCTACTTGTTTCTAATCCTGTCCATCCTCATCACACCTTATGCAAATCTTAGCATCTTTAACTCTGCCACCTCCAGTTCTGTATCCTGCTTTCTGGTCAGTGCCACCGTCTCCAACCCATATAACATAGCTGGTCCCACTATTTTCCTGTAGACCTTCCTTTTCACTCTTGCTGATACCTGTCTGTCACAAATTACTCCTGACACTCTTCTCTAACCATTCCACCCTGCCTGCACTCTCTTTTTCACTTCTCTTCCACAATACCCGTTACTCTGTATTGTTGATCCCAAGTATTTAAACTCCTCCACCTTCGCCAACTCTACTCTCTGCATCCTCACCATTCCACTGACCACCATCTCATTTACACACATGTATTCTGTCTTGTTCCTACTGACCTTACTGAATTTGTCTTAAAGTAAAACAGCATTCAGTGCCTCCTTGATGAATATTAGACATGTTGAAATTTAATGCACCTGAGCCTTTCGATTTCAGCTAGCCGGCAGCATGACCATCATGGATTCAGCCTTTCCCACATTTTGAAATTGCCACAAAATAAAGAAGAAGGTGAGGTGCAAGTTAACACCTTAATTTATGCTAGGGGAAAAGAGGCTGAAGCAATATTTGGCGCGTTCACTTTTGAAGAGTGGACAAATGCCAGTAACTTTGAAGAAGTGATAAGAAAATGTAATGAACATTTTATTCCATGCAGAAATGTGATTTATGAAAGAGCATGATTTCATCAACGTTCACAAAGCCTGTACGAGACTGAAGAACATTACAAGTTTGACAGTATGAAAGAGCAGTAAATTAGAGACAGATTTGTGATAGGAATTGCTGACTTAGATGTCTCACAGAAATTGCACATGGAAAGCGATTTAACTTGTGGATTGAGCAAATTGTGCAGAAGTGGGAGCTTCTATAGAAGCAGAACAATATGATCACAGAAGAGCACAGAAGAGGGAAATGTCATCTTGGAAAAAAAAACAGTACAGCAAGAAGGGGCGGCAAGAGCAAACAAGGAGAAAATGTTCAAGGTTCAAAAGACTATGTAGTCCAAGAAACTGTCCAGCTTATAATAAAGACTGTCATAAGTGTAATAAATTGGGACATTTTGCTGCTTTTTGTAAAAGTAAGGCCGTTGGAGCTATTGTAGTAAAAGACGACAGTGATAGCAAGCTCTTTTTCTTAGGGAATGTGAAGGAAGCTGATTCCTAGAATCACCAGCAAGTAAAGCTCCTAGTGTGTGGTAAAGAGGCAACACTTGATAGATACTGGGGCAGACATCACACTTACGTAGCACATATGTGGCTCTCCCAAATTGTCCTCCATTAGTTAGGACAACTATAATCCCCAAGAGTCCAGGTTGGGGCAGTAAAAATAGGTGGAAACTTCTTGTTGGAAAATGAGTGAAAAGGCACAAAGTACAAACTCTGTATTTTTGTAGTGAATGGACAATATGCTAACAACCTTTAAGTAGAAGTTTAGTATGCAGTATGGGGTTAGTTATTACAGCTGACCATGTCAGTGCTCATTTTGTGTGGAAATGGGTCTTTTAAAGTGCAAACTAGTTAAGATGGAACTTAAGCCCAATGCAGAACCATACAGTTTGGCTACACCATGCAGAGTGCCATTCCCTTTGATGCAAAAGGTGGACTAGGAATTGTAACACATGCAGTCAATGAGAATAATATGACAAGTAAATGAGCCCTCTGAATGGTATACTCCCATGGTTCCAGTAACAACAAAGCTAGTGTCCTGACGCATTCTCTGGATTTTGGCAAATCCCATTGGACCACAAGTGCGCAATATTGACTATGTGTGTAACTCCCAAAGGCAGGTTCTGTTTCAGGCGTTTACTATTCGAAATCTCCCAAGATATTTCAACAAGAAATGAGGAAATTGTTGCGAGGGTATAGAGGTTGTTATGGATGATATTTTAGTATATGGCAAAGACCAAGCACAACACAGAGGCAGTCTTGAGAACAATACAGGGGTCAGGAATAAAGCTTAACAGTGACAAATGCCAGTTCAGTAAGTGTGAACTGAAATTCTTCAGGCACATTATCAGTGAAGAGGGTGTGAAGCCCCTTCCTGACAAAATAAAAGCAATTACTGATATGCCAAAGCCAGAAGACATTTCCCATCTTAGTCAGGTCCTAGGCATGGTAAACGATTTTGTAAGTTTGTGCCAAGTCTTTCAGCATTGGTCCATCCCCTGATGGAGTTACTGAAGAAAAAAACAGCATGGTTGTGGGCCCCCCTACAGCAGCAAGCTTTTGAGTGGGTCAAAGAAATATTGTCATTTACACGTGTATTAGCCTATTATGACATACAAAGGCCCACAATTGTGTCTGCTGATGCTAGCAGCTATGGCTTAGGGGCCACATTGCTGTAAATTCATGGTGACACAGTTCAGCTGGTAGGCTTTTTCTCTAGAACATTAACAAAAGTGGTACTTACAAATTGAAAAGAAGTGTATGGCAGCGGCATGGGCATGCAAGAGGTTTGCCTGTTACCTCCAAGGGTTAAACAAGTTTACTCTGCAGACAGATTACAGACCTTTAGTCCCATTAATCAACAGGTGTCATCTTCATAAAACACCCCTGAAATGTCAACATCTACTAATGCGTTTGATGAGATTTAATGTAAAAGCCGAGCATGTTCCAGGCTTGTTACTTGTGGTGGCTGACACATTGCCTCATGATTCATTTTGTGATGAGGAATACTCCTATACAGAGACAAAGGTTCAAGCCTTTGTTGAGTGTGTGATCAGGTCTAGGCAACTGTTAAGGAAGCCAAAGAGAATGACTCAGAATTATGCAAGGTAAAAGAGTTTCTCAATAATGGTTGGTCGTGTAATGTGCCTTATTAGCTGCAAAGGTTTAATGCAGTAAGGGTATCTTTAATGGACCCGGATGGCTTATGCTTGTATGAGGACAGGATGGTTATTCCAGTCCCTCTTAAAGGGTAAATTCTAGATTGTTTACTTGAAGGACACCTTGGATTAACAAAGTACAGACAAAGAGCCAAAATATCTGTATGGTGGTTAGGAATTGGAAAAGAGAATCGCAGAAAGCTGTCAAGCTGTAACTTTTGCCAAGAATACAGGCCTACTCAGAGTAAAGAGCTGCTTATGCCTAGTGCTTTACCATCAGAGCCATTTGATAAGATGGGGGGGGGGTTATGTGAACTCTTAGGAAAGAACTATCTAGTGGTAGTCGATTATTACTCTAGGGATATAGAGATAGCACAGCTACAATCGAGTACAAGTCAGCACATCATTGCCAGACTAAGGAGAATGTTTACAAGATGGGAATTCCACTAGAGCTTTAAACAAATAATGGTACTCAATGCAGTTCACTTTTGTGTAGATTTTGGTATCATACATACCACATGTCACCCATGCATATGAGAGAGCCATAGGTATTGCCAAACACATTTTGAAACAACTAGACCCCTACCTGGCCATCCCTATTACAGCTACAGGGATAAGTCCTGTCCAGTTGATGCTGGGAAGGCAAATTTGTACAAAAGTCCCAGATGTAGAGAAAAAACTGCAAACTCACATTTTATTTTTAAAGAGGTATCTGAGAAGGACAGCAAGGCAAAATCAGCCTATAAGCTTTTTTTGATAAAAGACATTCTGCATGCATGTCCCCAGCTTTGCAACCAGAAGAGAAAGTACTTCTTAAATTGGATGGAGAAAAGGGTTTGCAGACACCAGGAACTGTCATAAACGCAACCGATTAGTCACATTCATATTTGTTACAAACAGGCAATGGTTCGGTACTATGCTATAACCGATGTCACCTTCAGTCAATACCATTGATAGCAACAGAGGATGGATGGAATGAAGGTAGCGTACCTCAACCACAGGAGGATCTTGCATGTCTTTTATACACAGCTCCCCAGATGCTTTGAGACAGGAATGCTGAGACTGTTATGGGGGTTGGACAGAAAGAGTGTAGTATAAAAAGATGTGTTAATGGTATTGCTGTTCAATAAATGTTCTTGACATTAAAGAACCCAGATGGGTCTGGATTTCATCAATCGAGGAATGCCCAGGTGGATGACACAGACTAATTTCAACAACACCAACTCTCTTAACCTGCATGTTCTTTGACAGTGGAAAAAATCCCACGCAGACTTGGGGGAACATACAAGCTCCACAGAGCAAGTACCTGGGATTCGAGTGCTTGTCTCCATGCTGCAAGGCAGCAACACTACTAACTATGCCATTATGCCCAAGGATAGAAATGATGTTTGAAAGTAACACAAAGGAAATTAAAATAAGTAGGAACAATAAATCATTAGACGCAGTTGTATCATAACAAAATGTAAAGAGTAATAATTAAATAGTCATAGGAATTCAACAAAAAATACATAGTAGATATTAATTATTAAAGACAATACATATGTATTAAATGTAAAGAAATAACAAACCAAAAAGTCCAAGTGGAAGTCATTGCTGTTCAAGTCCATGTCAAGTTGCAAGTCTGTTTGATTTTTTCAATTCAAGTCTGAAGTCATCAGATTCAGTCATTGGACTCGAGTCCACCTCCCTGTTAGTGACAACTCTAGGAATGTCCATGAGAAAAAAGGAGTGGCAGAGACCAGACTTGAACCCATTTGAAAATTTCTGGACAGACCAGAAAATAACTGTCCACTGAGAGCCTCCATCAAACCAGACAGAATTTGAGAGGATCTGAAGAGAAGAGTGGCAGAAAATCCACAAATCCAGGTGTGAACATTTTGTAATGTCATACCCAAGAAGACACCGGGCTGTAATCAATGCCAAAGGTGCTTCAACTAAGTAATGAGTTAGGGATCTGAAAACCTGTGCAAATGTGATATTTCAGTGTTTTATTTTTAATCATTGTGCAAAAAATTCTAAAATCCTCTTTTCACTTTGTCATTCTGTGGTATTACATGTTGCTTGATATAGGAAAAAAATTAAACAATTTTAGCATAAGGCTGTAATATAACAAAAAGTGAAAAATGTGAAGGGGTCTGACCACTTTCTAAATCCACTAAATCTTACTATATATCTCCAGTTTTAATCTTCACTCTATAGCACATCTTCATTTGCTAAGAATATTTGCACTTTTCTTTGGTGTTTGACTTTGGCAGCAAGTGTAAACTGCTTTTTCAAAAGCATGCCAATTACAAACACCTGTCTTCTACCCATCATTCTCCAACAGTTCTGTATAAAGATAATGTCTCAGTGTTTCAAACAGCATTAATGTCGCAGTGTGCTATAATGTGAGTCAATTCCAACAATTTTCTAAAATGTACCCAAGGACAAGATCCAACTTGTGAGTGATGTCACCATGCTTTGGGAATGTCCTACACTTAAGCTAAATAAACTAAAACCACTCCTAATGCCTTGACAGCAGTTTATGGGGTAATACCACATGACATAAAAATGTGCTACGAAAAATTGTTTGCAATATCCGACATCACACTGCTTGGATAAATATTTATTTTGCTCATCTGCAGAAATCCCAATCGACCCTGTATAACACAGTAGAAAAGCAATAGTATATTATCTCAAATTGGAAAAAAATGTGTTCTTTTTGTGAAGGTCTGTATTTTTAGAACATGGCAAAGACACAATGTAATTCTAAAGTAAACATGCCAGGCTCCTGTTTGACCTCTTAATTTTACTTGCATTTTTATCAGACACAAAGAACCACTTCAGACGGGGCTGTCTTGTCATATACTGTAGCTGCTTTTGTCAGGTTGATGTTAAATGCCAAGTTTCAATGACAGCTTTCAAAGCATACTATTGTATTTGTTATGTTATTTTCATTTGTTTGAGTGAATTGTGCATTGTTATAGCATATTATTTCTAAATAACAAGGATTTAAAATAAAAAAAGAACCGGATTCCTCTTATAGTATTAATACCTCAATTTGTTCTAATTTAAGAATTAGATATTTGCACATGCTCAGTGTATACATTACCATCAGGTTTTCAAAAATATCCACAGGCTATTGGGATGGAAAGAAAAGAAAAGATTCTGCAACCTTATATTGTGAAATTATCTGTTTTACAGTAAATAATTGCTTCTGTTGTGGCATTCTTTATTCTCTAAAACAAATTTTATCAGAAAATGTAATCATCATTTTCATAAATTATTTTCATTTGACATCAATTATGGATATGGCACCAATTCCAAATGCACTGATGATGAATCCTGCGCCAGGTCATATTACTGTCCTTATATGAAAAAACAAAGATTTATTACTTAAATGTTTTTCCTCTTTTTCACTGAAATTACCTTTTGCTTTTCAGTCCTGTTCTCTGAATCATGGGTTATCAAATTCTCATTCTTGTCTGTTTATGCAGATAAGTTTAGTCTGTTCTTACAGTGTTGCTGAATAGAACATACTGTAAATACACTGTGTGCCCAGCTGGGATAACAGAGCAGTTATTATTTATTAAAAGGATCTAATTGGAATTTTATTTTATGTGAACAAAACACAACTTGTCATATTGTATACAATATATTATATATAGTATTCAGCTTTTACATAAAGCACAACAATATGGTAATAAAAACCTTGCACTGATGGTTTGCTTTGCTCAGACCTGGACCACACATTCCTCTTTAGTTTTGAATTTTTCAGCACAGCCCACATTTTAACTTTGAAGTACTCCTACATATAAACTTATAAATGCTTAAGGCTAGCGTTCTGTCTCTTCACATATTTTTTTTCTTTCAGAAATTGAAAATGCAAATGATTTGTACAGTACCTTCCAATACAAACATCATTTTTAGAGGCAAAAGATTTTTGATTTATGATATATATAGGAAATATCATATTTTAGTGCAAAAAAAATATTTTGATTAAATTAAACAACTCTTTAACTATGTCAGTGTTACGCTGTTGTGTATGCTCTTTATAGAGCTTTTAGATGATATGGAGCCCTTGCATCTACAATTTGTTCTAATAAACCAAAATCTGTCAATGGCATGTCCTTTCAATTTCATAAAATAAAAAACAGATTCACAAGCAAAGAATACACATAGATTGATGGGATGAGTTATTTATCTGAGGAGCTGAGTCCTACAGAATAAACCCCTAAACCATGTTGACAATTACATTGGAAACATGAGGTACTGACATTGACAACAGCAATGCAATTTTCACAGAACGCAGTACAAACAAAATCTGTTTGTTCAACGATATAAAATTCACACAAATCCAGGACTAAAATTCATGTAGTTGTAAAGTATATCAAGACTTGTAAACTTGTTTTACTGAAGGAGTGCATGATTGGTAACTGGTGTAAATCTAACCTGCCTCCCCAGATGTAATAACAAAGTGTTTTCATTGCCCAGTTTATCTCCAGATACTCTTTTTCAATAGTAAAATAATTACACTTGCTCTGCATCAAAGTGAGATCCAAGTGAAAAAATGATGCGGCAGGCTAGTCTATTTTGACAAAATTTCATTGCAGCAATTCCAAATCGTACTATGTAGTTTGTATGGCCCCCACGTGCTTGTATGCATGCATGAGAACATCAGGGCATGCTCCTAATGAGACGACGGATGGTGTCCTGGAGGATCTCCTCCCAGAGCAGGGCATCACTGAGCTCCTGAACAGTCTGAGGTGCAACCTGGCGGTGTCAGACGCACTGAAACAAAAGGTCCCAGAGGTGTTCTATTGGATTTAGGTCAGGCTAGTATGGGGGACAGTCAATGGTATCAATTCCTTCATCCTCCAGGAACTGCCTGGGCCGGGCATTGTCGTGCACTAGGGGAAACCCAGGACCCACTGCACCAGCATAGGGTATGACAATGGGTCCATGGATTTCATCCCGATACCTAATGGCAGTCAAGGTGCCGTTGTCTAGCCTGTAGAGGTCTGTGCGTCTCTCCATGGATATGCCTCCCAAGACCAGTACTGACCCCCCACCAATCCAGTCATACTAAATGATGTTACAGGCAGCATAACGTTTTTCACAGCTTTTCCAGGCCCTGTCACGTCTGTCACATGTGCTCAGGGCAAACTTGCTCTCATCTGTGAAAAGCACAGGGCGCCAGTGGTGGACCTGCCAATTCTGGTATTCTATGGCAAATGTCAATCGAGGTCCATGGTGCCAGGCAGTGAGCCCAGGGCTCACTAGAGGGCGCTTGGCCCTCAGACCACCCTCATGAAGCCTGTTTCTGATTCTCTGGTCAGACACATTCTCACTAGTGGCCTGCTGAAGGTCATTTTGTAGGGCTCTGGCAGTGCTCATCCTGTTCCTCCTTGCCCAAAGGAGCAGATACCATTCCTACTGATGGGTTAAGGACCTTCTACGGTCCTGTTCAGCTCTCCTGGAATCTCATCCATGCCCTTGAGACTGTGCTGGGAGACACAGCAAACTTTCTAGAAAATGACACATATTAACATGCTATCCTGGAGAAGTTGGATTACCTGTGTGACCTCGGTAGGGTCCAGGTATCGCCTCATGCTACCAGTAGTGACACTGACCACAGCCAAATGCAAAACTAGTGAAAAAACAGTCAAAAAAGATGAGGAGGGAAAAATGTCAGTGGCCTCCACCTGTAAAACCATTCCCGTTTTGGGGGTTGTCACATTGTTGCCCCTCTAGTGCGCCTGTTGTTAATTTCATTAACACCAAAGCAGCTGAAACTGAGTAAAAACCCCATCTTCTACTTTACTGACCAGATCAATATTCCAGTTTCATTGACTTGATCCTATACTCTGATTAAGAAGCGTTCCTTTAATTTTTTGATCAGTATATATATTATAAACATAATATCTAAGCCCATCATACACTGAAATTTTAGTGGAGTGTGTTGATGTCCAAATGGCAGTGTAATCAATCAAAATCAATTTTTGACAGGTAGCTTTGAAAATATATTTCAGTTTTTTGTATAAGTGATTGAAATGTTGTCTAGGTGTCATAACTGCCACTTCAACAAATATGTGTGAGTATCAGTTAAAACAAGAAGAAATACAAAAGTTCCCTTAGAAAATATCTGAAATTTACCAGTCTTATAATGCAAGCATTTTTGTGCTTCTTGCTCAAACTGCAGACGTTCTGTTGTAATTTACAACACCTTACATGATTTTCTTTGAAAGACAATGATTAGCAAATCTAAAATTTTGAACATTTACAAAGATGCTTTCAAAGTCTTCCTTTAAAATGGGGGGG
>JANRMT010062792.1:100105522-100130077 GCA_026402145.1 Polypterus bichir lapradei
CCCCCCCCCCCCCCCCCCCCCCCCCCCCCGTCAAGCTCCAGTCACACAAGTCACCTTCCTATTGTAGCCTACATCATCTGTACAACAACAACAACATTTATTTATATCGCACAGTTTCATACAAATGATGTAGCTCAAAGTGCTTTACATGATGAAGAAAGAGAAAAAAGACAAAATATATAAATAAAAAAAATAAGACAAAACTCATTAACATAGAATAGAAGTAAGGTCCGATGGCCAGGGAGGACAGAAAAAACAAAAAAAAAAAAAACTCCAGGCAGCTGCAGAAAAAAATAAAACCTGCAGGGGTTCCAGGCCACGAGACCGCCCATCCCACTCTAGGCATTCTATTCAACATAAATGACCTCAATCAGTCCTCAATGTATTCAGGGTTCTCATGGAAGAACTTGATGATGACAGTCATGTGGACTTCTGGCCTTTAAACCATCAATGTAGGGACATCACAGTGCTTTGATCAGGCAGTGATGGTGCAGCTTGCCACCACAGAAAACTGAAAAAAGAACAGAAGAGAAAGTAGGGCTTAGTACAGATTTTGAAGCCACCATGAATAATAGTGATAATTAATTGAAAATACAGAGCATCAGGATTAAACTAAAATGAAGCTACACTATGAGAAAGCCATGTTAAAATAATGTGTTTTCAGCAGTGTTTTAAAGTGCTCCACTGTATTAGCCTGGTGAATTCCTATTGGCAAGCTATTCCAGATTTTAGGTACATAACAGCAGAAGGCCGCCTCACCAGTTCTTTTAAGTTTAGCTCTTGGAATTCTAAGCAGACACTCATTTGAAGATCTAAGGTTCGATTTGGAGTGTAAGGTGTAAGACATTCCGAAATATAAGATGGAGCGAGATTATTTAAGGCTTTGTAAACCATAAGCAGTATTTTAAAGTCAATTCTAAATGACACAGGTAACAAGTGTAATGACATCAAAACTGGGATGATGTGTTCGGATTTTCTTTTCCTAGTTAAGATTCTGGCAGCTACATTCTGCACTCATTGCAATCGATTGATGTCTTTTTTAGGTAGTCCTGAGTGGAGTACGTTACAGTAATCTAGTCAACTGAAAACAAAATTGTGAACTAATTTCTCAGCATCTGTATTAAAAAAAAACGATTCAATCATTATATACTGTAACTATTCAAAACATGTTACATATGGCCTGCGATGATAGATTGTTTTTATCAAAATTCCTCTTTAATGCTCATTTCTTATATTGATCATATCTGCATATAATCTAGCCATATTACATTTGCAACAGCCACTAAAATGCATCTTCAGTGTCCAATCACATTTCTTTGCACAGTACAGTGCATCACAACTACTAAACTGTTGGAATTGAAACTGCTTATGAACCAACACAAAATGTGAAAATAAAGGGACATGCCACTCTGCCGTAAAGAATAATAAAATGATAAAACAGATTTCGCTGTAAGTCCTCTGTGAAGATTCATAACATTACTTCTATAGGAAATTGGCCAGGACCAAACAAATTGTTAAAATGAGGATTTCATTAAAATGCACTTTGTTCTAACCAGATTTGACCTGTATTTCCATGGACTGACAATGATGATGACCTAAAAAAATTGAATGTCTGTAAAAATAATATATATAATACAAAAAATGCAGAGTTCATTTAGTTTTTTTCTCATATAATATTCGAAAAATAAAAAAATAACACTAAAAGACTTTACAATATTTTAATAAACAGATCTATAAATAAAATAACACTTTTATCAATTGTTTATATTAATTTTTATCTTATAATTAATTAAAGGTAATACCTACTAATGAAGGGTTTAAGCAGTTTAGCCAAATACTGGTCTTTCATTAATATACTGTAGAATCTAATCTAACAGCACTATTGTAATAGTGATAGAATTTTAGGTGTTTACTGCATTCATCTTATAGATTTAACACTAGAATTCCTGAAGCCTACGAAATAACTCATAATCCTGCCCCACCTGAAATTCCTTCGCACCTCTCCATCAACAAGCAGCCTGCTGTCCAATCCCCCATCCGACGGAGCTCTACTAGAGCAAAAAATTCTCCCAGCTCAAGCCAAGGCTCCTTATCTGTGTGTGATGTGCCTGGAGATGTATTGGGTAAATTATACAGTATATCGTTATTTGTAATACATGCATTTCAAGTGTGTTCCGTGTCTACAAAGATCTGGGTAAGTGTAGGATGAAAGGAAATGCAAGAAATGCTTAACACATACCTAAAGCATAAACTTTTTCCATGTTATACTAATAATGACGTAAAGTGAATAATGTGTGAAGACTTTAGTCCAAATATCAAATAAACACGTACATTTTTATTCAAGAATATATCCAAAGAAAAAAAAACATTAGATTTACATGTGGCTGTCAATGAGTTAAAAACTCAAGGTCAAATGTCAATCGACAGGGAGTTCTCATGTATTCTTGAATGGTGCAGAGATAAGAATTGCTGTCTTATACCCCGAAGGTCCCTGGTTCAAGACCTGGTGCTCCATGTTTTGAGTAGTGAGCTGCTGTTATTATTATTATTTCTACAATATAATAAAAACATACAATTGTAACACCCAGGGTAAATTTTGGCTAGTTGTAAAAGTTAGCACTTGTTTTTTTATTATTCAGTTTTATTCTCTCAGTGACATTCACGAGGTACAAAATACTTGCCTCTCCTTCTCTGACTTGATGGCAGTTATCTCCATTCTTTTCACAAGAGCAGTGCTGTTACAGACTGAAATCAAAGGCTTCTTCTTTTTGGGCACATACACCATCAGCACGGTGCTGTCAGATCTAAACACTAGCGTGGCGAATTTCTTCTTTTATTATTTTAAACATTTCAGTCATGTCACTTCTTATCTTCTTTTACTTAAACTGAAAAGGCGCTGCTCTTTTAATCTTTCTTCATAATTCATCCCCTATAGCCCTGGAATGAGCCTAGTCGCTCTTCTCTGGACCTTTTCTAGTGCTGCCATGTCCTTTTTTGTAGCCTGGAGACCAAAGCTGCACACAATACTCCAGATGATGCCTCACCAGTGTGTTATAACGCTTCAGCATAACCTCCTTTAAATTGTATTCTAAACATCAGGGAGCTATATAACCTAACATACTTTTAGCCTTCTTAATGGCTTCTGAACACAATTCGGAAGTTGGTAGTGTTGATTTCACTACGACTCCTATATCCATCTCATAAAATGTGCTTTCAATTTTCAGACCTTCCATTGTGGATTCAAACCTGAATAATTTTACTTTCTAAATGTAATACTTACATTGACTTGCATTAAATTTCATCTGCCACAAATGATTAAACTAAAAAAATATATATTAAGGAACCTTAAACAATTATTGTACTCCTCATGCAACAGTAACAAAAACACTTCCGCTTGCAAGGATGATGCCAGTACGTCCTTTGTTGTATTTAGAATTTAATCTTAGGAGAGCCACTTATTCTCAAATGTTTAAAGTATAGTAACAGATATCTTATTTTTAAGGCATTAACCACTCTCTCTACACTTGGTGAGACGTATTTGGTTTTAATTAAATAGGTGATTATCATATTATTGCACTGCTGTGGTATGTTTATAACAATCTGATTTCAAAATACATAAAAATCTTCTATTTTATTTTCTTCACATGATTATGCATTATCTATTTAGGAGTGAAGCTTACCCACAGCTGTACTTATTAACCATATCTAAATGCTTTCCAATTTTCTCAGGGTAGAATCATTGGCAAGAAACTGAATGAACACTGTGTCCCATAAGATGACCATGACTTTGTCCTGTTCACTGGATTAGGTTGATTAAAATGGAAATGATGAACCAGTAAATCAAAATTTTGGCAGGAAATTACATTCTCATAATTGTTTTGAAGGGGTATTGCTGGAATAATTAGATGCTATTGTTTTCATTTTATTTGGATCCTGAAAAAGAATATGCATATGTGACTGTATGAAGCCAGCAGAGCTTAAATAAGGTATTTACAAATGAAAGAAAAGTCTGTTCAGCCAAGGAAATACAAAAATGTGGTATTTTCGTTGTAAGTGACAATATGAAACTGTGAAAGGTTTTTTTTTTTTATTTTATTATGAATTTTAACAACAATATTGAAAAAATAGCAACTGAATATAGTGTTAAAAGACTCTGGTTTTCTTCTGTCATAGATGGCATTTTGTCCTTCTTAAACTTACATAAGAACACTTGCACAGGATGAACAGCAAGGGTTGTCTCAACAACCCAGTGCCAAGCAATTACACTTTAACTGGCCTGCATGGGATGGAACTGACTAAACGGTACACATGCTTTTGTTGCCAGACCAGGCACAAAGCCTAATTTTGAAGCACAGTCTTCCAATTACTGTACTACCTGCCTGTCTGCCTGCCTCCCAGTAAGCTGTAGTGTTTATTGCACCCTGAATTTAAATACAATGAGATTTTATATCATATTCCAGCAATCACTTTTGGATCCATTTGTGAGAGGTAGAGGTCACCTTATACAGTTAAACCCACCACAATACTGTTTGGTGCCCCTGCTCATATTACATCTCTGCTCCCTGAATTTCTTTTGCAAGGCTACCTACTGCCAGCAATCCTCTGCATCAAACCCATTGTACACAGGGGAGGGCACCACCCATATCTCCAGTTACTACAAATGGAATTACAACATTTACCAGATGCCAAGAATGTACTTCTGTCCCTCATCTTGGATGACCAATCCATATGTAATTCAGTCATCTCCAGTATGGGCCGTAGAGCTTTCAATCCGAGCTCCTTATGCATTTTGAATCTAAAATAGAAGATTAGAATGAAAGATTATATCATTAATACACATTTTTCATTTGACATAGCAATAAAATAACATCATGATGATATCCTATCATCTAGAACCATTAAAAATATATCAACACAGCATATGAGTAAATGTTATTAGTAGCTTAATGGGATCTGAAGGATTGATATAGACATCTTGGCTGTATTTTAATATTTAAATATTCAAAACATTTTCTTTATGACATTTTTTTAATTTATATTATATTACATCTCAAGGAGTATTGTTTTTTTTTTAATATGTACAGTATATTTGCCTTTCATGTGTACATACAACTCTTTATTCAATTTTACTCACCTATCTTCATATACATTTATTTGTTTATAAAAATAATCTAATATTATCATCATCCAGTGAAAGGATACTGACATGGTGTGTGATGCAAATGTCAAAAGTGGAGCTCCCTATTGCTTCATACAGTAAGCTCATAGTGACACTCACACAAAAGCTAATAATCTACTTAGGAGTTTGATTGCCAGTAGGCGTTTGTGCCCCTGTGGTTCCCTACAGCCACATGCTGTTCCAGAGTCTATGAGGAAAGGGTGGCTTTAGCAAAGGTTAAGGCAAAGGTCATGCGCCACGATTACTAAGCCTCAGCAATCAGCATGGGGCTAAAGACATACAGGGAGAAATCAGCTGGAGAATTTAACATTTATCAAATTGAAGTTTGGGAACTGAAAAAGAAAGAAAAGGTTTAACTGCCTAATAGTATTGGCCTACCATCATTTGAATCAACAGATTATTTATTGTTTGCTTCTGATGAAAGTTCTTGGTGTACATGATGAAGTAAAAATATGACAAAAGTTGAGGCAAACCTCTCATCTTGTAAATCAAAAACAAAACAAAAAAATTGTCAAGTACATGCTGTGAGAGAAAATTAAGTTAAATTTGACGTTTTCATCATGCATTATGTTGAAAATAGCTTCTTGTCAGAGTAAACTGCAGTGATGGGGTGTTTTTTTCTGTTCTCAGTAATTCTGAAAACATTCCAGAGAGTATATGTTATTTCTGCCTTTATTCCTTTTTCTTAATGTGTTTTCAAATGACACCTGCAGGTTATCAAATGACTGCAGGCTAAGCAGCATTTCTTAATTGTTTGTATTCCATTTTGTTTTGGGTTTCTGGGTGGAGTTCAGCATGAACAGTGATTAGTGTCTAAGTGTCCAGAATAATTCTTAGCCTTTACTGGAATTTTCTATTAACTTGTTCAATATGAAGGTTGTTTGAGGATTTGTGGCTAAAGAATTTAGATGCATATGGTATCAGAAAAATTATAATAAAAAGACATTGGGAACATTAATACAAATTGTGGTATGTAAAGTTAAAAAGAAAAAAAAAGCCTCTTATTAATTAATGATGTACATTGCTCTGTCGGCTGTCTTTTATTCCCAAACTAAATGCCAACATGAAGAAATGAATTTATAGGAAAACTAAAAAAGAGACATAAATGAATGACAAATATGCAGTAAAACATTAAATTAAGAAAACTAAACCACCGCTGCCTCTCTGAGCTTGCACTGATATGAATTTGAACCCTTGACTTACTGCCTGTCCTGGCATGTCACATAAGCACTTATTTTCTCACCTTGTATTTCTCACTCTCTAGCTCTCCTTTCTAGACTCAAAAGGCTTGAAGCTGCTTTGAGCCCTCTCCCATTTTAATTTTGAATTAAAGCTAGAAGCAGTTCCATAGTTGAAATGGGTCTGCAATTAAATCACAATGACCTCTGACACCACTGAACCCCTGTAGCCTTTGAAGAGTCAGGCATCTTATGCAACCTGTTGTGTTTCTTTCTTAAAATTGCAATATGCTTCCACATCTTCAACTAATAGGCTGGAAGAAACTAACTGGGCTCTCACCAGATCTTCCAGACCCCACCCTTATAAAGGTAAAATGCTCCCACTATTCAGGACCTTATATTATATATTTCGCTTTGTATCAGCTGTAAAGTATTCTTTCCCCTGGTTAGCCCTTCTTTGCCTCAGCATGTTCATGGGGATTGTCAGACTCTCTGGTTCATTTTGCCCCTAATGTCCTGAGAGACCATTGTACTGTAGGTTTCCCTACAGACTGCAGCTCTCTATTTCATACTAACTGGTGTACTGTGGCATGCAGTAATTGTAAAAGGCAAATCACCTTATGTTCATGACATACAGTTTTTAACAGTCCTGCTGGGCCCTGTCCCAACCCTTTGCTAGCTTTCCCTGCATGTCAATCCCTTGCACCACAGATAACCAAAATATGTCATGTGTTTAAATAATGCACTTGTGGTTATGTATGGCACTGTGTAGCCAAAAGTGTTTAAATTGTACTCTATTTGCCTTCTGCTTGTACTTTTCCATTAAAGTACTAAGCAAGTCAGTAATAGATGTGACTTTATCATTGTCAGTGTAAAATAGATTATGTTTACACATATTAGATACAATCAAAGCAAAGGAGAAAAAACAAAGCAAAACTCCACTCAAAAGAAGGAGAAAAAAGAGGGACAAAGGTGAAATTGAAAAAAGCTCATCTGTTTTTATCTTTTTTTTGAGAAATGGTAAAAAAAATTAATAACATTAGAGAGTCTATCACAGACCCAGCATGCTTATTCTATAGTAATATTAATGAATTCTTGCCATGTCTTTAAAACATTTTGGACATATCCTCTAAGATTTTTTTTTGATCTGAGATAGTATAGTTGCTCCCCCTTACATTTGTCGAAGATGGGTTGAAATTCTTCCAGTTGAGTAAGACAAGTTTGTTTGCTCGTAGTGTGGTATAGGTTATTAAAATCGATTGCTTCCGTTGCACTTTGATGTCATCTGAGAGTACACAAATTATCACCTTCAGGGGATTAGTGATAGTGAGTTTGAGATGGATGTATGTAAAGACTTTTATCCAAAATGATGTTGGTTGATTTAGCATATTCCCAAAATATATGGCCTAGAGAAGCTGGAGCTGGATAGCAACACTCACAGTCTGGGTCTTGCCCTGGGTACATTATGGAAAATTTTAAACGAGATAAATCTGTTCTACGAAAGACCTTTAGTTAAATGAGCATGGGAAAGGAGCTATATAAATAAAATGTATTATTATTATTATTAAATTATGGAATGCTTGGTGCATATAGAAGTAGAGTGTATTCTATGCATGGCTGAGTTCTACTCCTTTTCTTAGATGTCATATACATATACTGTATTTATATATTTTTCTAATGCTATGTGAGCATTTAAAAGGAATACCCACAATGACTTCTGGGACAGATATAGGTGCAAAAATTTTTTTTTAATTTCTAATTAGCATCAGTTAAACAATGGTACATGCCAATTTCCTCTGCGGAACAATAGTGTAAACACATTTACTTTGATTCAACAATAGTATTGTTGTCAACTATCAAGAAGCATCTGATTAGAAACCAATGTCCCCAGAACTTGTTAATTTTCAAAGGAAGCAGGCAGTTCTGTATCACCATATTGTATCTGGAATTAGATACTAATCAAAGCAGTATGATTATTCAAAGCAGGTGACTCTATTGCAAAACAGGTAAATATTTATATCCCGTAGACATCCATCAACAATAACCTGTACCAGAAATTTCCAGGAAATTTGCCTTTTCTTTAAAACATTGATTTCTAGCCAATTACATACTCATGGGGGACTTTAAGCACCTGAATATTAACTGAGCTAACCTTACAATTGGTGGAGTTTTCAGAAATAATCAGTGACTGCTTCTTATCACGGTATGCTAAAGCACCAATGTGGTGGGAAGCCTGCCTATCTGGATTTAGTATTTTGTAATGACCAGGACAGAATTCAGGATGTAGAGGTGATTGAACCGCTAGAATCAAGTGACCATAACAGAGCACAGATGCAAAGACTAAAACTGTCAAATTTAACTTAGGTAAGGCCAATATTGAACAGATTCTGAAAGGGATAAACTGGGATGAGCGTTTAAGCATGGAGACAGCCAAGGAGCAGTAGAACAGGTTTTAAAAGGTCTTATATATAATGCAGGACAGGTATATCCCAAAATTTGGAATTAGTTAGTCAGAAATAAAAAAAATAAGTGGGTAAATAAGGAGCTGAAAAACAAGCTGCAAAGGAAAAAAAAAGATGTATAACATATATAAGATTAATAACTCCAATGTAAATTGTAAGGGAGTAAGAGAGCATGAGGGCAACCAATAAGAAGTATATTAGGGAGGGTAAAAGGCAGTTAGAATGGGATAGAGCAAATAAGGCAAAAGATAACCCAAAGAGATTAAGTATTTTTGCACTAAAAGAACAGTCAAGTAGGAGGTGAATAGTAAAGGGGAATAAAAAAAATAGACACAGTGAAATAGCAGGTTCCCTAAACTCACATTTTTCTGAGGTCTTTACATGTAAGAAAGTGGTTAACCACTTTCTAGTGGTAAAAGGGACTACTAAGAAGGTAGTGAATAAAATGGAAATTGTAGAAGAAGAACTACTGCTCAGATTGAGAATGCTGAAATCAGACAAATCACCAGGACCAAGTCTCTCTATTATAAAAAAAAGTCTTGCAACGAGACATGATCTGGAAGAGAGACAGAGAGACACTTCAGAGTGGCAGAGACACTTTCACTTCCTGCGACACAGTCAAGTCACAGTAAAGCCACGTCATACTGACATCCATTGGAAGGATGTTCCCATGAGACGGTGACCTAGGCGAGGAAAGTAATAATCAGCCCGGAGCAAGTGGAATTGAAAGCCTTGCAGGTCCAAACCGGCTCAGAAATTAAAGAACAAGTGGAATTGAAAACATTGCAGGTCCAAATGGGCTCAGAAATAAAAGACACAGGCAAGTCCAAACATACACATGCAGAGCAGGTTACAGATTATGACAGCAGTGGAATTCAAAAGGCTCAAAACAAACCTTGGTGCAATATACACGCAGAGCAAGTTAAAAAATATGACAGTACTACAGTTTGAAGGTGTCAAACAACAGAGTACAGATCACATTCGCGCAAACAAATGGAAATTATTACTAGGTGAAACAGCAGAACAGCAAAAAGAGATCAAATATATGGACATAGGTGATATGTCGGAAGTATGTAGATATTGTAAGGCTGTACAGTTTACGTCGGAGACTTGTAGATCATCTAATTTGTGTTGCCATCAGGGAAAAGTACCATACGCTATGAGAATCTGTGCTCCCACAACAATTACAGCTACGACAAGTTTAATTTAGAAAAAAACACAATTTGGTCAGGTGTATATTTATGATCACAGAGAAGCGATGCAACATAGAATCGAAAGATTTAAACGATCCGACATAATAGAAATTATACAGCCAATAATGGATAAAAATCCATACATCCAAAAGTATCGCACTTCACACGAAAATAAACTCACATGTGAGGAATTGTCAGCGATAATTCTTTCGAAAAGCGGAGATATCAAAGACAGAGTAGATATTCATATATATCCAAAGGCAAAGCATGATTCATCATGTATGTCAAATACATCGCCACATGCTGACCCTGTACTCTTTCCTTTGCTTTTCCCAGTTGGAAAAACAGGATGGTGGTACAATATGAAACAAACACATTCAGAAAAATGAATAACACCCACACAATATTTCAGGTAAGTGTCGCACCTAATCGTCTCTTCTGTATTAAACCGAATCACGCTAAACTTAGAACGGAACATATGCAAGGTCTCATTGATCACGTTCACAATTCAAATATCAATAGGTCAGACAAATTCAAAATAGGTAAAGCAGTAATATTACCATCATCATATCAAGGTATTCCAAGAGCATTGCAACAGTTATATAAGGATGCAATGGCAATATCCAGAATTATCGGTCAGCCAGATTTCTTTATTACAACGTGCAATCCACAATAGCCAGAAATCCACAGTTTCTTGAGAACAATGCCACCAGCTACATCGGCTCTGGATTTTCCCACTTTCGTAAGTAGATTGTTTTATCAGAAAGTCTTATTTTTATTGAATGAGCTCGAAACGGGAATACAGTATACCATTCATAATAAAACATTTACAGTTTCCCGTGAGAATAGGTTTTGCAATGACAATTAACAAATCACAAGGACAAACATTCAAAAAAGTCGGTTTATTTATAAGAGACAAAGAAATGATATTCACTCCTGGCCAGTTATACGTTGCATTATTACGCTGTAAGACCAAACAAGGAATCAAAATTTAATGCGATCTTGATAGAATAGTTCATTCCAAATATTGTTTTTACTGAAGTTCTAAAATAAAAAGTGAACATAATGCATATGTAACAATTCCCATGAAAACAAACAAAACACTTTAAATTGTTTTTCCACAGGACCAAACCCGGGGGTTGGCGAGAAAAGCGAGCGGAGGCAGGGCCCCCTAGTAATCCTTGAGAACTTAAGGAGGTTAGCAAGTACATATATAAACCCATGACACATATTATTAGGAAGCCACTGCACACTGTGGAAATTCCAAAGAACTGGGAAATGGCAAATAGTATCCCCATTATATAAAAGAGGGTGAGTGGGCAGATCCAAGGCCAGTAAGCTTAACATGGTTCACAGGTAAATTAATAGAAGGAAATATTAAGGATAAGATTGAACAACACATGGCAAGAACAGGAATTTTACAGGACATCAGCATGAGTTTCAAATGATGGAAGTCATGTTTTACTAACACGAGGATGCAACAAAAGAATATGATTAGAGTGGAGCATATGACATTATTTATCTTGTCTTTTAGAAAGCATTTCATAAGGTACCACATAAGACATTGGACAGTATAGTAAAAGAAGTGTGTAAGTGGGTGCATAATTGGTTAAAACACAGGAAGCAGAGGGTGATGTTAAGAGTGGTGTCCCACAGGGGTCAATGCAAGGACCATTGTTGTTTTTAATATATATATATATATATATAAATTATTTGGATACAAATACAGTGAAATAGCAAGGCTGGTTAACTTCACAGATGATACCAAGTTATGTGGACTAGCAGATGATCTAGAATCCGTTGAATGATTGCAGAGGGACTTAGACAAGATACAGACTTGGGCAGATTTGTGACAGATAAAATTTAATGTGTGCAAGTCAAAGGAGCTTTATCATTGGTTAGGCCTCACCGGGAGTACTGTGCATAGTGTTTGTCCCCAGGCTACAAAGAAGACATAGAATATTTTGAAAAAGTCCAGTAAAGAGTGAGTAGGCTGAACCCAGAACTTCAGGGGATGAATTTTGAAAAAAAGAATTAAGAGCTGAGCCTTTTTAGATGAAGTAAAAGTAAATTAAGAGCTGACATGATTGAAAAGTGTTTAAAGTTATGAAGGAAATTATTACAGTGGATCGATACTGTTATTTTAAAATGAGTTCATCAAGAACACAGGGATACAGTTTTGAAATTGTTAAGGGCACATTTCACACAAAAATTAGGATTTTTTTCTTCACACAGAGAAACAAAGACAAATGGAATAAGTTACCAAACTGTGTGGTAGACAGCAGGATTTTAGAGACTTTCAAAACTAGAGATAATTTTATTTAGGAGGAATTAAGTAGATTTGAGTGGCAAGCTTAGTTGGGCTGAATTGACTGTTGTCTTCTAAATTTTCTAATGTTTTAATACTATAATGATCACTAAAGGTGTCCTGTGGTATGTGGCAGCAGACCCTTTACTGTAAGTCCTGTTTGTTAAGAGGTAGAGCCTCCATGGATCAGACTTGTTTTTCCAGCACATCACAAAAGATATAGTTGCATAAATGATAACGATATCAATAAATCTTTCTGTACTTTGTTAGCTGTGTAAACACTATGCTGTACAATATGGAAATTCACTCCTTGCATTGCATTACTACAGTATAACACCATTGTAACACAGAATTTGGTCCTCTGCATCTCAAACGATTCAGCACTTGTCAGACATGGCCATGGAAGGAAAATGTAGCTGCTGACTTTAATTCTTGTCCAGTTCTTAAAATGAATACATTAAAAATACAGTATTTGCAGATTTTAATGTATTCATAGTTTTGTGTTGATTACTTCAAAAGAAGAATAGAAAGCAACAAAATAATATACCATTATGTAGTACACAAAATATATTCAGTCTTTTCAGGAGTCTTGTTAGTGTACATAGCAAAGGCTATTGCCTTCTTACTGTATTGTTTTGTCTTCTCTCTCTCTCTCTGTCTGTTAGTATTTCTTGTTTCAATGATGCATATATTGATTATTGCACGGTTGGTTTTGTCCTATTGTTATTTTGTCTGTGGTTGCAACACAGTGACAAATTCATACCAACTATAATGCCTGGCCGTAATGCTATTTTCATTTCATTGTAATTCATCTGCTGTCAATAAGATGTATACCCAAAAAAATGGACAAACACTATAATTTGACAGTAAAACTAAACATGTTGTAGGCTTTATATTGTTTTCATATATTCATAACCTGCTCAATAATTTACATTTTGGTGCAGTCCAAGTCATAATATATCATTCTTACACTCACTTAATCCAATTTATGGTCATGGGATACCTGTGCCAATCCTGACAGCACCAGATGAAAGGTACACAGAAGTCCATTACAGGGCCCATTCATACACATATTCACACTCACACATGACCAGTCTGAAATCACCAGTTCACTTAAAAGCATATTGTATATTCAGAGTTGTGGAACAAAAACTACAATAACCAGAGAAAAACACACATAAATATGAGTAGAGTGTGCACCCACCACACAGACAATGTGTGGCTGCAAGATTTAACCCCAAGACTCTGGACCCATAACACTTAAAAAGAAACTATGCTGCTGTAGGTCTGGAATATATATAATGTACTTATTGTTGTAAATGTCTTTCCATATCTATCTATCTATCTATCAAAAATGTCATGCTAGTCTTTTGCAACTGTACCTATGATAGAATGGTTACCACTGCTGCATCATATCTCTAGGAGAGTGGGTCTGAATATTGGCCAGACTGCTGTTTTTTTGAGTTTGTAAATGTTGAAGGTACAATATTTAACTTTATTGTTCATGTCCATCAGATAGTACTATTAAGTGCACTCGATGATAGTTATATTATTGGCAGGTATGTCAGGCAGGTAATTCTTAACATTAAATACTCATTTTGACATATAATAATTTTAACTTTCTCACATTATTCATGCTGTATATTATTGTTATTAATTTTATGCAATGTAATTAAGTGCCCCAGCCCTTCCTAGCAGCTGTTACTATTGTGCGACAATTAAATAAGTACAGTATGTAAACTTATCTGAATAATTAGGTTTTTGATAAAATGTTCATAGCAAACTCAGTGTAATTGTTAAAGTCATATTTCCCTAAACCTGTTTTCTTTCTTTGTATTCTTAGCAAGACAGTTTCTAATATGTGTGTATTTTTTGCCTAAACTTTACAGATCTGCCCTGGTGCTTGAAGGCTAATGCCCATTTAAGTTACGCATTGGTTGATTTTCTTGTACCCAAATTTAAAGAGTACAAGAATTTGTACATTTTTTTATTTTGAAGTACTCATCATCATTATTATGAATCAAGTTGCTTACCTACGCCCAATACAATTTATCACTTTGCCCATTGAACAGAAACTAAAAATGTATAAATATTTACATTTATTTTTCCACTTCTGGTGTGATATTTTGTAGCTTAATACATTGTAAAATGCTGTTTCTCTCCCTCATGCTCACATGTGGTTTATTAGATGCCATCTTTTTTCTTTGTCACCTTCCAACAACATTGCCTCCTCTTCAGTCTTTGAAGGCTCCTTCCATGTGGCTCCAGTGATCTTTTTCAGCCATATCCCCTACCTGCAGCACCTTCTCTGCCACACACTACTCACCTGGGGTCAGAGTCAATGCAGTCTGCATTTATGTTCCCCAACTCCATCTGCTGATCCAAGCCAGGATCCTTCTCAAGATTTACTGGACCTGCAGATTTAAACAGAGAAATAGGTTCTCATAAGTTCTACAGTGCTTGAACATCTCTCTCTCTCTCTCTCTCTCATTCACACACAACCACACTCTGTCTGCACAGCTTCTCAGAATGACTATGCTCCTTCTGACAACATCTCTTCCCCTCCAGAATATTTATGCCAAAAATGCAGTTTCTTCTGGCATATCCAACAATACTGTTTCATCCATTTTTTGGAGTTCCATTTAAGACTCATTTGTATGTTATGGGACTCTATGTGTTAATTCCATCATTAACAAGGAGCTAGTTTAACTTACTAAACAGAAATTCCATGTCATGTGTGATTATAATTGCAACTAATGTTAAATGTACATGATTACAGTATGTTTAAATGTGTTCAGGGAAACAGCCAGTGAATTACCAATGGAGGCAGCTACCAGAGTGATAGGTCTGAATAACTATAAATAACTAAAAGTATTCATTAAAACTAAGGCAAATATAAATACACAAAGAAGATCAGAACTGATGAGTGTCTTATCACCATCACAACCTATCATCTTGAAAAACTAATATTCATTCATAATGTGTGGTATAAACACAGTTAATATGTTTTCCTTGACATGGTAGGTGATCTTTGCACACATGACGGACTAAAGTTGGACTAAAATGGGTTCTTCTTGTTTATAGTCTTGTGCTAAGCCTCTCTTTTTTTCTCTTTCTTCGTTCATTGATTAACTTCATTTAGGGTGACTGATCTCAAGTGAATCAAATAGATGGATAGATTGTTATAGGTGTAATGTGTTTCTCTGCACCATTGTATTACAAGTAAGACTGAAGTGTCCAACTAGTATTTTTTTCTAGGAAAGTTAAAGAAAGATGCTTTAACTTGATATATATGAGAAATATTAATTAGAGGGGATAGAGTCAGAGAGGCTCGCAACAGTTTCAATACACTTGATTGATGATATTTTTTTAAAATTATAATTTAAGCAACAAAAGCAAAAAATCCAACACTTGCTGTAATTTTGAAACATTAGTATGTTTTATTTTAGTTTTTCCCCTGTGAGTTTCTTAAATTTAAGGCTGATGAAAAGAAATTGTCTCCTTGCTAAAAATCCAAAAAACGTTTTCTTTTTCAGCATCAAAGGAGAAAAAAGTAGGTATTGCCAACTGTGCTGCATTAGTACATAACAAGTGAAAATGAAACTGAAAAGGCTTCTTTACATAAAACAAGGAAAATAAAATTTGCCCCGCCAGATTTTTGCATGAAGTCTTTACAAATGATTTAATGTACAATTTGAAGCCATTCCTCTTATTCTTTCTGAGTTAAGATACACCAGATATATGGGTATCCTTCCAGGTTTTGACATAAAGTTCCTGCTCTCTTAGGCTTTTATAATTCTCTCTGACGTAAATTGAATTATGTAATTTACTGTCTGCAGCAAGTCTTCACAGAACATCCTGGTTAGCTTGTTCTGCATTTCCTATCATTCGTTAATTAATCATCACATTTTAAGAGCTTGCTTGCTTTTTTTGGAAAACATTGGCTCAGGGAATTATGTTTTTTTTTTATAATTTGCATAACTTTATTTCTGTATAACACATTTAAGTTATGTATAGGTATATATGCATTTATCCGTTGAATACAACATTTCTAAAATAGGATATTGCTGCAGCTTTATGGCTGCAGACCTCTAGAAAGTATTTTTCCTGCTTTACTTTCAAGCAAGCCTGCTGCATTTTACATTTTTTATTGAAATACATAACTGTACTATATTTATTACTGCTTTCATTTTATTTAAGTCTGTGCTGCTTATAAAATGCATTTTCTTTAGCTTATCAGTTTCAGAATTACAGTTGGCCTCATAAAGATGTCACACCCACACACAGCAATTCAAGTGTTTCTTACCTCATTTCTAAACAGTCACCAGTGTCACTGTGGTCATGTTGTTTACTGTCAATAACTGAGCTTTTCAAGACGTTGATTTATTTTTCTCTGTATTTAACAGAAACTTACTATTTTCATTCATAAATTTTTAATTGCATTATTTCACAATAATAATTACATTATATTGTAAATATACCTTAGTTATTAGTACAACCTTGCAAGCACTTTTCAGTTCTTTGAACAATATGAAATAGATTTTTTCTGTATATCTTTAACTAAAAGTAAAGACTTTGTTTAATATTGATAAAAGATAGGTTTTATCTTCTGGTTTTGATCTTTTTGTGTTTTCTGACATCATCATTACACATTTTTGTTGCTATTCTTTTGCAGAACATGTATTTCCTGGTGGCATCACACCCACATCTTCTTCTGTCTTACAAGAATATGTACAGAGATAATTGTGTACTAGTAACAGGTTCAGAATCCAGATTCAAAACATTATTAAAATCTAAATCTTATTTTCAGGGATTAGCAATTTGTATAATTGATATTAAGGCTTGAATGTTAACAAACGTTTTACTTTTCAATACTGATAAAACTGAGATGATAGTTCTAAGAATGTTAGAAGTTTGCCCAGCAATTCCACTGTTTGCTTTCATGGTAAAATAGCAAGGTGTTGTCTTCAGTTCGAGCCTGTCTTTTAAGCCAGCTATACTCTACGAAATACTGTCAGTCAATGATACTGAAAACCTAATGCATGTTTTTGTTTCTTGTAGACTTAATTACTGTAATGCAAAGCTGACTGGGTGTTCCTTTGAGGTACTGAATAAACCTTAGCTGGTTCAAATGCTGCTGCCAGAGTTATTAAAATGACTAAGAAAAGGAAACATATGTGTCCTGTCTTAGCTTCCTTGTATTGGCTACCAGTCAAATTTCACACAGACTGTGAAATTTTACTACTGACCTATAAGACAATTCTTTCTTTGGCCCCCAACTATTTAATGAATATAGTTATTTTTATAACCCTTCTCAGCTATTAAGATCACTGGATGCTGTGTTTTTTTCATCGATATTTATGTTTCCAAAACATGCTACCTTGACTCTCAGGTACACCAATTTTAAATACTTTCTCTGGATTAGGTGTATATATGTGCAATGTGATGAAGGTGATACCATGTGTTTCCAGGATATCTGAAATGGTTAAAGCATATCAGAAATCAGATAAATATACATTACATTATAGAACAGGAAACATGTGCCTCTGTGTTACTTGATTCATATTAGGCTATATATTGAAGACTGTGATTTTTTTCAGGCTGCTTGTGGACTCATAGACACCATGAACCATCTCAGTTTGCAAATTTGCATTGTGTTAGCTGCTGATAACCAGCCGTGAACCCACAACATCTGAATTACAATGGCTTTCAGAAGTTTCTTATCAGTCTGAGGTACTAGGGTGTTGTACCTTGTTAGCCATTATGAATGTAGTGAAAAGTCAAGCAAAATGACACCTTTTATTGGCTAAGTAAAAAGATTACAATATGCAAGCTTTCGAGGCAACTCAGGCCCCTCCGTCAGGCAAGAGCTAAAGGATCCTCCCAGCCTTGACTGAGCAGACGCTACTTCTGAACACTGTGAGCAGATCCTTTGCAGTGCTACCAAACCATGCTACCACATGAGATCTATATAATTCTGACTATTTTTATTGAGCTACTGATGCTGATTCATAGCTCCAGAGTCTTGGGTTCAAATACTGGGCTTAATGTTGTAGATTCTGTATTCTCATTGTGTCTGCATGGGTTTTCCCTCTGCTGCTCTTATTTTTATTTCACATCCTAAGATTGGATTCAACTGGCTCTTCATGTTGGAGTTGTTCTCTTTTTGCATCCAGTAGCTACTGGGATAGTCTCCAGCTATTTAAAGACACTGAATTTAAAATGTTAGAAAATACATAGATGAATAACCTTGTGAAGTTTTTACAAGGTAAATTATTTTAATGTTAAGCTGTTTTATTAAAAAAAAAACTGCATGTTTCATTATTCTCAAGATGATCATAACTTAAGGACAAGTGCCTTTTGGCAGAACAATAATAAAGAATGCAAATATAAATCTCTCACAGTACAAGGGTATATAATGCATGTATTATTTTTTCAATGAAATATCTGAATATTATAAAAGTTATAAACAGAATTGTACTATTTAATATAAAAGAAAATTAAGTAAGTTGCACTTTTCATTAGGTAATAATTTACATAAAATGTAATGAATTGCTTCAGAGTATGAATGATACTTTAAATGCTAATCACTGTTTAGAACAGTTTTAATGACTACATTTCTATAATAAGTTAAAATACTTTATTATGATCTGTGGGTTTTACTCTTAATGTTGTGTTTACCAAAAATAGTGCACTCTGAGCTGTAGCTGAAATGTAATTTTTCTGCTTGCTTTGAGGCTGTTTCTGTATATGTAAATCATTAAAATGCAATATGAAATATCCGTAGATCATTTCTCTTGAATTTTATTAACATTGATCTTGCATGTGTAGGGTTGCATTTGGAAAGATGTGTGTAGTTTTTCAGCTGTCAAGTTATGAAATTTATTCCTCTGCAACAAGAGATGAAATAAATTTCCCAGAAAACCACATACCCTCCAGGTCACTTTCTATTATTGTTACACATCTATTACCCAAAATGCTTTCAGTGGTCCACTGGGACCCTGGCAAAATTGAAAGCAATGTGTGAGATGTATTTGCTAAAAGAACTGTCAGATAATATATCACAAAACAAATATCACACTCTATAAATTTTCAGGTGATACTTTCAGTACACCAGTAAGTGTATATCTTGCTTATGATTCACAGCAGCAGTGCATAAAGTTGAACAGCTATAGCATGCCAAAGTGAAGGAAATTACGCCTTCAGGATTTCACTCTCTGGAATATAAATCCATTACATTTTTTCTTCAACAAATCACTTTGCTGTTTTGCAATGAATGCAACCCATTTCAGATATGACCATGAACTAGACCTGTAAGTATGAAATATAAATATTAAGCCGTACATTTTTCTAGGCATGCCTTAACACTTAAGAAAGTGGTTCAACTTTCCTTACATCTCATTTATTATCTTTTCAGAGAATTGGGTAGTTGATAGAGTAAGAATATACTCTGCTGTCACATTAGTAAATGCTATGACCCAACACACCGTGACAGTGCCTTTTAAGAAAATACTTGCATTCTTGATGACATTCTTTTTTAACTTAATTTATGAAGAGACTTTGGAGAGCATGTTTCTTGAACAAAAGAAATCCCTTCTTCACCTTCATGCTTTCTGTTCAATATTGTTATGACACAGTTTTGTTCTGCCTGTTCTTCACTTTTAGTGAGCCCTTCTTGCCTGTAAATCTTCCTCTCCTTTTCATTTTTCCCTATTGTCACAAGGCAAAGCTTTTCCTATTTTGAGGGATCACATCAAAAATGAATGCAATTAATAGTGTACATTTGATTTTTTTCATTACTAAGAGCATATTATTTTTAGCAGTGCTCTCAAGTTTTTGAAATTGAGCACATACGCTGTGAATCGTTCCTTACATGTGCTAACTACCTCCTGACACAATATGAGGAATTTCTCTTTTGCTTTAAAATTATTAAAGCTAAATTAAATTTGAAGATGTTATACTTTGCTGTAGGAACACAATGCACAAATTTAACATTTTTCATGTTTTAAGGTATAATCAATGTTTTCCAAAAACAATGTTACCAACAATACATAGAACCAGATTAAAATCTCAAAGTAATAATGCACCAAAAAAAAAAGCTTTAATTAAAATTTTTTTAGAAAGTCAGCATGGTGGTGGAGTAGTAGTACTGCTGCTTCTCATCAAGGACGAAACAGGTAAAAGTTTCTTCCATACAATCATTATTTTAGCTGTATAGCCCTCACCAGGGGCCCCGTGTATAACGCTATGCGTAGAATTCACACTAAAACATGGTGTATGGACAAAACTGGAAATGTGTATACGCACAAAATATATCCGGATGCATAAAACTGTGCGTACGCCAGGTTCCACACACTTCCCCTTTATAAATCCCAATGAAATTTAACACACGTGCATGTGCCTACAGTGCCACCCTGACTCCTCCCAGAATTTCACATATTTCAACATGTAAATCCATATAAATAGCCCCTTCTGTTCAGTGTTTGTGCAAAAGACAGTGGCAAAAGCATGTTGAAAAAACAAGAATTTCAGAGAATACGAAGTAGAGGCAAGTAAAAACGTACCTTTTGTTGGTGTAAGTAGTAGTATAAGCAATAAAAGGAAGTTATGGAGTTATAGAGCTGGGCAGGAACACTTGGGTGTTCAAGTTCAGAAAGTCTCACAGACTCTGAAATAAAAAGAAGCGGTCAGTGTATTGACTGTTACTTTCATTAGTGATCAAAAATTTAACATCATCTACATGCAGACATTACCTATGCTTGATATCCTGTTTGAGAAAATCTTGAACAGGAGAAATATGACAGGTTGTTTTTGAAATACTATTTAATCTATTTAAGCAGATCTATAATCTATTTAAGCAGATGTGATTTTATGCCAAGAAGTCAAACAAAGATCCTTCTCCTCGAATTCAGGCAGAAAATAACATGAAATATTGGTGCCAGATCTGCATACTCTTGAGAAGATCATGTAAAATCCCTGGAATGATGTGATTATAAGCCTTCTCCAAATCTACAAAATATATAAATGAATTATTAGCACAAGGATAATGATTTAATCTGATGACCTATACAATTACTAGTTTCAGATGTTGGTCCTCACAGGTGGCGCAGTGGTAGTGCTGCTGCTGCTTTGCAGTAAGGAGACTGTGGAAGATTGTGGGTTCGCTTCCCGGTTCGGTTCAACTTGCTTGGAACAATAAGTATATCAGCTCATATACACTTAAGTCATATAAATCGCAGGCTCCATGCTATGATCAAACTCCTCCCTCTCCCAAAATCAGGTTTATTATCATACTAGCAGAATACCTGCGCTTCGCAGCGGAGAAGTAGTGTGTTAAAGAAGTTATGAAAAAGAAAAGGAAATATTTTAAAAATAACGTAACATGATTGTTAATGTAATTGTTTTGTCATTGATATGAGTGTTGTTGTCATCTCTCTCTCTCTCTCTCTCTCTCTCTCTCTCTCTCTATCTATATATACATATATATACATAGCAAAATACCCGCGTTTGGCAGCAGAGAACTAAAAAGAAAAGGAAACATTTTAATAATAACGTAACATGATTGACAATATAATTGTTTTGTCATTGTCATGAGTGTTGCTGGCATATATATATATACACTCACACACACACACATATATAAACATATATATACACATCATATATATATATATACATATAAATATATATACATATATACACATATATATATATACACACACACACATATATATACATATATACACATATATATACACACAAACACATATATACATATATACATATCTACATATATACTGTATATACACACATATATATATATATATACAAATCTACATATATATCTACATATATATATTAGGGGTGGGACTCGATTAAAAAAATTAATCCAATTAATTAGAGGCTGTGTAATAATTAATCTTGATTAATCGTATGTAATCGCACACGTAAATTTGCCCCAAATCGCAAATGTGTTTTTTTAATTTAAAAGGGTTTTAGTGGGCGACAGAATCAAATAATAGACATGGACATGAATATTGTAAACTCAAGCTCTTTTAATTTCTGAAAAAAAAAATGCTTTTAAACTGCATTTGAATTCAAAACAGAAACAAAAATATCATCCCTGGTTAAAATTGGGCAGACTTAAAAATAAAGTGGTAGTTTAAGTACTTTAAGTACATTTTCAGAATGGTATTGTCTTTAAATAATAATAACCAAAATTTCAACATAAAGTGCAGTTTTTCTTCTTAAAAAAATAAGTCAGAAACATAAAAGGTAATTTGACCAACTTAATCTTTAAACTCTGAGTAACCTTAGCCAAAATTATTTTGTACATTAGGCTAAAACAGTGTGATCATTGAACATTTTGTAATTAGATGTAATTAGAATTACTAACGGTCACGGAAGTCCAATGATCCCCAGTAAGAGCCACAAAGTCCGCTTTCTGTAATGCATCTAATTTTGCTTGGTTTTCACTGTGCACAAAACCATGCTTTTATCAAGGCTTCGCTCGGGTAGTTTTTTGAAATTAAATTTTCCTCCGATCAGGAACGCGCTTCATTCCGAGTGTAACATTTTTGTAGCTGTGATGTGTGCATCAGTGTAATCGATGTACCAGGAAATCATGCATTGACAAAAGTTCCCCTTTGCTTGGAATTGAAAGTGTGATTAAATGCGTTATTTTTTGTTATGGAGTACATGCATCGAAGCTTCTCAGCTGTGCTTGTGCTAAGAATAGGAAAGATTTTAAAAATAACGTAACATGATTCTGCGTTAACCGCATATTTTTTCATACGTCTCAAACCAAGGAAATGTGAAGTTAAAATGAACCGAGAAGCACGCGTACATACTCAGTACATCCCCTCTCGGAAATCGAACCTCGGATGTAGGCGATAGAGGCGAAGCCTCTACAATTACGCCACGGTGTGTGGCTTGTTTATTTGAGAGTATGTAGATCGGGGTATATATATATATTCGCAGCGGAGACGTAGTGTGTTAAAGAAGCTATGAAAAAGAAAAGGGAACATTTTAAAAATAACGTAACATGATTGTCAATATACAGTAGTTGCTTTGTGAGTGTTGCTGTGATCAAGGATTCGATTATCATTATTTGTTTCAATCAGGGTCGTATTTGTACGATGTGTTGTGTTCAAGTTACATTCTGTGTTTGTCAGTCGTTGTAAAGATTAAATTCTGTAATTACAGCCACATTAGCTCCACAAATGAGACACACGGGTTTACCGGCAATGTCAGTAAACATATACTCAGCCTCCCATCGGTTTTTAAAGGCTTTATTTTCAGAATCAACTTTTCTCTTCGGCATCGTGTGGGCTAGCTTCGCAATAACTTGCAGTGTCATAAGCTAGACTTGATTAACGCGGTAAGTGTTCAGCAAGGCAGCTGAATCGCTGCATTATGGGATCTGTAGTTTATTGTGTTACCAGCGCTTCATATACCCGGGCCATTAATAACAATAATACAGTATATAAAATGATCTTGCGGGCCGGATATAATTACACGCCGGGCCGGATGTGGCCCGTGGGCCTTGAGTTTGACTCATATGGACTAAATAGAACTTGAAAAGAAATATTTTTTGGAATGTGATCGCGCAAGTCAGTACATCGAGCCCGCATGCTATTGTGGTTTTGCTTGTGTGCTTCAGTAAGTTACCATCCCCTTGCTCTTACTTTTTTACCGTTCATCTAATGAATACACTGAGTATGGCTTTACCAAAACAATCATTGATCATGAATAAAGTATTCATTATTCATGAAGCTTCAATAGGTGAATAGGTGATCTGTCTTTCTGCATTAACCGCATGCGTTTTCATACGTCTCAAACTAAGGGGATGCGAGGTTAAAGTAAATCGAGAAGCGCGCGTACATACTTAGTGCATCTCCTCTCGGGAATCGAACCTCGGACGTGGGCGCTACAGGCGAATGCTTTACTATCGCGCCACGGCGTGTGGTTTATCTATTTGAGCGTAGCAGTGTAATTCGGTTTTTGTTCAGCACTCTTTGGAACTGTTACTTTTTGTCTGCGCACTGCGTCAGTTCACGTGAGCCGCTGAATATGGTTTTATATGTCACTCGCTCGCTTCTAATTGTTTCGCTGCCTTCTTAATTATATAATGCATGTTTTCTAAAGCGTGTTTTGTAGCTCTTCCTGGCTTTCTACGTAATGCGTGATTACGTGAGAGGCGTGATGATGTCATACGAAACTCCGCCCCTCCACC
>JANRMT010062792.1:100130177-100162792 GCA_026402145.1 Polypterus bichir lapradei
GCTACAGGCGAATGCTTTACTATCGCGCCACTGCGTGTGGTTTATCTATTTGAGCGTAGCAGTGTAATTCGGTTTTTGTTCAGCACTCTTTGGAACTGTTACTTTTTGTCTGCGCACTGCGTCAGTTCACGTGAGCCGCTGAATATGGTTTTATATGTCAGTCGCTCGCTTCTAATTGTTTCGCTGCCTTCTTAATTATATAATGCATGTTTTCTAAAGCGTGTTTTGTAGCTCTTCCTGGCTTTCTACGTAATGCGTGATTACGTGAGAGGCGTGATGATGTCATACGAAACTCCGCCCCTCCAGCTGAACTCCATTACAGTAAATGGAGAAAAACAACTTCCAGTTATGACCATTACGCGTAGAATTTCGAAATGAAACCTGCCCAACTTTTGTAAGGAAGCTGTAAGGAATGAGCCTGCCAAATTTCAGCCTTCTACCTACACGGGAAGTTGGAGAATTAGTGATGAGTCAGTCAGTCAGTCAGTCAGTCAGTGAGTGAGTGAGTCAGTGAGGGCTTTGCCGTTTATTAGTATAGATGTACATAGTACAATTACATTTTTACTTTCATGTGTTCTACAGACTAATGACAATAGTACAGTACAGGCTTTTACTGTGGCCTCTAGCACTGCTGTTGTCTTCTTGGCACACCAGTTCATCTCAATAATATCAAAAGATCCCTTACCTCATATTGCATTTAATATGTTCACTGTTCTTCATGTTTGTGATCGATCATTGAGTTGAGTCCTGGAGTGGAAAAAATAGCCAGAACTAGCTGCAGCTTCCTCTACTACATAAGCATTAGCATCCTACTTTGACCCTAAATCCTTTAAAATGCCTCAGAACATGCAGTTATAGGAATTTGATAAGACACGTATTATGAAAATTTTAACCAGGAGATGATTGCAAGTAATAAGAAAATATCAAATAATATTACTGTAGGAATGTACAAAGCAACTATTTTCTGACCTGTTCATGCATTTAAGATGGTGGGTGCACTGCAGCAGTGGAACCAAACAAATCTTAATGGGGCACAGTGGTGAACTGCATAATCACATGTGCTCATTAATGCCAGAGTCCGTTTAAAATCGCCAGTTATTCCAACACATATATTTGGAATATGGGAAAAAAGCAGAATACTCTGAAGAAAACTCATAAGGAACCAAAGAGAACATATAAACTCTACATAGACAAAATCCAAAAATCTTGGGGTTATGAGCAAGCAAGGCTAACCACTGAGATGAAGTGCTCAATGCAAACAGCAATAGCAGAAAAATACAGTAAATACTGTAAAGTCAGTAGAGTAGCACATGAAACTGGTGAAGATAAGACAAGTATTATAGTTAAATGTCACACATTCAGTTCTGAGCTGCATTTGAATGTTCAAATAAAAGAAGACAAGAAAAAAGAGTGGCAGATAATGCACAACAATTGCTGTTCTGTACAGTTAAATGCATTAAAAGTTAATTATAACAATCAGATCTAAAAGTCTGCCTTCAGATCATCTCTAGTGATGTTTACTCTACTAAAAGTGGTTTGGCTTGATTTATAAGTTAGAAGAAGACCGTTACTATTTCAAATCAGAGCAAAGTCTGATTTTGTTTTGGAAATGCATGATCATAGGGACAGGATTGTTAACAGAGGGGAGTGCTGACCTTGTTTTAACTTGTTGATATTTTTTGAAGAAATTACATTTAGGAGAAAGTTTCAATAATCTAAATAAAAAATAATGTAAGCAGAGAAAAGCATTACTGAATTTTGACATATAACATCTCTGAGAATGTTATATGTATTATAGAATGAACTGTGGGCAACATTTGAAAGTCAAAGCTCAGATCACTACCAATGATGACTCTAGTGTATAAAGAAGAATGGGCCACAATAAAGAACTCTGCCTTTGCTAGGTTGCAGATGTCATTGACTGGGCAGTGTTTTATTATCTTATATCAGCGGTTTTCCAATGAATCCCAGAGACAATGTGATAGCAGATTTCTAACATCATTGCAGTGGGACAGAAATCTCTTGTTTTCTTATTTTCTCTCCTTTAACACAAAAAGGTTAGCCCCAAAATATTTTTAATTTGTGAATGACCCTTATTTATAAAAGCTTTTTCAAATAGCTCTGCTCTACTAAAGCACAGTATGTCACATATTAGTAAAATATAATCATTTGTGGTACTTATAAAACATAGACATCATAATATTTTTCTAGTCCCATATGACTACATAAATATTGTTCTTCGGAAATGAAGATTTACCATTTCAGGAGCATTAATAAAGCTGTAATGAATACGTAAGTTATACCTGGTGTAAGATATAGTTACAGAAGTATTTCTCTAAGTTTATAGGCGCAGGGCTTTCAATGATTTCATTTTCTGCTCTCAGACAAGTTTAAGATGTGCCAGTCGATAAATGACACAGCAAGAATGATATTGTTAAATATTTAAAGGATTGCATCAGTTTAAGGAAGGTTAATCTATAAATTAAAGGTATTTGATGAAGGCATTATAAATTCATATACTGTATGTTAATTGGTGCTTGAAGTCTCTGCACATTTATCAAAATGTGACTGCATTTCTTCTCTATCATGCCTGTGAAAAAAGAGGGGACAGACCATACCAAAGAAGTGAGGTTGCAGCCATAAAACGCTATTTAATTGCCAGCCAGTGCCAATATGGGAATAACACAAGTTTTAAAGACAGGTTACTTTATTGTTAGAAGTGTCCTTTAACGAGGTGGTCAGACAATTGATGGCCCACTTCTGGTCACTGTTGTCCTTGTACTTTGGTAGACCAGAAGAGGTGGCACTAGAGACTGAGCACAAGTGATGTTATTGCTAATCCTTGGCCACTTTCTCATTCACTCTAGGAAAGAAAGTGGAGGTTCTCTTAAAGACTGTCTTATTTCTTCCTCCACACTCCTAAAATTAAAGGTGCCACAATAGTTGTTCCCAGTGATGCCATAGGGGAACCATTTTAGTTCCCAAAGAAACTGTCCACATGGAGGTTCCTGAAAGAACCTTTTATTTAGGTCCATAACACTTAACATTATGACTGTCATTGCATACAATAACAGATCAGGTTTCTTTGATCTATATTCTTGCTAGGTAGCCTACTATGCATTAAATGTTTCGGTTTTGTCCACATGTTAGAAACCTTTTGAAAGCCTAAAGAACCAATTTCATATGCAAAGAACCTTTCCCAAAATACCATTTTTTTCATCAAACAATAGCTCTGCAAGGAACCATACAACCCAATAAAATGCCATTAAGGAACCATTATTTTTAAGAGTGCAACGTGTCCCCACAACAGACCACACAAAACATTCACCATGCTGGCGTGTTTGAAATGCCACTGAATAAAAACACTAATTAGAGACAATTCAATGTATCTGGCTAATTAAAAACAAATTAAATGGCATTTAACCTGAAACTGGCTTAAATTTTAATAAGATAAAAATTAGTTTTAACAAGAAAGTATACTCATGAAACACGACAAAGCTGACCTGTGTAGGCGTTAAGTATATTTGAGGTTTTATTATGTGTTGTAGTAACTTAAGTATTATAATATTAATCTCACTTCATAAATGAAAATAACATATGCAATTAATGATTAGTAGAAAGTAACCAATTAATTAGTAAATTTGAACTTGAGTTTTTAAAAAAGATGTCACATTTGTGCAAACATTCTAAAATGTTTCAAAGAAATAGCTTTATATGTTGTTTAAAGCACTGTACATCTCTGGAAAATATCATATCCAAACCCTTAGCAAGCACACAATTAAGAATCAAAACCACATTTTGTTCCATGTTTTCTTTTCTCTATGTTAAAAATAAAGCTTATAGTATCTCATTTACAGTTAATGTTTGAGTGGGGTAGATGGCACGCAGCTAACAGAATATTAACAGACTTGCATTACTGCAATATGTAGCTACAGCATAAATATACTTCATATGACACAGCTGTTATAGCTGTTTATAGCTGTTACATGTTTTGCTATTTAGCACACCTGTTATTTCGTCTGACAAATTGATTAGACTTGTTTGTGGTGAATTTGTGCAAATCGAAGTTAAATATAAGTAATGAAAGCAAATAGCAGAGGTATTTAACTGATAAGTCTAAATATAAAAATGTTTGGGTCACATTTTAGTTTACGTGTCCATTATAAGTTCAGAATACATGTAACAAAACATACATACATAAAAAATATTATAAAACATGTTACATACAGTACAGTTACTGTATGTAAAAATGTGATGATTTCAATTAGAATGATGCCACATTTCAAGCTAATCTGCAAGATGTGTACTGAAGTAACACAGAGTGACCTTGAGTCTTGTTTATTGTAATATGAATACTGTAATATGCATGAAATTACAAACTTTTCATATTCATGGGAGGCACTTACTGTGCTTTAATGTAGTCTGGGAATTAATCAGTTATTTTTGCACCCGTTTTATATAAAATATACTTAAAATGAAATGACTGACAAGCACATTGCTACTGCAAAATATTTTTTCCTTTAAAACTAATACATTTAAAGGTAGGCATGAATTCCTATATTGCTATTCAGTCTTTGCAAATAGAACATCTGTCAAAAGACATCAAGAACAAAGCAATGCTTAAACGAATACTTAAATGCATACATAAAAACTTTCTAAACAAATGAATGCATTAATCATGCATGCTTTTTCTTAAGATCTGCAGTGTTACAGACAGCCTATTATTTAAAAGATTGATATAATAAATTGTCTGCTTTTCTGTGAGACAAACTACCAAAACACAAACTTTATTACGTGAAATACATTGATTTTTCCTGTACATTTTCCTTAATATAACATCCCTACTTTTCATCCTTCAACTTATGTAATTTTATTATTTTTGCTAATTGAATCAATTTTAATTAAAAGCCAATAACAATCCATACGATCATTTCTAACTTAACAAAACCAAAATTCAGCCCCTACCCAAAAGAAAGAAAGAGAAGAGAGACAGCCAACAAAGCAAATCTTTGAAGCAGCAAGGAAGAAAGAATATCCTTTTCCCAGATATAGAAGGTTATTTTTAAACGTTATTGATTAGATCCTACCATTTTTTTAAAAGTGTTGAACAAATCCTCTGAGTGTGAATTTGATTTTTTTCAGTTTCCCATAGTATAGGACATCAGTTACCCACTGACTTAACAGAGGTGGGCTAGGATTCTTCCACTTGCGCAAGATAAGTCTACGTGCAAATAGTGAAATAAAGGCAATTACAGTTTGTTTGTCCTCCTCCACTTTAAGCCCATCTGCGAGTACACCAAACACAGCTGTTAGTGGCTTAGGAGGGATTGTGACTCCAAGGCTCTCTGATAGGCATTCCAAGATTTTGGTCCAAAATGATGTTAATTTGGTGCAGTCCCAAAACATGTGGCCCAGTGAGGCTGGAGCTTGATTTCAAAATTCAAAGGTTGAATCCAACCCTAGAAACATAGATAGTTTTAATCAAGATAAAAACACTCAATAGAAAATTTAAAGTTGAATAATTGAGTGTTTTGCGCATATGGAGCTAGAGAGTATTCTGTGCTTGACTGTCTTCCACTCCTTTTCTGAAATGTTAAGTGAAAGATACTTTCTCCATTATGCCCTGGGATCTTTGATTGGAAAGGACTTTAAAATGTATTTATAAATTGTGGAGATGCTGATTCTTCAGGACTGATCAATATTTCTTCTGGAATAGAAATAGATGGAAGGTGATGAAAATTGGCAGCTTCAGTTTAGAAAAGTTTCTAGCTTGAAAGTAGTGGAGAAATGTGTTGATGAGAAGTTAAATTTGAAGCCTAATTGCTTGTAGGATGCAAAAACATGATCAATGTAAAAGTCTGTAAATGTTTTAATCCCATATGTTTTCTAAGCATTAAATACTGTGTATGTATGAGAGGGTGGCAAAGAGTGATCATCATTTAGAGCTGCAAGAGACAGGAGCTTCTCTGTCTTAAAGTGCTTCCTACATTGGTTCCATATTCTGAGTGAATGAAAGACAATTGGATTTATATTTACTGGAGCAAAGAGCAGGGAATATAAAGAAGTACTTTAAGATTTTAATTCTATTGCAGACCAGGCTTATGTATATTCACTGATTTGTGTCGATATCCAGGTCTTTATGGCCTTTATATTTGCCACCCAGTAATAAAATTGAAAATTAGGTAGTGCCATGCCCCATTCTGCTTTAGGTCGCCCTTTGGATGCATGGAAGTTTAGAATTCCAAATAAATGAGATGATGATTGAATCTAATTTCTTAAAAAAAGATTTGTTAATGTATATGGGGATGGTTTAAAATTGGATGCTTGGGAAGGATGCTTGTATTGATAGTGTTGATTCTACCTGCTAATATGATGTGGAGGGTTGGCCATCTATTCTCATCGTGCATAATTTTTTGCATGCAGTCAGCAACATTTTGTTGAAAAAGAGCTTTATATTTACTTGTGATATTTACCCCTAGATATTTAAACTGATCTGCTAAGATAAATGGGAATGTGTTCAGGCCAATATTATGTGCTAGAGAGTTCACTGGAAAAAGCACACTTTTATTCAAATTAATTTTGAGTCCAGATATCTTTTGAAAATATGGTAATACTTTTAGGACTGTTGGCATGGAATTTTGTGAGTCTGATATAAACAGTATTGAATACTTATTTAATTTTATAACATTCTTATCTAATTCAGGATAATACAGAGCAGATGCCCATACTAGCAATGTTGGGTCCACTCACCTATTTATACATCTCACTTATACATCTTGAGTTGATAATCCACCAAATCTGGGGGGAAAACTGAAGTACCCCAAAAACACATGCAGACTCCACACAGACATTGTCCAGTTGCAGGATCTGAAGCCCGGGCTCTGGAACTGTAAGGAGGTAGCACTTTGTGCTTCTAGTTCATATCCTCTTCTCTGTTTTGTCAGAAGCCAAGCTCAAGGCATCTACCTTTCCTTCTTACTAAATTCATTTAATGATAAAGTACAAAGTTTTTTTTTTAAATGTATAGTCTTAATACAGAGGCTTAAACAAAAAAACTTAACCCTCAGGGCCTACTCCTCACAACTTCCAGCACAGAGCTAAACTGATTGAATGGGGTTTTTAAGACATCTCAAGAGTATTGTATGAGTAGAACTCACCCTACCAATGAAACGTGCCCCTCTCACCACAGAGTTGTATTAAGGAGGGGCAGATTTACTAAAACTAATGTCCTCCCACTCCTTGGGAAACTTCAGAAATATTAATAATAATATCCTTATTCATTCCAGGATTCTGAGATTGTAGCAACCCTTACTGCATACAATATGTATCACTACCTTTGATTACTTCACAAAGAATAAATGCAGATTGCACTTACCCCATGTGTAAAGCAAGAAAGAGTACTATATAAAAGGTAATGCACTGCTTATACAAGTTAATGTTTGGCTCTGCCCTTTTCATTTTTTTTTTTTTGCTTGATTTAAAATGTTGTTGCTTCAGGTTACATCAGATTGACTTCCAAAACCACAAATATTTAATTAAATATCAGCTCTTAATTGGCCCATTGTGTGAGTGTAGGTGTATGCAAGTAGCCTAGTGCCCTGTGCAAGGTTAGATCCTTCCTTGCACCCGGTGCTACAAATGGGGAAATGAAGATATTGATAGATGTCTTTCCTTGATCTCTGTTGTGACCTATTTAAAGTGCTCTATACACTACAACCTATAATTTACACAGATCAGTTACATTTTAGATAGGGTACTAAATAGTCAACATGACTATATTTTTAAATTATTGTTTCCTCTTTCTTTGCCTTATGGGAGAATTTGAATATACTTGAGTCAAGAAAAAAAAAAGATTTCGATGAGGTATTCAACAAAATCTAGAAAATGCTTGTATTTTCCCATCAATGTCTACTTTATGCTTTTTTTCTATTTATTCATTTCATTTCAGTAAACAATAATTTGTTTAGACCTAAGATCACTATGAAAAACAATCATCGTCATCCACTTATTTCATTCCTTTAGATTGAAAAGCTATACTTGACTCTTTTTCACTAAATTGCATCTGAAATGTGCTTATGACCTCATTTGTATAGAGAAGGTAAGTAGAGGTCAAAATTTAATTACAAATACCACATCATGAATTGTGCAATACCATCATCAAAAAAGAGGAAACTAATGTATTTGCAATAATAAAAAATGTGCATAAAATTTCATAATTCTTTAATTTTATTGGTTAGTTATGTTATTTTTTTTATAAAGGTCTCATTTGGATTTAACAAAACTAGAGCTGTTTTGAATTGGTCCACTCAATATTCGGTTAAACAAAGCCAGTGGTTTATGGAATTTGAAAGATGGTGTCAGAGGTTAAATCACATACCTAACAAAGAATCCCACTAACCTTTTTAAAAAGACCATGGAAGCACAACAAGCATTTATAGCTACATTTGCATAAAATCTGAAAAGCACCTACTGCAGTAGCCATGTCTGATATCTATCTTTCCACATTAGAGCATTAGAAAGATTTAGAAGGGAACAGGACATTCAGCACAACAAAGCTTGGCAGTCTTATTCACTAAATTTCTCCAAGTAACATCAAGTCAAGTTTGGAAGGTCCCTGAAGTCCTACTGTCTACCAAATTACTTGGTAACTTTTTCCATGTGTCAAAGACTCTCTCTGTCAAGAAAAACATCCTAATGTTTGTGTGAAATGTACCCTTAACAAGTTTCCAACTCTATCCCCGTGTTCTTGTTGACCTAATTTTGAAGTAACAGTCTCAATCCACTGTACTAATTCTTTCATAATTTTGAATACTTCAATTATTTCATCTCTTAATCTTCTTTTTCTTAAACTTAAATGTCTCAGCTCTTTTAAATCTTTCTTCATAATTCATCCCCCGTAGCTCTGGAATGAGCCTATTCACTCTCCACTGGAATTTTTCTAGAACCACTATGTCCTTTATTAACTTGGAGACAAAAACTGTACGTAGTACTCCAGATACGGACTACCCAGAGTGTTATAAATCTTGGATACAACCTCCTTGACTTGTACTCTACGCATCATGCTTATAACCCAAAATTCTGTTAGCCTTCTAAATGGCTTCAGAACACTGTCTGGATGTTGATAGTGAATCCTAAATCCATTACAGTATATAAGGAGTACATTTGTTTATCGAGACCTCTCATTGTGTATTCAGATCTAACATTTTTACTTCCTGCGTGTAATATTTTACATTTACTTACATTAAGTTTCATCTGCCATAAATCTGCCCAAGCTCATATGCCAGCCAAGTCCAACTGTGATGATTCAAAGGATTCTAGGTTATCCGGCAATCCTAGCTTGGTGTCATCTGCAAACTTAACTAGCTTGTTATTTATATTCTTATCTAAATCATTTATATATTAAAAATATTCACAGCCCTAGCACTGGCCCCTTAAGGACACCAATCTTAACTTAACTTAACACTCGATTCTGATAAGGTTCCTCGCACCATCACACTTCTGCTGTGTTTTACCTAAGTATGCACCCATCTAATGAGTACAGTACACTACACCCTGAACTGTTATCTTTTTAACTGTTATGCCCAACCTCTCCTGTGGGACCTTATCAAATGCTTTCTGAAAGTCTAGATGCATAGTATCATATGCACCACTCTGATTTTATCCTTTTGTTGATTCCTCATAGAATTCCAGCATATTATTATAATATGAGCTCCCTCATCTGAACCCATGCTGACTGTTCAGTAAAACTCCTGTTTTTGCCATGTGTTGCTCAATCTTATCCTTAGTATTTTTTTTGTATATTAATTTACCTGTGATTCATGTTAAGCATATTGGCCTATGGTTACTTGGATCTGCTTGATCACCCTTTTAATATAGTGGGATACATTTGCCATTTTCCAGTCCTCTGGAATTTCCCCCCAGCACAACGACTTCCTAAAAACATGCAACAAGAAACTCTATGGGTAATTTTTTGCCTTATATGCAGCATTTCATTCTGACTGCCTTTTACCTTTCCTAATATCTGTCTTAATGGTTGCCCTCTTGCTTTCATATGCTTTATGATTAGCATTACGGTTATTAGTCATCTACACCGTATATAACTGTTTTTTCATTTGCACCTTCTTTTTTTATCTTCTTACTTACCTACTGCTGAGTTTTTTAATACTATTTCCAATTTTTGAGATGTATCTTTTCTATAATATGTGTAAAATGATTTTAAACCTGTTTCACTGCTCCTTAACTGTCTCCATAGTTAAATACTTAACCCAGTTTATCCCTTTTAGACTTTACTGTCTCTGTTCAAAGTTTGCCCTACCAAAGTTAAACTTAACAGTTTTTGTCTTTATATCCGTACTCTTCCAAAACACTGTTAATGTTTTTTTGTTTTTTTTTATTATGGTTACTTGGCTGTAATTTTTCAATCACCACTATACCCTCAGCTCTATCCTGGTTATTACAAAATACTTAATCTAGTACCACCATGTTGGTGTTATAAAAGCTAATGTCATCTAATCATATCTAACATACTGTATTAAAGAAGAGTCACTGATTATGTTGATAAATTCCTGCTGTTGTTCTCTAATATTTGGGTAATTACAATCCCCCATGACTATGTTATCCCTGTTAAACTTGCCTTTTAAATATTAAAAAGATGTACATTGAAATTACTGTCTGCATTTTTCTATAGCACACTTCTAAAATAAAACCTATTTCCTTAACATCCTTACTAAGATGTGGCTCATCCTCCAAATGAAGAAGACTTGCATTTAAATTCTGCTTTACATAAACACACAATTACCACTCCTTTTCTTTACTGTCCATTCTTCCTAAAAAAATATTCACCCTTCTATTATACTAATCCTGCTCTTTGTTGTTTAGCTAGGTTTATTTTCTTGCTATAATATCAGCTACATGCTACTCCTATTCACTTTATTTTTGTTACTTCTAAGCAGCCTATCAACCTTTCCAGGGAGGTCTTCTATCTGTGTACCAAGAAGACAACATACTGTGTGAGATTCTCTGTCTCTAGAGCAGACGTGCACTTCAGTCCCCCTAAAGATTAAATCCCCCACTATCACAACATCTCTCTTTCTGGGGACTGGTTTTAAGATGGCACATTGGGGCTCCTCATGCCTGCCTACCACCTACCTCCATGTTTTCAAAGACACCATCCAGCTGTTCAAGGACCTGAAAACAGTTTGACACTTTTAATTCTGGGTTTGTTGCCCTGGACATTGTGCACCTTTTGAATTTTGCATTTCAAAGTTGGCTTTGTGTTACATTTTAGATTTAGATTTGCATGAAGCAACTCTGCTCCCATTGCACTGATTTTGTTGAAACTTGGCACACTTATTCGTCAAGAAAATTTGTCAGGACAGTTAATTTTTCATTTTGATATCTTGAATAGGGCACACCATACACATTTTTGAAATGTCAAAATCACCCATTGAGAAGTTTTGCCAAATCTGCAAGCTCATTTATGTTAAATCAGAAAAAAACATTCTGTATGACTTCAGCTACGAATGATTTTACATTATTTTATAGCTTACCTTGAGAACGGATACTTCAACTTGCAGATTTTTAAATTGTTTGCTTTTACTAATTCAACAGCGTCTACTGATGGCAATGCAGTGAAACACCCATAGTTGTATGTGCTGAAGCAAGTGCACATCACTGGGGTGGGGTCAGGTTGGAGGCAGGGTTGGATGACTGAGTGTTACCGTATAGGTATAAGGATTGATGTGTATTTATTTATTCAGTTTGTTAAAAATGATATTCTTTATTTATTCAAGAAGGTATTAATGATATTGCTTATTTATTTGTCTCTGTACAAGCTGAGTATTGTCCCTTACTGTACCAAAATGCAGGGGTAGGTCTCATTTTATGCTAACAGTCTGTCCCATCCCACACTTGTCTCCAAAACCATGTTATGTCTTGGGCACAGCAGTTCACTTCACCCTCCTTCTTAAAATCAAAGTGTGTAAATGACATAATGTTCATATCTACAGAATTTAAAAAAGCAACTTAACTTATATAGAAATGTATGAAAGATGGCTCTGTGACATTTTATGCTACAGTGACTAAATATGTTTAACTTTTATACTAAAAACAACCTTATGGCTGCATTATCTAAGATTATAATGATTCAGTAGGTCCTCTATCCACTATCATATTCTGATGCAGCAAATAATTTTAACTTGAGAGTTCAGTACAGATTTTAAATCTCCACTAGGTACTTTAAAAAATGTTATGTTTAAGAAACTACAATTAGCCACAGATCCTCCACATCCAACAACTAACAACAGCACATAGATCTTTTCATCAGTAGAGTAGGAGTGTGTTATCAGTGAAAATAACTTCAGCCCCATGATATTATAAAATAACTTTGAAAAAAAAATTTTATGTTCACCACTAGTACATGTTCATTTATCTTGTTAATATTTGAATATAAGTCACTGTTACAAAAAATTTAAATAAATTGTGTTAACTAAATTTTTAAAAAAGTGACTAGAACATTTTACAATGCTCAAACTTTCAAACCAGCTAACCAGCTTTTCAAATGCAGGTTGCCATGTATGCATTTTCTTATATGTTGTGCCTCCAGAATTTGTTTACTTCTCTTCGTTGTGTGAAACAGACTAATCTATTGTTAGGATGTGAATTTAGTGACTATGTCCAATATTAGTGCTTGAGCTGTTTTATTACATTTATTTTAAATTCCAAAAAAAAAAAATTAAGATGTTTGTCAGTCATTTTCCAACCCGCTATATCCTAACCCAGGGTCACAGGCGTTTGCTGGAGCCAATCCCAGCCAACACAGGGTGCAAGGCAGGAACGAATCCCAGGCAGGGCGCTAGCCCACCGCAGTTAAGATGTTTGTAATCTACAAATTTAAAATTGACAAAACTGACTTGAAGACGCTCTTAACATTTTTGTATTTTTTGACACAGCCAAATACCCAAATCCAAGACAAGCTGGTTGAGTGCTGCAATTAGCAATGTATAACAATAACAATAATAGTCACCCAATCACATCAGTTTGACAAAAAAGTACTGAACGCAATATTGAACATATTCTGTTAAAGAAAAGATTTCGGCTCCAGTGATTCTTCCCACTGTGTAAATAGTCACACTCAAGAAAATGAACTTTATTCCAGATGGAGTGCCTTCTGGTTTGAATTTTGTTCCAGAAGCATTTTGTACTGTGGGCATGGTTCCTTGATTGCAGGGCATCTGAGTATAGCTAAAACTGAGTAGTTTGTTTCAACAAATTTTTTTGACTTCAAATGGAGACATTCAGACTCATGTAAAGTAATTTATATACTTACATCTCTAATTAATGGATGTTTGAACTTAGCAATATTGCTAGCAAAAGTCATGTGAAAAAAGACATTCCTAATACTGTATACACTGACGTATGGGACATAGAGTAAAGTCATACATGCTCTTTTAAGAAGAAAAGCTCCCCAGAAACAATGCTGGATAAGAAGTTTGTAACATAATTGCAAAAGGGAACAGATTTGTGCAGATTGTGTTGGAGCTTTACACAGGGTCGTGCTTTAGTGGTTACTCAAGAGTGCAGCAAAATCATATCTATTAAAACATGTTGGACGATGAGTACCTAACTGTCTGGTTCTTTTAAAGTTCCTGTCTGAAGTGAAATGATGATGATTCCTTTGTTTATTTCATTTTCCTAATCTGTTTTTTCAAAAACTACCTGTCTAGGATGGGTTGAAATCAGAGCAATTAACATAGTTGTCAGTTTCAGTGTTTGCAGCACACCATCTATTGGAATGTATTTTGTAATGGATGTAGTAATACAATTAATTGCATTTGTCATTCCAACAGATGGTGCATCATAAATATTATAGTGACAAGTGTCATTCCAACAGATAATTGCATTTGTCATTCCAAAAGATGGTGCATCATAAATATTAGTAGTAACAAGTGTCATTCCAACAGATGACACACCACAAACATTAGCACTGTTTTTTATGAATCCCATAACAAATGGCTTATAACAGAGACATAGCAACCAGATGGACACACAGATACACTGACACTTGTCCTTTTATTAAAGTGGATAGGACCAAAGTATTGTCTTGCTGCATAATCCATATTTTAGGAACCAAATGTAAACTGCCATTCAATCTAAGGGCACACTCAATCACTCATAATGTAGACTCTCTCTCCAATTAACCAGATTAGCACATCATTGGTATTTAGAAATAAGCATCCAGTAAAAACTCACACAAGATGTAAGTCAAATGTGTAAAGTCCACATAGGCAGTGCTCAGCCTGGAATTTAAATTTAGGGCTCTGGACCCATGAGGCAGCAATAATAAGAACTAAGCATCCCAATAAAGGTGTTGAATCTGGATGCTTACTGTATGTAACACAAACAGTTTGATTAAATAATGGTTTTTTAGCAAATGTGTGCTTAATACAAATGTTCTAACAATTCCAGTGTTTAAAATATCCTGAACTAGAAGACAACTGAGACTGAAGTTGGAAAGTAAACCTTAGTTGGATGTAAGATGCATAATGAAGTGTGGAGACATTATCTTCAGTAAAATAGTAATCCAGGCAACCATTTTGCGAAGTTAGGAACATTAGGAGATGTTATTTATTTCTTTGCTTTATAATAATGTTATGTTGTTTTGTGTACTCATGTTTGTTCTTTTACTTTGTTTGCATCTAAAAGTATCAGATCAGTTTATTTGTTGCCATGTTGTTTCAGTTAATAATTGATTAGCAGCAAGGCTATGCTGGATTAATGCACCAATGTGTGACAGAAAGGAGGCAGATCAAGTCAGGTTAGATCATTTGTTTAGTTACACAAACAGGAGAAACCAGCAGTAATTTAAGGCTTTATAGCTAAACTTTTAACAAAAATAATGCTTGTTTTTTTCCCAGTGGCATCATAAAATAAAGCCTCTGTCATATTAATAAACAAAAGCATGTAACTACTGATTAAAATACTGTTTGTTTATTTTCTATCAGACAATACCTTATAGCTTATTATGAATGTATCCTGCTCAAGCCTCCACCTTGAAGGCTGCCTCACCTTTTTTACATAATTATAGTTTAATGACTTCAGTAATGGACCGGTGCAATTGGCAACCAAATCCATGAGTCCTGATGACTTTTCATTTTGACGGGTCAGAAGAATTTTTTTTGGTATCAGATAGGAAATTAATTTACGTGTAATTGTTCACTTAGGACAGAAAATCAGGTTCCTTCTTAAACCAATATGAAAATTTGGATTCTAAGAGGCCATGATTTATATTTTGTCATAACCTTTCCGCTGCTGGTCATGATATTAAACTCTTTAACTGTGAAAAGTAAAGACTTTAGCCTAAATCAATCTGCTTTCAGTTAGCCTTTTTTATTATCCATCAGATTACCTCTAGCCCCTCTAATTCCATTTCAGTTTTGAGAGGAGTCATAAAGGCCAATTCAAATCTGTAAATCTGATGTTTAAAACTGTTACTGAATTTTGAAATGGTCTTTCATCTAGTTTGCTCCTTTTCTAGCAAGTAAAACAAGATCTATAGATATTTGTGTGTTTCCTTACAGCATTAGGCCCTGTCTACACTTGTGAATTTTACACTCTCATGAGCTAATTATACTTTTCTTAAAGAATTTTGTTGCTGTGCTTTTCTTATAGCTTTGGTATAAAGTGAACATTCACTGAAATTTAGTGTCATTTGGTCACTATACAGTTTTTATTGGGGCAGATGGATTTTGACAGAAATTACTATGAATCACTATATAAAGTCAGTATTTAAAGACTTTGAAGTTTCTTGTGGCAAAAATTACAGTTCATGCAAGTTCCAAATTATGTATTAGAACTTCCATAGTAAAATGTTGTATGTATGACTGTTACACAGACTGTTTAGTAAGTCTAGAATCATAGCCTAAATTGTAATAAAATATTATTTATTCACAGATTGTGTCTTCAGCACATCTATTATTGCATTAGACTTCCAGATTTCCAGTCATCATAAGCACAGTGTGCTCCTACAATATAAGAAAATGTAAATTATTATATGCCCAGCGATACAGAGAACCATTTTACACTTTCTTCAAGCAGGTACCACACCTAGCATGAGTTTAAAAGTGGGTGCATTTATTAAATAACACAATGGAAGGATTAACATATAGGACACAGATATTACATAGGCATACAAAATACACTGTAACCTACTGTAATTTGGCCTACCTGAATAGATATTTTGCCACGCGTATAAGGTGGTGGTTGGGGGGCAACCTACCTAACTCTTCCAGCTACTGATTTATCAAAATCAACATTTGATTCTCCCTTCTAACTTCTCACTTTCTCTCTGTTTCTCTTTCAACCCTAACCCACAAATGGCTTCTTTCTGTCTCTAGTGTTTTATCTGACCTCTCCTTATTATATTATTATAGAATAAGCCTTAAATTAACAGGAAGTAGTCTATTAACTCCCACCAAGGTTTCATATCTGGAGCTTCTAGTCCATATCGTTTCATAGCAGCCCCTATGAACACAAATCCTTGGGATCAGACAGTTTCAGCATCCTGCCTTAGTTTGTAAGAAGAACTATTGCTGCCAACTGGCATCTTAAAGAAACATTGTGTGCTTCTACTGCACATTTCACAATCTGTTTTATACACCATAGAAAATGTAGTTCTAGTGCACCCCATGATATCAAAGTCTTTACTTCCTCCGGTGGCTCCCAAGTAAATTTCAAGCTGACAATGTAGATTTCCAACCATTTGTCTAACTCTGTATGTCAATCACAAAAACATTTCTATCTCAATGATACCGCATTTTTAGGACAACATTTACAAACGTTTCTTAAGTTGCTGTGTGTGGTCTTTGGGACAAAAAACAACCTGAAGACTCACTAGCAGTTTTACTACATTCATGAACTTGGAGATGCGTCAGCTAACTCTTACGAATTACCCAGGGCAGAGGACATGGACCCCTCTGTACTTGATGTCCAACTGGCTTACATAAGAAGAAACTGATAATACCATATCTTAGCCGTATCGCTGGCATATGAGTCCTATTAATCTTTGTCTTGAGAAAATACCTCCAGAAAGACAATTTTTTTAGTGAAAACTTCAAGCCTTGCCTTTCATTGCTGAGGTGTTTTGTTTGCACATTGTTGAGCTGCTGCTTTTGCATTTTTCAGACGTTGAGTATCTTCATCTGTGTCATTAACATGACATCATTGTTTGCTTCGTTGTTGCGCAACGGCTTTTACTGCACACAGGTCTTTCATAGAGAGGGGCATGCAAGTGCTGAAAAATTTTAAAAGTCCATGCATGCACCATCTAGTGGCTGTAGTTCAGTGTGAGCAGAGACGATTGCTCCACATACACTCACACACACACAGATGTTTCATTTTTATATGTCTAATACTTTATAAAGTACTAAAATAAAATGCAAATAAAAACCAAGCTGAAGATAAGGAGTTGTTGATACCCTATGTTTTCTAAATAAATATTTGTTTCAGATCCTGTAGAAATCAAAATATATTTTTCTTTTGTCAATACATATTTTTGTTTTCAATAAAAAATACAGCTTGACATTGATCACATCACCAATGTAACTATGCTAAGTAGTGGTCTTTAAAGAAATATCAATATGAGGATGTAAAAATAATGCTTTCATGTGGCTGGAAGTTTTGACTATGTGTAGATCTTCTCTTTTGCCATACATTGTCAGTCTCTAGGACGTTTTTTGCATTCTGATTTCCGGACTTTGTCTTTCATGCCTATGAGCTATCGTTTTTGTCTGCTGGTCAATTGCTATACATTTGGGATTATTTCTTGTTTTCCGGTGTGGTTCAGCGTCTTCAGTTTACTGTAAATATATGACCACAGGTCACTTTGACCTCCTTTATATATGTGTAACAAAGTTTGGTGATCAATAAATGCAATACTTACATTTGATTATGAGCTCTGAACACATATGTGCCATGCTCTGGGGGATTATTACAAGATGGTCTTATGGGGACCATGCTTTTATTACAATAAACATTTCTGGCCACCAGTCAAGTGGCCATCAGGTTGCAGAAACCTGAATGTTTTGGAAAACCCATTTGGGTACTGTTCCTGCCTTTTGCCCCATGTTTACTGGGATAGGCTCCAACCCCTTGCAACCTGTTCAAGGTTAAGTAAGCTTTGAAATTGGAATGCTGTGGTACAGTATGTTATCATGCTATATTCAGGAATGTGCTTCAGCATCTTGTCCACTTATGCTTTCTCGTCAAATGACACTCAGCAGATGTCACTTCTCTTCTTTGTCTTTTTGCCATTATTGCTGTTATCACTTGGTCTCTCAGTCACTTTGCCATAAATGCAAGACCACAGGTCAGTTTGGCATCCTTTATGGCCACTAGGTTGCTGCTACCTAAAATTTTATATTCAGGATTACTTCTGAATTATCTGTATGTTTCAGTATCTTTTTTCCCTATTCTTTCTTGTTTTTCATCACTTAATCACCTTCTGTGATGTGATTGATGCTTTGCTGATGTCGCTGCTCTTCTTTTTCTTGCTGCGGTTATGGTGGTTGTCACTTGGTCTCTTGATCACTTTGCCATAAACCCACAAGCACAAGTCATAGCCACCAAGTCATCACTACTTAAAATGTTTCCTTCTTTCAGTCTGTTGCTGTTCTTGTATTCTGTATCTCACATTTGATGCTCAGGAGATGTTGCTGCTCATCTTCTACTTCACCATATTATGGTGTTCATTGTTACATAATCAGCTTCAGTGATTTACATAATGCTCAGCAGATGTTGCTTCTCCTGTTTTTCTTTGTGACATATTTGGATTTTTCAAGCAGTTTGCTATAATAAACATGCAACCACAGGTTGCATTGCAGAGTTGCCATTACCTACAAATGTTTGAATTTCCAAAACATATCAGGTCATAAGGTTTCGATTAACACTGAGATCAAGGTTCTAGCTTCAGTTGTTTACAAATAATTGCATGTCAGTTGGACAGACCTTGCCATTTTATACATATAAATATATACTGTGCATAGTGCCTGTTTTACAGTTTTTGCAATTTATGATTATACAAGATTGAATCACGAAGGTTTTAATGTAGTGTTTCTGACACTGATCAATAGAAAACGTCTCTTTAATATCAAAGTGAAAACAGATCTCTGCAAAGGTATCTAAATTAACTGCAAATATAAAAGACAAAATAATAGAGTGCATAAGTATTTGCACCCTCATTTTAGGCCTCTATCAGCTTTGAACATCTAGACACTGCAATTTTTCTCCATTCTACTTTGCAAAGCTACTCATGCTCTATCAGGTTGCATAAGAATCATGGGTGAATCACCTTTTTTCAAGTCTAGCCTCAAATTCTCAACTGGAATGAGATCTGGACTGTGACTCGGACACTCCAGAAAAATGAAAATTGCTGTTTTTCAAGCCATTTCTGTGTAGCTTTGGCTTTAAGGTTGACATCATCATGTTGTTGTAAAATAACATCTTTTCTCAAGGCCCAGGTTTCTTGCAAAGTGCACCAGGTTTTCCTCTTGGCTTTGCCAGTATTTCATTTTGCCCTTTACCCTCACAAACCTTAAAGGATCTGCTGCAGAGAATCACACCCAGATGCTTATGCTGCCACCACCTTACTTCATGGTGGGGATGGTGTGTTTTTGACAATATGTAGTATCAAACATGCCATTTAGGAGCCAAAAGACTCAACATTGTTCTCATCAGAACACAGAACTTTCTTCTAGCTGCCTCCCATGTGCCTTTTGGCAACGTCTAGCCAGAATGTCATGTGCTTTTTTTAACAGTGGCTTTCTTTTTGCCTCTCTTCCATAAAGCTGTAACCGGTAAGGCATCCAGACAATTGTTTTCTGCACAGTTTCTCTAATCCTGCCACTGTAGCTTGTAGCCCTGTCAGAGTTATCACAGGACTTCTTGCACGATCTTTCAGTTTTTTTGGTAACCCTACTCTAGGCAGATTAAATGCTGTGCTGTACTCTTTCCATTTCTTTAAGATTGACTTAACTGCACTCCAGGGTAATCAGGGAGTTAGATATTTTCTTGTCTCCATTCCCTGACATGTGCTTTTCAATCACCTTTTCACACAGTTGCCTGTATTGTTGTAGGTTAGGGCACCACACTGACTCACCACAAGTTGCCCGAGATTAGGTCCATTTATACTACAATCAACTGAAACTGTTTGACCATAGACATATAGATATTGAACTAATTATGTGATTTCTAAAACCAACTGACTGAACTAGAGATGTTTTAGACAGACCCATTAAAAAGGATGAGTACTTATGTGATCAGTTGTTTTGTGCCTTATATATGTATCTGCATTAGAACACTTTGCAGAGATCATTCATTCATTCAGAGACCATTCAGTAACACCTATCTTTTCCAACAGAATGTTAGCTAAGTTTTAAACATTCTCTTTGCATTCTATTTTGCTTCTGAGTTTAGCATAAATCTGACTATTTGTCTATAAATCAAGGTCTTTTTTCATATTCAGTCTGTTCCAGCAGAAAAAAATGCTGAGTTAGTTTACAATAGATTTGAATAAAAATTTCTTGGAAGCGTCAAAAAATTAATGAAGTGCAAATTCAAGTCATATTTTTCAAAGTGAAACGCTTAGGGGGTTAATGATTCATTTAAGCCTGAAGAACCTTATCTTATTATTATGGCAAATCAAAAGCTAACTGGTGTTTTGAGATCTGCAGTGCAGCTACAGAGATACACGTTACTATTTGCTATGTTACTATCATGATTAATAATGATTGAGTGGGTTTATTTACACATACACTGCTGTGACTCAAGGCATTTTTACATTTTAATTTCTAATTGCCCAAATTTCACTTTTTGCAGTTCACTAACTGTAGGAATAAAAGACAAAATGTTAATCTGAAGGATTGTTTTATCAACCCTTCTCTTGTATTTATTAAAATTTGAAAGAGATATTCTGATTAAAATTATTATTAATTATGCAGGAGGAATTTTGTAAGTCTTCCATATTTAATGTCAGTGATTATTTTACATATAGCAAGTTTCAAAAAGAAGAATCAGCTTTTGCTTTTTGGCTGTATGTAGTAAATAAAATATTAATTAGATTATGAAAATAAAATGTAGTGCTTAAATATACAGTATGTACATTCTTTATTGAAACTACTGTTCGTAATTTATGCTACTTTTTATACTAATCCATGCTACTTAAAATAAATTTGCCGTGGGAGAACTGAAAAGACTGAGGTGTCTTCCTTACAAGGCTGTCAACCTCATTTACAAGGAAAATATATATATATATATATATATATATATATTTTTTTTTTTTTTTTTTTTTATTTTGTGGACTTCCCAGAGGACTAGCTAAGAAGTTGGAACATCTCTCCTACATAATACCTCTCAACCTATTTCAAAAATTAATCAAACATAAAATGAGCCAATTTCAGCAATACTGTACAGGCATAATTTGAAAAGAAATCAGAGAAACACATTCTACATGCAAATAAACCCACTTTTAATTCATTTCAGGATAATGGGAAGATGTAGCCTACCAATGTAGCACTGGGCACAAGGACAGGGTGGTAGTGCAGCCCACTCACACACAGAATGCGCATTCACTCTCACATGCACCATTAAACCTGACCTGTACATCTTTGTGAATATGGAAGGCAAACAGGAGTGCCCAGAGTAAAACCCATACAGACCTGGGGAGAATATACAGACCACGGAGTTAGGGTTTCAAAACCAACTTCACTAGCGTAGGAAAACCAAAACACAATAATGCTTGATAAAGTAAAAATCCAACAGACCTAAAGCAGCTAGCCCATCAGCACCTTAAAGGCTATTCAACTGCACTATTCAGCTATTTAGATTTTCTGTAAAGTTTAAATGAGTGGATAGATATAATGTAATAGCTTTAACTATAATGACAATATACTCTTGCAAGCCTGCATCAGGCACTGCTTCCTGAGTGAGTTAAGTTAATTTGTTTGCGCTCTGTTTTGTACATCCTGAGACCCATGGAGCATCTCTCATATTTCCTGTCAGATCAACACAGTGTATGGCTCCTAAAACTAAAGACATTAACACCTACTGTAATTTTGATTTGTTTTTATAGTTTTAGGTTTACTGGAATTTTATATTTACTGTATATTTGTATGAAACATGGCTCTAATTCCAAATGGAATGAATGTCTTAACCCATTATGCCCTAAGGGTTTTTGGCATGCATTTAAATTACATACCCAAAAATAAATGGTCATTACTCATTTATTGTAATAAAGGAGCTTCAAATGGCTGAAGAGTAGCAAGTACAACACTTCACATTTTTAAAAGAATGTATTTATATGATTAAAAACCTTTGTTTACACCAATATCAACTAAATAACTTTCAAATTTATTTTCATGCCAGTCCTTGAAACAATTTTATTTACCACTAAAACACAGAAGAAGCTTACATTTTGTACACTAAATAGGGGTTTTTAGAGCTGCAATTTACTCATCAAGTCACTAGCCGAAACTGTTTTATTTTTTGTCATATGCTCATGACACAGTAACATGAATGCTGTGATACACTGACACTCGACTGGGCAATGAGTAGTCATCGATTTAAAGCTCAAAAAGCACAAGTACAGCATAACAATTACTCACTGGTACTCTAAAGAAGCGTTGCCTGTACACTAAGTTGGAACTGAAAAAGCACTGCTAAGAAAACCAACATAGGGAGAACGTGCAGCAGACAGCCAACAGGTACGGTAATTGAATCCATGACACCTGAACTGTAAAACTGCACACCAGAAGGCTTCATAGTTATACTGAGCAGTACTTACAAATCAGACATTGTCTTGAGTCCTTCATCAAACATGTTATTCTCAATACAGTCAAAACTTTATTCACTATCTGACTCAAGCTGTGTGCGTACTGTGTAATGGTGCATAAAGATGAACTGTTACATATGCATTGTATTTGTAGCTGTTTATGCACATCTGTGACATGTAGTACAGGTAAACAATTATAGATCACTATACATCATTAGAATGCTCTGAACCTCAGCTATCCAATAAGTATATGTCTTTCACTTTTGCAGCTTGATGTAGGTGGGATATTTGATAAAAGAAGACAAACTCAGCTGTGATGTGCTGTTTGCCTCAGAGTATATGTGTAAATCACATATTTAATAATGAAAGAGAGCGAACAACATAGAAACTCATGATTTATTTAAGAGAAGCCACCTCTGGGGATTTAAAAATACCATTATTGCTTTTGGTTGATTTGTGGGTTGATTGCATCATACACAAGTAGCTTTGAAATATGGCATTGTCCCACTAGAGGGACACCTCGTGAATAAGTGTCCATTTTATATACAATACATTAATAGGGAATAGTTCTAGTCTCCTGTATGTTGCAAAGCTCAATTTAGAAATTGTCGAGTTAAATGAATATTTCTTTCGCCTAAGAGCTCTCTATGTTTTTGACTGCAGAGTCATTAAAGTCATTGCATGGCTTGTATTCAGCAATTTCAAGTCTGGCAAAGTATGGGAAGGGGTTGGTGTCTGTGAGTTATGCTTAGAAATGTTATGATGATTATTATAACTGATTTAAGTAGTGGACAGTTTTTTGATAATTTGTTAAAGCAGCCGACCACGACCCTGACCTTCTATTAAGTCATGAGAAAGTGAAAGCAGAGTTGCACAAACCCATACCATGCCTGCAAAAGTGGGTAAATATAGAAATGTATTTATTTTAATTTTGTCCATTTATCCTGTATTGGAATAACTTAATCCAACTTAATTCTGTTCTCACAGAACTGGGTGCAAGGCAGGAATCAGTCCTCAGCACAGGTATTATTACCTTCAAAGTTCCTTTTGCCAGAATACGTAGCATTTAATTGAGGGTACTGGACACCCTAACATATCTGTGGCTACTTAAATCACCTGCTAATTTGAGGACCTATTTGAAGTATTTTACAATTCTGTATTGCAGGAGTTTTTTTATTTTTGCCTCAATGCAGAGCCATTTTCCACATTACCAGGGACTATGCAATACTTTTCTGTGTATAATGTTTAAAATCGCAGTGATATGCTTAGGGTTACAAACATACATTACATGTTTATTTGAAAGTTTGTTCTTGTAGAGAAAATATGAGACATTTATGGAATGCATATTTGAAAATGAAAACTTTGGTGTCCTGATTTTTTTTAATTTGGAATTTCTTTTTTGTACTGCAGTTCATATAGAATTGACAGCTCTTAGTGCATAGTCACTTTCTCTGAAAATAAATGTATGTCATGTCAGCTGATTTCAAAGTATTACCCCAGGCCGAGGACATGGAAACAAAGTAGTGGAGGTGCTATGTTGGAAAAACTACTAATTCTTACAAAATTAATTGTTGTGGTGTGATTCCTACTGGCTACTGAATGACTGTTGTGAGCTGCACTTATTGCTGGCAGAAGCCAAATTGATTTAATGCAAATTAATCTTTGCTTCAGTGCACACATAAGTATTTTCTTATAAAGAGTTTGCTCTATGTGAATACATACATTGAGTCATGAAGTATGATGGTGTTTGTATAATGCATCCCAGACAGTAGTAAGCTAACATGAAGAGAATATAAAGTACCTGATTGATGTGAAGGTTCCAGACGTACATACTTTCTGACCTATTAGACATTTTGTGTAAAGGAATAGATATACAGATGAATAAGTGCACTTATGTAAAGAGAACATGTATTAACTAAATGATGTAATGAAATCAAAAGTTTACTTTTAATAGTACATCCCCTGCACCTCTGAACTCTTAAACAATAATAATAAATGTTATTTATATAGAGCTTTTCCCATGCTCTTATCAAATATGGTTGTCCAAATAGAGACTAGGATAACAGATTGATCTTCTTCTTTAAAGAAACTTAATCAGATTAATGGCAAAGTCTTTTTCATATGAGGGGGAGTGGGCTCACCTCATACAATAGAGAATCATGTCAAAACCTGACGTAACACTTTGGGGCAATAGTAGTCTTTTGGTTTCTTTTTTTCCCCTTTTTGAGTGTGTACATAAACATCAAGCTAAACAAGGTTACTGCCTTCTGAATGTCAATGTGATGCCATACCACATTATACTATTTATATTTAGGGGCTTTTAAGAGGCCACAATTTATATTCCCCAATTTGACTCATTTTCTGTGCAATATTTAATCAGACTTTTTTTTTTCTTGTGTTCTGTTGATTTATATTCTCTCAAAATAAAATTAGACGAGGTCTGCATTTTGCTGACATGCTGTGGAAGTGTATCTCTCCCACAGACAAAGCAATTTGAAACTCAATTATTTTGATTTCCTCAGAATGATGAACTTTGCAAAGGAAGACATGCTCTGTCTTGTCTAAAATGAGTTATAGGCTTGGCTAGGTTTATTAAACTAAGCCTCCATGCAGTATGTTCATTATGTGTACAGCACCAGGAGACTTTCAGGAATCCAAGCTGCAGATTCAGAGATCCTGTATATCACACACAAACCCATCTTCAGGTACTGCATACAGTGCAAGACAAAAGTACAGATTGTCCCAAAGCTGCAGGTAATTCATTACTCCATCGAAAATATTGCCCAGTGATGCTGAGAAAGCAGGCTTGTTGCTTGTAACTTTCCTGCTGTGAAACATGTTATGGAGAGGCAGCCTAACTCAGCTGGGTAATAATAGTTACTCTGGACACATAAGTAGTCATTGCGTACACTCCATTGACTTCATACAACCTGCACCTGTTTTTTTTTTCTTTTCAAATATGGATGACTGTTTTGTCAAGTATTTACATTTTTTCCTGTGCTTAGTGTTTCTTTGAAAATTATAAAACATTGCTGATAGGCGTCATATTTGTGTGGCAGTATGACTGCTGATAAAATTATTAAATGGCAGAAATCCTGTCTCTTCAGTCTTAGTACAGCCTTAAGGGGAAATTCGCATTGATTAGCTATGAAATTAATAGGGAAAATCACTTTTCTCAAGGAAATAAAGAAGTGCAAAATCAAGACTTTAGTTTTCTACAAACGGATTTTGTTTGTAAATTATTAAAAGGCTATTGCATTCAGTCACAAAAGGTAGGACAAATGTTGGAAAAAAAAACAACAAAGAAACATGGTAAGTAAAGGTCAAGAGGCATCTGTTATTAAATCTGTGCAGTACAATTTTATCTTGCCTCTAAGGTCAATACATCTGAAATGACATGCATCAAAATGATTGAGTTTTCTTTTTCGACACTGATACCTCCCTAATAGAAAAGTCACCATCTGACATGTAATCTAGACTAAGCTACTAGAGTTTCAGTATATTTAATAAAGCACTGGAGAAATCAACACACAGTGCAGTAATTGCATTTTAATAAAGGTGATGTTAAAGGAGTGATTTAAAGCGATGTACTATTCCATCAGTTTTATGTATTTTTTAAAAGTTTTTTCAACTTTATATACAGCATAACCAGTATTCTGCATGAAAATAATAAAAAGGTTATAGGCACAGAATATCAAAAACGTGGGTGTCAACTGTTCTTTTTGAGGACCACATGATGTCCTAAATTTTTAGAATTTCTTTCGTTTTTGCTGTGCCTACTCTGCCCAGTTCCTTTGCAAAGAGTAGGATGTATCCCCGATGTCCTGGCTAAATTGTCCACTGTGGCCAATTATTCCCTGTCTCTGATTGCCACTATCTCTCACCCCTTCACCACCTAACAGCTAATGTGTGGCGAGCATACTGGCGCAAAATGGTGCCGTCACATCATCCAGATGGATGCTGCACATTAGTGGTGGTTGAAGTGGCTCCCCACTCACTGTGTAAAGTGCTTTGAGTACCTTGAAAGCGATATATATAAATGTAATTAATCATTATTATTATTATTATTATTATTATTATTATTATTATTATTATTATTATTATTATTATTATTATTATTATTATTATTATTATTAAGTGGAACCTCACCGGCAGCAGTGTGTACAGGGCAAATGGTAAACCTGGACATGATACCACTCATAACACAGTACTCACTGAACCACTCACATTGGACCAAATTAAATAACCAATGAACGTAAAACAAATGACTGTGGCATGTGGGTGGAAGCTTTAGTACCTGAAAAAATCTGCCAAGATACAGCCATAAAGTGTAAATATCACAAGTGCCCAGGTTCTTGAGTGTGTGACGAATCAGTTCAAACTTCTGTTGAAAAGGGTCCTGAGATTTTTCCAGCAAGGGAGACAGACATTTTGAGGGAAGTTTTTTTTTTTCTATTCAGAGATCATGGTGTTGGAGAGAGGCAATATGATGCATGTTTAATTAGCTGATGCAAATAAGAATTTCACTATACTATGTAAGTGTGACACTAATGACACTATAAATCTATTAATCATAAGCTCTGCTTTGGACTCTCAGTTGGGTTGATTAGTTGTTTTAACATTGTATCTAAAATTGAAACAGAACAGAGCACCTGGGCCAAAAGGTGCATTTATTAGGATAAGTTTAACACTTGTAAAAGAAAACGCAAATAATCAGATCAAAGGTTTGGGTACCACAAGTAGCCCCGTTTAGTGTTCAGTGGTGAGGTATTGAAAAAAAGTTAGAAAAAGTCTTATCACTTTTGATGTGTTGCCTATTCAGACTGGTATAAAGATGTCCTATTCAAGGAGATCTGCTCTAGTTGGCCGTCTGGTGGCAGAAGACAACGTTCTTCTGGTTTCATAGGTATTTGAAGCAGAGGAAGATGGAAGTAATGGATCTGGAGTCTTGAGAGAGGACGTAACATCAGTCATCCTCTGGTGAGACATTCTCAACTTAAGGAAAAACGCAATTTGGGTTGTATGATACTGTATGTCACATCAAAGTCCTTCCCTGTAATCCTTTTGGATGGACCCAAAACCGTGTAACACATCCAATCGTACGAGTCTTATGCAACATTTACTTTTATTTTTGTGCTTGTTAATATTTTTTTTTATCTTTATTCTGGTAATATTTTGTGTTCTGTTCTCTGGTTTGTGGCTGCCACTTTGTGACTTGAGTTCTTGCATTGCCTCCGCAATATTGCTTACAGTCTATGTGTGTTGCCATTCACATGATATGGAGGTGATAGATTGTGTCCTTGTTCCCCATCCGCATACAAGTCCAGCTCACAGCTTCTGACATTTAAGCGTTCAGATCTACAATAAAATCAAATCACTTTGCTAATAAATGCTGTACTTAGAGGACTTAAAACAAGCTAGTATTATGACTTAGAGTAATATATCAATGGCTGTCTATTTTGGCTTGATATTTCTGGCTTTGTTTTTCAGGCCAAATCTCTTGTGAATTTGACTTCTGCCTGCTCTTTGACTTTGACTCCAGCCTACTGACTTTCCTACTTTAATTCCCTGATCATTTTCTCCTTCTGAGTTTTCCTCAGGACATGTTCCATTGTGCATATTATTCACAATGTTGTACAAAATCCAAACTCACTCTGTACTTTGCTAAATGGTTCTTGGCCCTGTTTCTATAATAGGTGGAGTTGCTTATTCACTTGTGATACACCAATAAGCATTCCCACCTTTTCCCGTTGCTAAATACTATATGTCTTCAATCTTATCTCAGTTAAATCTCTACCATGAATGCCATGTCAGGGCTATCTTCAACCAAAAACTTTCTTCAATAACTTTTAAAGAGCTGGGTCTCCAAGGCTCCTTTTTAGCAGTTCATTCCATGTGCTGTTCACCAGCGACAGGGCAACAAAGTACCAGTCTGCTACCAGTCCTTCCTGATCCTACTCTCAAATTGGCAAACTGACCTCACTTTCCTCAGCTTCTGACACTTGCTGCCACACTGACAAGAAGAGCTAACCTCTTTCTTGGCATACATGGTCTCACCCTCTCTCCTGGTAGTTGGTCAGCCACCCTGCCACCTGCTGGGTTGTCTGTATTTAAGTGACCTTGGGAAACACTGCATGTTTCTCTCACTCTCTCTTATTATGGTGCCCCTGCTTATTGATAACCCAGGGCACCATACTTGACAGGGTCCGATGCATTCCAACACAAGCATGTCTTGCACTCAGATTCCCCCTGTTTTTTCCCACCTTCGTAATTGCCTTGTTCCTGGCAAATGTTTGCCAGCTGGGCACCCTTACACAACTGTGTTGTTTAGAATGATTTAAACTATTAACTAAATATTAACTGTGAACAGCTATTAAGGTTCTTGCACTGTTATTCAAATACTAAATTAGGTATGTTAATTAAAGTTGGTAAGTTGAGTTTATGGATGGCTGAATAGCTCAGATGTAAAGAAAAACAGTAGTACTTCCATCCTCCTGGATGGAAGTGAAACCATTTGTTAAACTTCTAGCATGTCAGGCAAAATTTCAGTGGAACTGGTTTGTTTTTAAATTGAGAGAAAATAGATTATTTAGTGTATTGATTTAACAGTCAAGTTTAAGGAAAGTTTAAAACCAGGAATGGAAGCAAGTGTCCCAACTCTGCCTTAAACAAAAAATCTGAAATATCAACCTAATATAATCTACAGAACTAAAAGTAAAAGAACACATCTACTGAACACTTTGATATGAACTGCCTGCCTGGGTCTTGCTAAGAAAAGTTGGAAACATGTAATGCAGGGAATGCAGATACTTGTCTTGAAAGACTGCCATTTTGTAAAGGGTTTGCCATGTAACCAGTCCCAAAATCAGTTTTATCATATAATTAAATTGAAATAGACTAAAGTTGAGAATAATTATTCTGTAGATGTGTGTGTAATTTCATATATAAAATCAAAAGGAGGTGTTACATTAAAAGCAACAAAGCACTAATGAATATAGTGCCAAAATAAACCACTTTGAGACTGATTTTATAGGTTAAGATACCTACACAAAGGACATTTAGGGCGCTTTCTCATTTTTCTTTTCCAATGAACTGGTTCCAACGCCTGTTGATGACAATCTGCCTTAAGCCGTACAACCTTAAGCATCTATTGTATGAAAAAAGATAGAAAACTGTTTATGATAAATTCAATTCAAATAACTTATTACATACGTTTAATGGGAAATATTTGTTTTAGTTACCATTCATATATTAAGATTCACAATGGTTTGGTTTTTATACTGCTAAGCTTTCAAATATCTTTGGCACAACTGATTGTATGCTTTCTTGCATAAACGCCCCTTCGTATAATGCAGTTAGATTTATTATTAATATAGTTACCCAGGGCAACTTTCAAAATCAGGAACACATACAGTACATTAGAGTGTTTGACAAGTACAAAATTAATAAGTGATGTGAATATTATCATTCATAAATATTAATATTTATTTTTGTTTCTTGCAAAATTATACTTAAAAATTTGACATAAAAAGGCTTATGAGTACATCCAAAGATGCTTTGACACTGTGCACCACATGTACGACTTTTTCTCTGGTTCTCTTCAAGTTTTGAATGTGTTGTGTACAGTCAGTTTCACTGTTGATGAGCTTAGAATATTATTATAACTGATTAAAGTGATTAATGCTTTTGTAGAATGAACATGACCCAGTGGTTGCTGTGGAATGTAGTGTAATCCTGTTATACACTAATCTATAAGAAAGAATGTAAGTACAAGCCATCTTCTAGTTGTATACTTATCATGCTAGACATGTCACCTGTATTTGTGTTTCCGACAATTCTTAATTTGAGCCATAAGTGACCAAAACACCATTCTTGCAAATATTTCTTCCCTACTACAAAAGATGTACAGTGCAGCTCAGTAGAGGCCACTGTAGGTATTCTTTCTCTAAAAAATGTGCTGGATAAATACCAACATGCTGATTAATGAATAAAGGACGTATAAGGCAAATTTATCATGATCTCATAAAAATAGATTAAATGCTAAAAGGATATGCCACAGCAGCTGTCTAGGTGCTAGGAACACCAGACATTCTGACTGGTGGAAGGCTAAAGCTGATGGCAAGGTAGGATACAAGTCAAGACAAATGCATGTTGTCTAGTGACATACTGTACTATACACTAAGAACAGAACAGAAAATTGTGCATTAACCATTGTTGTTCTTCCTATGCGTGCAGCATCTCTTCAACTCATCTTTGTAAAGAAATGAGACTCATGCTCATGATGGTTTGGCTGTAGTCCTGCATTCAAGCTGCAATGGCTATTCATGTACTGAGGGGGCATGCTGAATAGGCACACTATTGTATATATTGTGGATAACTGACATGTGGGTTATGCAACTGGAGTAACGTGAGGTTTTTTTGTCCTTTTTCCTTGGACGTTTTTCACATTGTTTGTTGTTGTAAAGCACTGTTCACTATTCTGCATGAAAACATGACATTCAATTTTTTTCTTCATTACCACTACAAAGTACATGAGATAAGTAACATATAAAAAAATCATTTTTAGGTGGAATGTTTATTTAATGTAATAAAAACAAGTTTAGAAAATGGTTGGATGGCTGGATGAAATTACAAAATCTATCTGTAAAAACAATATACTCTAGGCCCCAGTGCTGCCCTATGAGACTTAATATATTATACTGTATATGTGGAGTATTCCATTAGGATGAAGTCTGTAGCTGTAGCATCAGGCACAAGGCAGGAACCAAAACTGAATGGAAACCCAGTCTGTGAAAGTAGAGTCAGCAAATAGCCACACATGTGCATTTTTGGGATGTGAGAGGAAAGCAGAGAAACTCAACTGAACCAATGTGAACATGGAGTCCAGAAAGGGAATTCCTCAGCATGTTTAAATGGGATTATCTTAAATACTATCAGTGTTTTGATATGTTAATTTTAAACATTTTTCAGCCTCACCCCTAATGTGTTGGTGTGCAATTTGTATTCCTTTTTAAGGTTTTATGCTCATTTTCTGTTTCACCTTCATTGTTAAGATGTTGGAATATTTTCACATTTTTTCACAATGACATGTTTTTCTTCATGAGCAACACAATTTTATCAATAACTTGTTTACTGTGGCTAAGTTGTCACCATACATGGGCAACCATAAGTACATTATCCTTATACCATCACATCAGTTCCTGGTTTTCCAAGATTACAAATTCAGTACAAAGCCTTCAGCGAGATTTTTGAGATTTAGTCATTTTTGAGATTTCCGTCTTTTAATCCTTGCTTTCAAATTATTGACTACACTTTTATGTTTAGTTTTAGTGTAGACAGAATGATTCAAACAAACTCCGAATAATGAAATGTATATATCTTAGCAACTACTGCTCATCTCCTAATTCCTTTTTCTCTAAATCTCCCTTTTCCTGTGTTACAGCAGTACAGCTACTCACTACTGTCTATAACATTATTCAGTTTCTCCAACAGAGAACTAACTGTCAAAACCAAAACTCACAAAAAAATTGTTAACTGAAGATATATGTCAGTCTCAGCTCTAACTTTGGTATTTGTTACTAACTTCTAATAGTTGTCATTTGTTTCTTTGAGTCTTCACTCCAGTGCCCTGTTAAAGAAAAGGTACCTGCTACCCTCTTAGATATGTTGACTAATTTCGTGACATGCTGCAATGGTGCCCAATCATTTGGCTGACAACAAGTGTTACTGTTAACCAACAACTTGATGATAGATAGATAGATAGATAGATAGATAGATAGATAGATAGATAGAT
>JANRMT010062792.1:100180180-100193796 GCA_026402145.1 Polypterus bichir lapradei
CTATCTATCTATCTATCTATCTATCTATCTATCTATCTATCTATCTAAGTATTTACATAATTTTTTTTAACATTTTATTGAGTTTATTAAAAGCAAGTAACATTCCATACAAAAAGCCAAATTGGACAAAACTAAGTTCAAATCAACCCCAACCCATGAGAAAGAAAGCAAGGCCAACAGCCAGAGTAAAACTTTGAAGAGCAGACAAAAAAGGGGGAGAAAATCCTTTTCCCCAATTTAACTGCTTATTCTAAAATGGTATTGATTAGATCCTGCCAGGTTTTTAAAAAATTTTGAACAGATCCTCTAAGTGACAATTTTATATTTTCCGATTTCAAATATAGCATCAGTTGCCCACTGACTTAAAAAAAGGTGGCTTAGGATTCTTCCAGTTGAGCAAGATAACTCTACGTGCCAATAGTGTAGTAAAAGCAATTACAGTTTGTTTGTCCTTCTCCACTTTAAGCCCAACTGGGAGTACACCAAACACAGCTGTTAGTGGGTTAGTAGGGATTGTGACACCAAGGCAGTCTGATAGGCATTCAAAAATTTTGGTCCAGAATGATGTTAATTTGGTGCATACCCAAAACACATGGCCCAGTGAAGATGGAGCTCTATTGCAACATTTGCAGGTTTGACCTGGAAATATTTTGGACAATTTTAAACAAGACAGACATGCTTGATAAAAATTGAATAATTGTGTGCTTTTTGCATATGGAGCTAGAGTGAATTCTGTGCATGGCTGCCTTCCACTCATTTTCTGAAATGTTAACTAAGAGATCCTTTTCCTGTTGTACTCTGGGATCTTTGAAAGTCTGGGACTTTAAAATGTTTTTATATATTATAGAAATGCTATCTGAGTCCTCAAGACTGATCAATATTTCTTCTGGAATAGACGTAGGTGGGAGGCGAGGAAAATTGGGCATATTTTGTTTAGCAAAGTTTCTAATGTGTAGGTAGTAGAAGAATTGTGTGAAGACATTATATATGTAAAATCTCTAAGTCAGACATGTCAAACTCACTACCATTGGTGGGCCGCTTCGACTGCCATACGTGCATCAGCGGGCCGCACTGTAACAAATACTATTATACAAAGTTGCTGTAGCTTTCTTTCCAATACTGAAAACTTTAAAAAAATGTAACACTTAAAGTTTAAAGTTTAAAGAAAAGCAATTTATTTCCATACAATCTCCGTACAACAGCGTACAATTAGAGTCTTAGCCTCTTAGCTAGGTGCTTATATAGGAGTCTTACAGTCTGAGACCTATTTCTTTTGTCCCAACACTTGGCATCTCTTGTTAGTAACCAGTTCATCAATATCAGGCTTGAAATCTTGTGCAGCTGCAACTTTTATGAGGCATGAAAGGTGCTCGACAGTAAGTCTTGAGCGATGTGGGGTTTTGGTAGCTTTCATTAACAAAAACAATTCCTCACAAAGGTAAGTGCTTTCGAACATAGACAGTACTCTTGATGCCAACTTACGGATCTGCACATACAAGCCTGGCACACCAACTTCATTGTATTTTGCCTTCAGAATAGAATCTGACTGTAGTTCAATCAATTCCATTTGGATATTCTCAGGTGCATTCTCAACGTTGTAAGAGTATGGTGACGTAAACAGCGCAAAGTCCTGTTCGTGTGAACTGAAATTACGAAAATGCTCAATGAATACATTGCTCAGTAATTCAAGTTGGAAAACAAATCCACCAAAAATCAAATTGTCATTTGAATGCTTAAGACCCTGACATGTAGGAAAATGGGCAAGATTCTCATTTCTTAATTGATGTGTCCACAGACGAATCTTGGCTTGGAAGCTTTTCATATCATTGTACATTGTAGTTACAAGTCTGTGTTTTCCTTGTAACTTCAGATTCAAGTCATACAAATGTCCAGTCAAATCCACAGCAAATGCCAAGTCCTGCACCTACATGTCGTCATTCAGAAAACTCACATCTTTTCCTTTCATTTTTGGAAACAATGTGATTTCTTCTCGCTGCAGGAAGAACCTCTTCAGTACTTTGTGATAAGATAACCAACGTACCTCCATATAATAAGGAACAGTATCAAATTAACTTCCTACATCCTCCAGTAATGAAGTAAACTGTTGATGATTTAGTCCACGTGCACGAATGAAGTAGACTGTTTGTGTAACTGGTTTAAGGATTTTGTCTAGTTTCAAAACCTTCGAACACAACGATAATTGGTGCATTATGCAGTGGAAGTGAGCAAACTTGCAATCAGGTTCTTTCTCATGTATTTTTGACAACAGCCTTGCGCCAGCACCGTTAGTGTGTCCCACCATTGTAACAGCCCCATCTGTTGCCAAACAAACAAGCTTTTCCATAGATCTATTATAGATTATTATAGATTATTGAAAATGTCATCACTGGTAGTCGTGTCATGCAAGGGAACAAGTTCCAACAACTCCTCTGTAATTTCTAAGTTTGTGTCACAAGCTCTTATAAATATAGCAAGCTGTGCAATGTCCGTTACATCCGTCGACTCATCAATGGTGATCGAAAAACACTCTAATAATTCAATTGACTTATTTCGAAACTGTTCCCTCAAGTTGCCGGCCATGCCATCAGTTCTATCAACAACTGTATACTGTGTTAGTGATATATCTTTGAAAGCCTTTGCTTTTTCAGGACATACAATCTCTGCTGCTCTCACAATGCACTGCTTAATGAAATTTTCCTCAGTATACGGTTTAGCATTGCTCGTAATAAGTTCAGCCAGTGCATAACTAGCTTTTACACAAGCCACGCCTTCTTTATGCACCTTGAAGAAAAGTGTCTGCTGTTTAATTAGATTACTTTTCATTTCTCGCAGTTTATCTTCTTGCAGTTTTCCCATGTATTTGTCATGAGTCTCACGGTGGGTTTCGTAGTTCGATTTAATATTATATTCTTTTGGTACAGCAAGGACATTATTGAAAATCAGACAATGAATTTTGTCATTTCTTGTCATACAAAAATATAGCAGTTCCCATTTCTCTTGAAAGATACGATGCTCATCTTGTAGCTTTCTTTTCACCTTGGTTGAGGTCATTATACCCTTCATACTGCAATGCAAATATTTGGTTTTAAATTAAATGACAAAGACATAGGCCTATCAATTTACACACGTTTGGTATTGTGCAACTCAAAATGTTACTTTAGTAAGTTTACTTCAAAGTATATATTATAAAATAAGCCAATATGCAAAAAGCCCCCTGACCTACACTAATTTTACAAACTCAAAATCACAAAAATTTGTTAATAAACAACTCACCAACTTCTTGCGTCCACTTCAGATCTTCAGCTGTAGTCTGCACTAACTGTTCGTTACAATACTAGCACAAAATTACATAAAACTAGAGCAAAAAAACGTGAAAATATGCGAGCTATTACTACTCGTGATGGTCAGTTCTGCCTGGTGGCCAGTCTCAGCAGCCCAGCCAGTAGTGCAGCCTTGCACTTCAGTTGCGACTCATTAACTTTGGTCAAGGATTGGGACCCACAACCTCACGTTGTGTTCTGAGGAGAGGATATACTTTATAGATTCTTTTTCAACATAAATTATTTTTCTAGTGTTCAATTCTGTTTCAAAATAAATGTTGACCATTGATCCAATTGCAGTGACTACGATTGAGCTTACATTTATCTGACATTTTAATTTGTAATGGTTTTTGTTGCTGAGTCCTAATTTACTAAGAAAGAGTAAGTGGTCTTGAGTTGTTTTCTTTGGTATAGAACTCTTCACTTATGATGATCAATTTTGTGCCCTTGTCCCTTGACACTTGATCCAAAACAGTCCCTAGAAAGTTGATATTGACCTCTTTGTAAGTTGCATTGGATAAAAGCACCTGCTAAATGAGCAAATGTAAATGTAAAAATACTCTTTTCTATATTTACATTAACAATGCATAATTCTTTAATCCTGCACACCTTCCTGATGTTAAATAGTCAAATTATATTAGCCTTAGTTTAGAAATTATATGTTATAAATTCCAGTTATAAGATTAAGGTGCATTTGTTTTTGGAAATTAAAATGTACACAAAGTAGGAATCAAAACTTAGATCTCAAAATACAGCAGTAGACAAGCAATCACATTTCTTGAACCCCCCGCTCAAGGAAAATGAGTTGGTTTTGCCAGTTTACCATCTTTCAAACACCACAAAAGAACTGTTCATTCCTACCTCCAGTTTCATTCACTTTTACAGCCCTACTGTTTCTTCATCACGTAAATAAGCCTTTTCCCAAACTTTCTTTGCAACTATTGCCTTAGTAGTTCATAATTTGAGGTGCCTTTAAAGGAACACATCACCAAAAATGATATATTTTTAATATGTTACTAATTCCATGTGGTTTGTACTGATGCCCAAAAAAAAATTTAATCTAATTTTTTCACAGAGAATGGAGAAAACAACAGAATGGGAGCCTATCATAACCAGTGCTTGACAGCAGCAAACTACTGTATATAAAAAATGTCCATAAAAGTACGGAAGACAGGAATCTTGACCAATGAATGAGGATGCAGCATCTCTTCAATTCAAAAGTGTGATCCATGAAAGTCCATGACAACATTAGATTAAAATATTTTCTCTGTCATTGGGGTTGGTGACAAGATTGGCACTGCAGCCACCGTAAAAAAAAAACTCACACTGTTCCACTGAGGTGTCACCTTCTGCAGTCAGGTTCCAATCCAAGTGGTTTGTTTTGCTGCAACGAGTTATTAGTGCTTGCTCCTAACTTTCTCCTCTTCCTCTGCCATCACTACAAACAAAATGGAGTAGGTAACATATGAAAAATATTATTTTTCAACAAAGTATTCCTTGAAGACTCAACCCAGGGTCATTGCTGGTCATATTCAATAACTGTTTCTGGTGTTTGGACACCCTGACTTGGGTTCAGGGACATCAGGATAGAACTTCTACTTAGCCCTTGTACCTTTGAGGCCAGCGTTCCCAATAAAGGGCCATATCTCTTTGTTAGTGACAGTGCGTTGCCACCTAATAGGCTGAATGATGGGCCTTCTTCACCATGGGCATCACAGTCCCAGTTTTACTGACTGGGGAACATGTGTTTCCATCAGTCATCTGGGACGTTTTGCCCTGTGCTATTCCAGTGCTACTTTTTTCCTAGACAATCCCAAGCCAACCAGGCAATCCTATACAACAAGAAAAAAATATAAGGCATGAAATATTTGTCCATGTTTATTAAAGCTCACCCATTCATGCTGCATTTCCTTTTGTTATGGCTTATACTCAGATATATAGTAACTTACGGAAGTAAGTATTTTATGCAAACATATTGGAAAACATTGAACAGTTGTAACAATTTTCATGCATTCAATTCAATTTTTTTAATTTTCAAACCTGCTCCTTCTAATACAGGATTATATGGAGCTGGTGGAATTTGTTGCATGGCTAAAATCACTGTCCAAAATTAACTAATATATAAATAATAAAGAAAATGTTTAATAACCACATTGAAAATGTAAAAAAGCAAAGTACAAAACTGATAACAATAACACCCATAGTTTCAAATGTCTTAAATATTTGATATTTGACATACTGTATTACTCCCTGAGGGGAAATTGTCTTTCCGCATGATCTTTGGGAGTTAAAGTGCAGGGTCAGCTATTGTGCAGAGCCCCTGGAGCAATTTTCAGGTTAATGTGGTTTGGGATTTGACTACCTGAGGCTGAATCCTCAAAAACTATAGCTTTCTGATTGCAAAATGAAGACGAGTATAGTACATGCATATACTCAGTGGGGTAATACTACACAAGCGATTGCTTTCAGAAATTGAATTTTTCAGACTACTGTAGGGGATGCAAGACAAACAAGTACACAAACATCGCAGAGCACACAATTCATAACAGCAAAAGAAACAGCCACACTGTTTATATTATGGGCATGTAATGGATAGAGCATACTATAGTCCATACAGTCAAAAACCATGACACTTTATGAATATAGTTAACTATATAGTAATAATTTTATTGGCTTAGGTTGAGTTGTTGAGTCAAATTCTTTCTCAACTGACATTTATACAGAGTGTGTTTCCTCTCACAATGTTTCCACAGCTTTTGGGACTTGTTTTTATCCATCACTTTGTACTCTTGATAATGTTAAGGCTTTTTTGCTTAAATCAGTACTTCTAACTGAACTATTTGCAAACTGAGTGCTACTTTACCGTAGCTTCACTTGTTACTTTAAAGTTAAAAGCTGCCAAACTCTCCATGAATAAGGCATGGAAGGCATAATGCAATAAAACTAGCTGGATAATTTTAACGGTAGTTTTCAAAATTACTTATGGAGTTGCCTATGGGTGTCTAGATTCCCTTACCAATAACAGCAATGGCTAATAAGCATATAAGCAGATTCAAAATAATCCTTCATGACATAGGTTTTTAGAATACCAAACCAATTCTGCTTCACTTGGTGTGAATTATTTATAGTATTCGGGTTTTAATGCATATTAGTTAAATAATAATTTGTTAATCATTCGCCAGACATATAGTGTCTGTATCTAAGGAGTTGTTGTCAAGTCCCTTCACTTCTCTTCTTGCTAAGAGAGCTGGCATTTCATTTCAGCAACTTCTTTGTCAGTTCTCTTGTCCTTTTCTTGTCCACCTTAGCATTGGGTTTATTACTTCATCTACTGTTTTTTTTTTTTTTTTTGCTTAATGGAGCATTTTAAGTGAAACCTTTATTTTAGTATCTTTTTTGGATTATTCTCAACCTTCATGTATGTTTCAATAACCCTAATGTCATAAATAAGCTAGACACCATAACCTATATTATGTCCCAGTATTCAAGTTCATTTTGTATAATTGCATGATAGTAAGTCTGTTGTATCCACTTGGTCTTTTTTATTATGCAAAAAACATTCAAAGCACAGGCTCATAGATATAATATATCCCAGGTTTTTACATTTTTAATCTAAACAAATGTATGTGTACATTTGATAGGAAAATCATAAAATGTTTTCATAAAGAACACCTAGACTTGACTGTATGCCTCTTCATTATGTTTGCATGCCATGTGAGATCCATCTGATGCCTGTCAAATCTCGTAGCACTTTGTCATTGTTACCTGTCATGTGTACGAGAATGCACTGCAAAACCTTTCTTATTAGGCTGTGGTTTAGCACAGCCTGAATGTAAAGAGCCCAAGACTAATTTGCATGAGTGGTGTACATTTTCTGTTTCTCTGAGCTGTGTAATGGAGGCAGTCACACCGTAAATTATTGCCTTTTGTATAACCACCAATGTTACATTCAAAGAGTGTTCTAAAAGATAATGCAAAAGTACATGACACTGTATGAGATGCCCTTATCATAGGTTTGCAGCATAGCGCACAACGTCTGCTACATTAACCTTATAGGCCTAATATAAATAGCATCAAAAGAATACATTAAATTATTTGAACTTTTTTTTCATTCATGTAATAAGCACCAAAGCTAATTCAAATGCAAAGTTTTACTCTGGTACATTTGCCTCACCAGACATAATGATCATAATGATTATCGTAAGAGGCTTCTTTCTGTTTCTCTACTTTTATTTTTACTAGTAGCTCTTCATTTTTTTGCCTCTAATATCTTGTATAAGTGACTTCCCTTTCTGCTTCTGTGAAACATCTACGAGCAAATTTTACCAGGCTGTAAGCCAGTCGCAGTAATTCATACTCTCTAAGGAGGGTCACTTCTACTAACCATGGCTTGACCAAACAACCAATGTATAGCCCATGTTCAACCCACCTTGCATTTTTGATCCCCTAGTCTCATTTTACATGTTGGAGGGTACTTCTCTGGCATCACTGCAAAATGGCAAAAAAACATGAGTTGTAATATTGCTTTGAAATCTCCACATAATGTATGTGCACCCAGGCTATAATGGCACTTTGCCCAATCCAGTTCCCATTACATCTGTAACAAAGGCACGTCTCATGTAACTGTTTTTATCCTAGCTTGCTTTGAGACCAAGCAGTGGTCACAGCATTTCTGCATCTGTCTGGGCCTGCAGGGAGGGTTATTTGGCAAGAATTAACTTTTACATGCTAACATAAGAATTTCAAAAAATCTTAACCACCGTTTTTAATTGACTCTTCCCTGACAGTTGCTGCTGCTTTTGATTACACATTAATAACAATTTCTTAACAAAATAAAAAAATTCGAAATGTATAAATCTTTTTAAATTAAACTTTAACATGAGCTTCTCAAAAACAGCTTAATTCAATGCAGGCTGGCAGGGAACTGAAGCCTATCCCAACAAAACTGGATGCAAGGCAGGAATCATCTTTGCACGGGGGCACCATTTCATCTCCAGGCGCACTTGCACACAAGCCCACACTCACACAGAGCTAATTCTGAATAAACAGTCAACCCAACAAACACATCTTCAGGATTGTTTGAGGAAAACTGGAATGTCCTGAAAAAATACACTTGGACATGGGGAGAAAATGAATGAATTACACAGAGTAGGAGGCAGTGCAAACATCTGTACACCAAGGGCTGCCCTTACATGGCTTTACATTTATTCTAAATTTATTTCCCAAAAACAGGTGTACCTTTGTGCAGCTGAGCGTTTTGAACTATTACACTTTTCTGTCCTTCTAAATACTTTTTTTGTATGAGTGTTGGAACTAAATATTAAAAACAATTGGCAATTAATAAGAGATCGAAATGTTAGTATGTTCTATTTAAATTTAAAAGATGCAGTATGTATGAAGTGGAAGAACTAGCTTATTCTGTACCGTACGCTCAAAACGCAAATAACAAGTTTACCTCTCTTCCACAGTGTCTTGCAAAATCAGTATATTTCTAACTCAACAGAAAGATCTGAAACATACCATTAATTAAATAAAGAGTAAAAAATAAAGACTTAAATGAGCTTTTAAGAAATTTCTTTGAGCAACTACCAGCAGTTACAGCATCCCCAAGGACTACATATGGCAAGTCCTGATTTAAAGTCAATGCGAAATGGTAAAAGAATGCTTTATTCTTGAAAGCTCTATAAAACTGTCCCGGCCTAGCCATTAAATAATGCATGTATCTGAGGTAGAAAATAAAATATCACTTTAAGTAAAAGGAAAAAGGGATGCTAGAGCTGAAACTGTTTAATGCTCATTTCAGTAATTACCATATACCACCTGGATTTGAGCAGTCCAAATGATTTGTTCAAATTACGTTTTACACCTCTAAATTTTTATGCTGTGCATGCCATTTACTGTTCTTATTTGTTCAATAACTAAATACTAATTGCATTGTTATGATTATGAATAATTTTACACAGAGTTCTAATTATCTCAGTATTAAACAAACAAAGACATATAATCCATCCACAACAGCTATTGCGATTTGACACCCGGTATAGCTAAGCATGGCTGTGCCAGCTCACTACAACACTGGGGATTTCTTTGGAAGTACAAGATTGTTGCTACTTTATGTATACTGCAAGTGTTGTGCTAGTAGGAAGTGGCCTTCCCCCCAGACTAGAAATGATTGCTAATATCACTGTGCTATGGAACTGTTTTCTTTTTATTTTGGCAGACACATTAGATTAAGAGTACCTTACTTTTCTGACATACATTTACACTCTTCCTAACACTAAAAAAGCTATCAGCACTTTTCTAGAGTCCTAGTTAAGTTCTACTGTTCAATTCTCACTCTGGGATCCTAAAAACATGTCCTAACAGTCATTTTTTTTTTGTTAAAGAGTAACCACCATAATTCTTTAAGTTGGTTCTGCATTTTAGTAGTCTGAGGCCCTTCTTCAAAATCTTAATAGTAAATTATGACATTTATGTTGGGAGCTTTATAAAGTAACTGAAGTTACATTATACCTTTTTCCAATTTCTAATATATTTTGGACAAAGATTTACCTACATTCTAATTTTTTTCCAGTAACAATTTTTATTCTGTAATAAGCCTTTATAAACTATTAAAATGAATACATAATTTCCAGTTTAGGTACTTAAAAAGATCTACAATTAATGAATTTATGATTTCTCTATATATAAAGAAGCATAAAATAATGTTGGTTAATGACGTGTTAATGAAAGCAGTTATAGAGTATGTAACTAGTAGGTGGTGACAGCAGGCCCCAAAACCACAGACACAATGTTACCCAACACAACTTCGAGTTCAAAATAAGGTTTTTTTATTTGTCACCAACCTTTCCAAGTGAACACAGCCAATAAATACACAGCAAAATGCTCTTCTACTCCTTCCATCCTCCTGGTGAGTCTCGCCCACTGACTCCCAACTATGACTCACTGAGGAGAGGCTTCTTTTAAGCTGGACCCAGGAAAGCTTCTAGGGTCACAGCTGTGGTCATCCAGAGTACTTCCAGGTCATACAGAAATCAAGGCAGTCTTCCCCCAACAGTACCCTCTTGCGGCACCCAAGGACCCCGACAGGGCTGTTCTTCATCACTCCAGCTCCCATGCAATCCTGCGGGAGTCCTAACTGTAATCAGCCTGAAGCAACACTTCCACCTATCATGTGGGAGAATGAACTGCCGCTGGCTTGTATGTTTGCCAGTCCATCTGTTAGCTTTTTACCCTGACTGGGATAAGGATCACTAACCATCCCGGTCAGGTTGCAGCTTCTTCCATGCTATCTTTCCATAATGGCCTCCAGGCTGGTAAAATAATTACTTTCTGTCCCAGTCAGGATGCCAGTCCCTTCTCCTATGAGTGATACACTGTTTCCCCAAGGTAGAAAGGTTGTGCATCAACCAAGTAAAGTCATATGATAGATAAAAACAGGTTGACTGTAAAAATCCGGTCAGAATAACATAAGTGTTTGGTACTGCAATTGATCTCTAAAAGTTTCATTTTGCTAAAGACAATGCATACAGTAAAGAGAGCAGCAAGTAGAGCTACTACCACTTTGGGTAATAGGGCATTCTGGATGGAGTTTTCCATCCTCTTTATAAGGGCTGTGCTTTTTCCCCTAGAGTTCTACCACATGTTGTTAAAATGAATACAAATGTACATCGATACCTTGTGAGTATGCATGATTTCAGAATGCACCTGCAATATACTGACATCTATTCAAAGGCTGGCACCTTCCTTTCTAAAAAAAAGGAAAAATCAGGTTTCCAAAATGGGTGGACAACTGAGAAAGTGTGGTAAACAGAAAAGAGGTTTCAGATTTTATTTTGCAATCTCTCTGTTTCTCAGTCTCTTTCTTCCTAAATATGTGTATGTGTGCATGTGTCTGTATGTACAGTATGTACATCTGTACTGTATATACCCTCACTGGCCACTATTAAGTGTACCTGTCTAGTACCAGGTGATGCAATCTTTTGTCTGCAGAACAGTCTGAATTCTTCTAGGTATTGATTTAGCAAGGTGCTGGTCTCCTTGGAGTTTTAAGTCACTGCTGACTCAGTTGACTCACATCATACATTTCCTCCAGACTGTTCAGCCACTTATGCATGTTGAGAGTCTTCCACTCCACTTGACCCTAAAGCTGTTCTCATAGATTTAATTCTGGTATTGTGAGGCCAGCAGAGCTAACTAAATTCCCTGCCATGTTCAGGAAAGCACCTTGGAATGATACATGCTTTGTGATATTATGGATTTTCCTGCTAAAAGTATTAATTTAAAAAAGGTTATTCTGTGGTCATAAATAGACACACTTAATCAGCAGCAATGGTACATATGCTTTTGCGTTAAAATAGTCCTTACTTGTTATTTGAAGGCTAAATTTGTGCTAAGAAAATAATCCGAACTCTATTAAAATACTCTGTCACCACCAGCTGGTACTTTTGACACAAGGCAAGACGGTTTCATGGGTTTATAATGGAGCCCCAAATGTTGTCCCTACTAATCCAAATGCCAGATTTACTAGAGCAAGTGACATATTTCCAAATTTTAATCATCCAATTTTGGTGATCATTTGTCCATATTCCTGTTCTTATCTGACACAAGTGAGACCCGGCATGTTCCATCAATCCATCCATTATCCAACCCACTATATCCAAGTACAGGGTCACGGGGGACTGCTGGAGCCAATCCCAGCCAACACAGGGCACCCAGGCAGGGTGCCAGCCCACCGCAGGGCACATACCCACACACCAAACACACACTGGGGACAATTTAGAATCGCCACTGCACCTAACCTGCATGTCTTTGGACTATGGGAGGAAACCAGAGCGCCCGGAGGAAACCCATGCAGACACGGGGAGAACCCCGGCATGTTCTTCTACTCCTTATTTCTTCTTCATCACGCTCCAAACTGTACTGTAGATGCCCTTCTCTACTCCACTGCTGTTCTTTCAGTATTCATGGCCTTTTTTCTAACTCAGAAAAGGTTGGCCGCTTTTCTCTGACATCTCTTAACCACAGGCCTGCCACTCCCTGGATGTTTTATTACTTAAAGTAATCTCTATAGATAGTAGTGCTTGAAAATCCCAGGAAAGCAGCTGTTTCTGAGATTGCAGAACTAACATGACTGGCATCAAAATTCATGTTCTAATTAAAGTCATACAGGTAATAGGTTGTGCCTATTGTAGTGTTTCTTCAAGCAACAAGTAAACCACTTGACCCTGTTTAATATGACATATACAAAGAGTTACAGCAACATGATGGACCTTTTGGAGGAGCAGTCTATTTGCAGGTGTAGCTAAAGTAGTGGGTGCTCAATTTATACATTATATTTGTGCCACGGATTGCATGTTTATTTTGTCCTTATGAAAGGAGCCTTCAAGAATTCAACAGGGGCAACTGTGTGTCATTACTCACTTGACCACAACATATATATATTGTAACAAAGGCGCTATATAGGCGCCTGACCCAACACAGAAAGACACGGAGGCACGTATAAAAAGTACAAAATACTTTTATTTTTCTTCAGCTGTGGGACACGTCTTCCCTGTGCCACACAGCCCAAACACAGTCCCAAAGCACCAACACTAAATCACAACACAACACAACACACTCTTCTTCCTCTACCACCACTCCTCCACAAGCGTCGTCGTCCTCCTCCTCCTCCTCCTCGTCCTCGTCCTCGTCCTCCCAACCCTGGCTCCTCAAGTGGTGGTGGCTGGCCCTTTTTATAACCCACCCGGAAGTGTTCCAGGTGCTTGACCACCTGGTCCTAATTGCACCTCCGGGTGGGGCTGAAGATTCATCCAGCCAGGCTGCTGAGTCCATGCAGCTCCCCCTAGCGGCCAACCAAGCCCCCAACCAGGCTGTGGAGGACTTTGCACATTTGCACCACCCTCGCTTGTTAGTGTCCTCATTGCACTAGTCCTCGGTTTTATGACTACCAACATCCTGGGTACAAGACATGCCAAGCTGTGGGCACCCTGACATTATATTTCTTTTCAGGCCAGACCTAGGATTACTTCCAGGGCCACAATGTTGCCTCTAGGGAGCACTTTCAGATCTGGATGAATCTCTACAAGACAGGCAAGCCTACCTGTAGCAGCTCTCTCTGTCAGCTCTCAAAGACCCATGCAGAGTTACCTATTGGGACTACAACTACCATGTTGTCCTGCAAGGGTAAATATGGGAGTGTCAATGAGAATGATGCTGTCACCCAGTGTTATGGGAGAATACAAGGTCCCAGGAGGAAATTGTAGACTGTTTCCCTTTTTGGCCTCCCAACTATAC
>JANRMT010062792.1:100195883-100217388 GCA_026402145.1 Polypterus bichir lapradei
TATCTATCTATCTATCTATCTATCTATCTATCTATCTATCTATCTATCTATCTATCTATCTATCTATCTAACAACTGTGACAAGAACATGCCATTAAGCTTGTACATCCTAGTCACCTAGATCATATAAAATAACATCAAGTTAAGATGTGAAGGTCCATGAAGTTCTACACTTTGGCACACTACTTCAAAGTTTAGGATCAACAGGTCTAGGATGCTCTAAGCTGAAAAGTACACCAAATGCATAAAACAAGCTAGAATCTATTACAGTATATTTCACAATTCTCTGTATATCTCCTGTGCATATGTTTCACTGTAGATATCAATGTCTCTTAAAATGAGAATTCAGATACATACTTAAACCCACTCATGGTGAGTCCAATGTCATCACTTCTCCTCAAAATTATAAATAAACTGCAGAATTCTCAGCATTAGCACATCAGTAAAATGCTAAAAGATGAAATCTGCTAAAAGATAAAAAGTCAGAAATATAAACAAATTTAAGTATAAAACCACAATCTATAGCTAGTAGAGCATCACTATAAAAATACTTTGAACTTTGAAAAGGGACTTTCAGATAGGGATGTTCTCATTCATTGCCCAATAAACCACAATCACAATACCTCTGGGTTTTTCAAGCCAGTTTGTAAAGCTGCAGAGTCAAACAGATACAAGGAATACTTTTCACCAGATAATGTTTTCACTGAATTTTCATTAACTTATAATCTCTAAATGTATATCTCTCTTAGACAACACTCTAAGTAATGTTTTATATCACATTAACTGCCATAGCAGCCAATGAATGATCCTACTGGGACAGGATTCCTGTGCAATTCAATGTAAGAGTGAGATCCCACTTGAACACACATCTCTTGTACATGAGAGAATTTTCTGGAGTGGTTTCTTTATTTATACACATGTGTCTGAGATGTTGTTAGCATATGACTGCATACCTGAAATTTTGACTAGGTGGCACAATTTGAGATATTTTCTGTGGACAGTTTGATATTTTTTGCTAGTATTCAATGTGGGTTCTCAATTGATGCCCACTGTGTCAGAAATTTTGAGCTGTTTGTCCTCCATGAAAATATATGATTGAAAGATTTGTCAGCTATTACTTTCAAACAGAGCAGGGTAAGTAACAGATAATAAAAATATAATTTTTGGGTAGAAAATTCCTTTAAGTCTCAAAGCAGTTTAAAGAAAATCTAACCATCATCTCTTTCAAGCAGCTCTATGCTAAAACCTTCAGGTCTGAAAGTATGCAAAAAAATAAAAACCTTATTTTCAAAACCTTAAGGTTTCCCTCCAAATCCAACTTCTGCCAGCATATTTAATATGCACAAAGTTCTTTCAATATTCCAATATATTATTTAAGCAGTAGTATTCTCAAATTCTGCTGTGATCCACTGGATTGTTATGAAAAATATGTACAGTAAGATAATAAATGTAACAAACACTGTTCATGTTCTCAATCTGTGCTGTAAAGGGACCAAAATATGGGCTCTGATAGTAGAATTCCCCTTATCAACATTTGAGCAATTATATTCCCATGCAAATACCAGAAGGTCGGTGCTCAAAAGGTGTAATGTTTGTACGTTTTTAATTGATTCCTGTGGAAAGTTATTCCCACCACTCAAAAAAATATTGTTCTAACTTACAAAAGTATTGTGTTATGTTGCAGTGTTTCTTGCATTATTGCACAAAAGTACTTAATTATAATGCAAAAGATATTCCCTGGTGTGGTCGGTGTCATGGTGCATTCCCATGTTCCACACATTTTGTGACAACTAGTGAGGGATACATTAAGCATATACACACATTTAATCAAGTGACAAGTAGTGAGCAAAAGTCATAGGTATACATTTAATTCTGCATGTGCTGAGGGGTACATTTACTAATCTACACATTTTAGAGTCACAGGGAGCCAGTCTTTAGTGCATTTGGTAATGTCAGTTCATCTTATTTTTTTTCTTAATGGATAGCACTGTCAGTATAACTGCAAGAAATGTAGTTGAGTGCAGCCTGTTGTCATGTGACTTGCTGTACAACTGAAGAATTTGTTTTTCCTTCATTCTGTTTTTCACTGACTTCATCCATTTGGTTTTATGTTTTGCCGACCATGATTTCAAAACAGTTTTAGAGTAACATTTCTTTGAACAAGGCCCCAACCAAGGTTGTCAGATTTCCAAAATCACAGATCGGGACAGCCAAGACTTCATGTGACCAAAATGATGTCAAGGAACTAAGGAAGACAAAAAAGTAGATTGTTTTAATTAAATTATAATTATAGATGTGACCCGACATTTGCGCAATAGACATATAAGCACCGACAAAATAGCGGCGATTAAAACGCGACGTCAAAATTGCGCCGACAAAATCGCGAAAGTTTCATTAAATATGAATTACTAGTTTAAAGCATATATAATAATGTTTATTTTAGAAGTCAATATTATGAGACGTGGCATGCCATCAGCACGGCACGCAGATAGTCCTTAAGATCACGCCCTGCATATGTAGGAAGAATTGCAGCAAGACGTCTTGATAGTTGAGCGTATTTAGACTTGCTGGCTGCCTGACTGCTGGTAATTCCGCTTTGTATACAACACGTTATGCCAACGCTGGACTGAGTTATTTGTTCGCGGCATGCCATCAGCAGTTATAACAGTTATAACCTAGCACATAATGTGTACATAATGCGCATGTACGCGTCCCACTCTCTTGGCCTCTCTCGCAATTTTGTCGTGGCAATTTTGTCGGCGCACATTTGTCGAAAACCAGTTAGTGGGTTTGTCGGCGCTCATTTGTCCGTCGCGGTTTTGTTGGGGCGCATATGTCTATCACGCTTTTGTCGGTGAACCATTATAGATATATAAACATGTATATTCTAAATTTACACACAAGCACCAACAGCCATGATAAGCATGAGAAATGTACAACAATATGAGCACACAGCGTGCATGAACACATACAATTCAAACACTTGGATTCAGCTGACATATTTTATTCATAAAAGGTGGTATGCCAGGCTGTCTACAGAAATTTAGCAAGCCTCTTTTACTACATATTCAATTTAACAATTGAAATAAGTTTTTTTTTCTACATAAAATTTTTGTTCAATTGGGGATATTCAGTGTGAAAATTGAATTAATTTTTTTTTTTTAACATACAATTTTTGTTCAAACGGGATTTTCAGAGACAATACGGGACTAGGGATTTGTCTTTTGAGCTCAAGACAGCCCTGGTCCCAACTGGGGAAAGGAGAATTTGCAGTTGAAAGGAATCCAATTAAACCAATTCTTCTATTTTTGCATATGATAACAGAAAACTAAATATTTTTTATGCCCATTTTATTTGTTTTCGTGTGGATGAGCTACTTATTTAAGGCAGAAGAACAGAAAGGGCCACTCATAATTGCAGTGGGGTAGCTATGTTTTTCTTATTACTACTTTATACTTGACTGAGTGATTAATTTGGTGTTAGCCTCTCATTAAATAGTTTTAAAAGGCATGGATTTCTGTGATTATTGATAAATGCATCATTAGTTTTTGTTTTTTTTTTTTGTTTTTTATTTATAAAGCAGTGCTGAGTTTAATTTATACTAACTTCAAGGAAACTACATGGTCACTTGATTTAGCTAACCACAAATGCAGTCATTGCCTGAGCAATTTATCACACTTTCCTTATGTACTGCTTTTAATTCCTTTTATAAATAGGTCCAGGCCTTTCTTGCTTCATTCTTTTTTATATAGTAAGCGTCAAGCAAAAAACATATGTGTACCTTGTCCTGCATTGTCCAAATTGGCTGACTGACTATCCAAGTATGGTACAGTCTGCATTGTGCATATTATGTTTTATTAATATATGTATTTTTTTTTCACTTTCACCACCTTGCTATTAAAGTAATGGAAAGGGTAAAAAGGCAATGTATCATTCGACAAGGCCATTAAGGTCAATTTGAACCCTTTACATTACATTCTCAGACCTGCTTAAACCAGTTCAGGGCTGTGGGGTGCTGAAGTCTATCTGGCTGAATGAGGTGCAAGCCTAGACCAATCTGGGAAAAGAGGGTATTTTTAACGGGGGGGAGGCTTGGCATGATAATGTCGTTAAACTACATATAACAATATACCTCCTTTTTCCTTAAGATTTCTCTTTAAATTTTGTTGAATCGTATCATTTGTAAGATGTACAATTTCATTTTTCTTTCTTCAAGTGTTATTAAAAGTCACATGTTAACATACTGATTTTTAAGGCATTCAGTACATCTGAACAGGTTTAGTTTTATATTAAAACAAAAATATGTTGTCTTGAAAATGTGTAAAGAGTTCTCACAAATACAGAGTGGTACATATTTTTGTAATACGGAGCAAATTAAATATCTTAAATAAATAGAAGGAGAAATATTCTCTTACTGTGTTAAGCATAGGTATGGGAATACAAGCAAAATATGTATCAGTGAGTGTGCCTTTTAAGATTTAAATGCAGTTTGTTTATCTGTAATAGCATTATGTGCCAAAGCTCCCAAAGGAGAGCCGGACGTCAGTTCATACAATTGAGAAATATTGAATTGACTGACACAAGACAGGATGATTACAATGAAAGTTGTAGTTAGGGAAAATTATTACGATCAACCTTTTTATTCTCTTACTCATGCTGTCAGTTTCTCCCTAAGCACTCTAATGAGGTGCTCACTGTGCATGTGTCTAACATACAAAAGAGTCTACAGTTTCTCCAAGATATGCAGTAGACATTTAAATTAAATACACATTGTCATTCTTTCTTATATCACCTGGTAGTAGCAGATTATGAATGTTTTATGTTGTATTATGTTATTCAAAGGAGCAATAATTGTAAGTCGTCTTCTTTGAATTACAATAGAATAGCCAATGATTTTACACATTTTGTTGTGTATTTTAGACATGATTTTTTTTTATTACTTTTTCAAGAAATCTTTCCAAAAAAATGCAATTCAACATAACATTTTCAACCCTGCTTATTCCAATTTAGGGTTGTGGGAATCCAATGCCTTTCCTGGCAACAATGGGCACAACCCAGGACACATCCCTGGATAAACTCCATGCAGGCAATGATCAGGCACAGGATTCAAACCCAGGATGCTGGATTGATGACACAGTACTGCTGATCATTATGAAGTGTAGTGGTCAAATACATTTTCTTATAAAAAGTTTACTAGCTTCCAACTTTGCCCTTGTGCCCTTGCTAAATGGCATATTTTAAAGTAAAAGTGGCATTTACTATATATATACTCTATTTAAAATTTATTTGAGTTATGCCACTATTGCTTGTCTGTTTGTTCAGACTGAAAAGAGTCAGTCCTGAAATACATCTAATATTTTTTCTCTTGGGCGGCACAGCGGCGCAGTGGGTAGCGCTGCTGCCTCGCAGTTAGGAGACCCGGGTTCGCTTCCCGGGTCCTCTCTGCGTGGAGTTTGCATGTTCTCCACGTGTCTGCGTGGGTTTCCTCCCACAGTCCAAAGACATGCAGGTTAAGTGGATTGGCGATTCTAAATTGGCCCGGGTGTGTTTGTGTGTGTCCTGCGGTAGGTTGGCACCCTTCCCAGGATTGGTTCCTGCCTTATGCCCTGTGTTGGCTGGGATTGCCTCCGGCAGACCCCCCGTGACCCTGTGTTCGGATTCAGCGGGTTGGAAAATGGATGGATGGATTTTTTCTCTTAATTTTCATTGGGTATTTTGTATTAGATTTAAATTAGATTAGATAAACGTTATTAATCCCAAGGGTAAATTCATATGCATACAGCAGCAGAATCATAAAAACAAGAATACAGACTCACAGGACAAATAATATAATCAATATGTAAAATAAATAAATAAATAAATGCAAATGCATATTGTACAGATATTTCAAAATAGTATTTCAAAATAAACTTAACAAATGCCCCGGGAGGAAGCATTGAAATGTCTGAAAAACAGTCAAGATTTATTGTGCATTTAATGAGCAGCAGACTTCCCTTTAGTCCTGCTGAAGTCTTAATTCATTGCCATTTTCTTTTCACATTCAGTCTCATCAGAATCAACATCTGATTGATTCTGTCGACATTTAAATAGCAGAGACACTTGGCCGAATTGTTAAAGTTTCTTTAGCTTCAAAATGTGTGTTTAAAAAACAGCCAATTTGCTTATACACTAGTGTGAGACTGAAAAATCAATCATAAAAGTCTGAAAATTGCTAATGACTTTTTACAGGTTATCTTTGCTGCCATTTGGCAGCATAACAGGGAGTGTGAGTTCAAGAAATTGAGTTAAAAGCAGCAGCCTTGAAGAAATACGCTTGAGGTTAATATTTTGCACAGTGTCTGACTAAACATATTTAAAGAGCAGTTTTTATTATTTTAATAAACACAGCAAGATATATTACTAAGGTTTCTTTTTGCTTTCTTAATGGAATAGGCCTAGTGTATTGTTTTTCTTTTTTCTTTTTTTTTTTTAATCCAGCGCTGCACTGTTCATCAGGCTCAGTTGATTTCCTGAGCCTGCATTTCCTAGCCCACAGAATTTTCAGTACTGATCCGCACAGCCCGGAGAGAATGTTGATTCTAATTGCTTCTAAATTCCTAAGTAAAATATGTAATTGCTAGTGACTGATAATGATCATGTGCAGTAGTACTTTCTTCTTCCAAATTGTTCTTTTTCTTGATGTCAATTTTTTTTTCTTCATCATAAATAAAAGCTGGAGGTTAAAACATATACTGATATATAAACAGAAAGGAAGACATTTATGTAGATGTGAAGTTATGTCCAGAATTGGTGCAGACCAATATTGGCAGCACTTCCAGCTAGGTATTTAATTTATCTTGGTATTTTATTACACAATATACACCTAACCTCTACACACTGCAACTACATCATAAGGCAACATTGTTACTTTATCATCCTCTCCATTTTAAGAACATTCCACAATTTGACAATATATTTCCATTTCTCTGTCCATTTTCTCAGTACAGGGTCATAAAAACCTGGAGCCTATGCCAGCTTTAATATTTAAAAAGCTAAAAATCAGTCCTGGATTGAACACAAATAAAATTACTGCAAGCTAACTAGACTATCACCAGGCTGTCACTTGACATTCTGACCTGTAATGTCCCTGCTGATTTATCAAAAATGTATTCTTATCCATTTCTTTGTCACAAGGAGCTAGTGCCCATTTTGGCAGTACTGGACATAAAGCTTCAAGTAGCTTTGAATGGCATACCAGTCTATCACCAGCCACACAATATAACAAGAATGAAAATTCAAAATGTATATGTATATATATATACATATACGTATGTTCCATATGATGTATAATTTCAGTTACCGTGGATACAGTTAGTTACAAGCAAAGATGCACTCATGTACAAGTTCTGGGTCAGTACAGAAAATCAATCTTTCAAAGTTTACAGTATATACTGTTAAGGAAACAAAGTAAAGATGTACAGTAGATTGGTGCGAATGGAACACAGTGTGGTATCTTACCATCCCTTATAACAGTATTTTTAATATTAAATATTAAGTTTTCTGCGGTGGGCTGGCACACTGCCCGGGGTTTGTTTCCTGCCTTGTGCCCTGTGTTGGCTGGGATTGGCTCCACCAGACCCCCGTGACCCTGTAGTTAGGATATAGCGGGTTGGATAATGGATGGATGGGTATTAGGTTTTAAAACACAGTGTGGATTTTAATCTGAAATGGATATCTGCATTGAAATACCATAGCTGTACTTCTCTTCACATACTTTCACTATTTAGTTTTTATTTTTATTAAACCTAACATCACACTATTACATCAAAAAATAATAGAAACAAGAGTACACAGTACAAGTTTCAAGAAAACTGACATATTTTAGAATAATATGTAACACCTCACCTCTGCCCAGTTCAGAGAGTCATACAGACTAAAAAGACGCTATGAAATTCCACATGTATATCAAAGACAACAAGACAGAGGCAGAGGCCCCGGCAGGCTTTTTTAAACAGCATTTCAGTTTTGGTTAGGGCTATTCCAGTTAAGTAAGATGTGCTGTAGCACTAGCTTTGTAATGTAGGAGATCACAATGGATTTATCATGGCTTAATATTATCCCAAAAAATGAGATATCCCTGTTCCTCTGCAACAAGAGCTTTTTCTGCATTCAGAGATCTCTCATGGTTTGGCTACTGTAGAGGTAGGCATATACTACTGTACAGTATATCATTCCTCAAAGGTTACACAATATACAGTATGTCTACCTTTGACAAGTCCAGTTTCATCTTGTGATACTATCTGAAAGAAATATTGATATTTTTCAGATACTGTTTTTTTTAATTCATTATGCAGATTGCAAAGACTTTCAGTTTCTAGATACATGAGTAAAGCCTACCTAGATTAGATAAACATGTTAAATTCTTCTAAGCATTCTTGATCTATGTGAGTTGCATGATATTTATAATCAAACCAAATAAATGTAATAAAGTATACACTTTCTTTCTGCACTATTGCTTAGTTCCTAAAAATGGAAACATCATGTTCTGCACCAATGAATATCACACAATAGAGTTTATTTTATTGCATTTTCTCTGAATATCTTCACTTTCTCAATTAAACTAACAAAGGGGCTGAAGGCAGTGATGCAGTTATCTCAAGTTTTCTTTTCTCATTTATATATGAAGTATTTTATGTGCTTGTTCAAGAGAACTTCTTTTTGATGAATAGTTGGCTTTATTATCTTTTTTTATTTAACCCTTACCAAGTAAGACATTTAAAGATCACAGTATTGAATACTTTTGTGCCCTGTTGTTGCTGGCAGTCAGGGTAAAAAATGATCACATTTTATCAGTACCAATATGTCTTCTGATTTATCTTTCGTCACTAATTATGGGTCAGCATCAGAGATGAGAAATGATCATTTATAGAATTCTTGATTCCCATAAAATGTAATGGGATATCCTAGATAGTATGCAAAGATTTCTTACTTGCCTATTCCGCAGATTAGGTTAACTGACAGTTCTAAACTGCCTGTATGTGAATGTGTCTCTGTACGTGATTGAGCTCTGCAATGGACTTGTGCTTTGTTCATGGCTGATTCCTGCCTTTCACTTTTTGATGCCATAATGAGTTTCAATCTCGCAATGACCTTGAATTGGAGTAGTGGAATGAACAATGTGTGTTATATATCTGACATATTCTTGTATATAATAATTACTTAGCTTGTTAAAGCAATGAGCATGGTAACAACACCAAATGAAATAAAGTCATGATTGGGGGAGAGAGTGAGAGAGAAAGAACTCCTCCCTAGTAACAAATGTGCTAGTATTTGATTAGATGAACTTTTTGAAATACCATATCCACCACACAACGGAAAGTAAAATGAGAAAAAGATACCCTGTGGCTTTCAGAATTGTATGACTGTGATGTGATCTAAGTGGTATCAGTCAATACAAATGTGAATAAAATATAGAAAGAAAAGCATGCATACTAACATTAATAAAAAGCAGGAAGAAGCAACTGGTATTGTTTTTTCAGAGAGTTGTTTCCTGATGGAAAAAATCAAGCTCCTGGCGTTTGTGCATTATGAACAAAAATCACAAGTACCAAAAGTGCTGTTGAAAAGGCTATTCGGATTTCAGTTGTAAAGCAAGTGAAGAACAAAGGAAATGCCAAGGCAAGAGACCAATAACTCGTAGCCTAATTATAGAAGCACAATTAAATTGAATTTGGTACAAAGGAGAGCATTCCAAGTCGGTTCTGCCTCTAGCCATTTCTGTTGCCTGCCTGTTTACCCAGTGACCACCTGTCTGTGTCTTTTGCCATGCAGTACTAATTACATATGAATCACATGATGGGAGTGACAGAGAAAATATAAAGGGAAGCTCAGATGACAACGTGTACATTATAGATTTGCAACATCCACCATTCCGAGCATCTCTGCTGCTTCTAGTGTTCTTGATTCTTGTATTTGTGTCGTTTTCCTTAGATTTTTGGATTTTGATTTTGTCTAGTCCTATTGTTCATTTTTGGATATTCGGTGTAATATCTCAAATGGTTTTGCATTCTGCTGTTTCCTATTCTTTGTCGGGAAATTCTGCCTGATCATTTGGCTTCTTCTGCCCATTCTCTTGATTATTCTTTTGCATCACATATTTTGTTAATAAACACTTTTATGATCACACAACTTTTCAAGTCAGCTCGATCTGCACTCAAGCACTGCTTACAGAGCTTGATGGGGTGCCGCCTTGCTTTCCATCCTCACAGTATGGCTTTTTCGTCTGGGAAGCCACAGCTGGAGAATGGAGAGCAAAGAGCGAAACACCTCCACATGGCTGACAGCAGCAGAGCCGCAGCCAGACACACCACCCACAAGGGAAAAGGCCTCGAGAAATTCTCAGACAGGCAAGCTAGCATCAATATATAGTTATGTAATGCATCATGTGATAAATAACCTCTTTCTAAAATTACACTAATCAGCCTCCTTGTGAAGACAAATTTGTATGAACTGCAATTGATTTATTCAGCTTTTCTTGCTACAGCAGCATTGTATCAGGGTGCTGCAGAATCCTGAAAAGTGATGGCAGAATTTTTCAATCAGTGGTTCATTTTTTCATGATCTTTAATTTAAAGTACTGTACATATTACACATGTGATTGGATAAGATTTGTAAGATTATACCTTCCATTCTCTCTTTTTTGTAAAAGAGATATAATTAAGGCACATCTTTAATTTGATCTTCTTGGTTTTAGCAATAACAGGCATGTGCTATCTTATTCCAGAAGTAAAAGCTTTTTCACAAAGTAAACTTCTTCAGCATGACAGATGCCCTAATCTTTTTATTATAAAGTAGAGTAATAATATAAAATCTCTGTATTAACTCTGCCACATTGAATTCTTCTTGTTTGAAGAGATAAGAAAATTATACACAGATCAGCTGTCTTCATGGCATTATTATTTGACAGTTAATGTTAAGTCTGAAAGATCTGTCTTACTAGTGGGTGTGTGTGTTTTTTTTTTCTTTAATTAACTTTCCCTGTGTTCAATGACCAGTGGTTAGCCTTCCTGCCTCTCAGCTCCAGGGACCCCCCAAAAAAGTGCATGTTAGGTTAACTGGTGACCCTAAATTATGTGTGGCCTGCAATGGCTGATTCTAGCACTACTGGCTTAAACTTTGGTTCATCTTCAAAAAATATGTATAAAAGATAGAGTAATAGATGAATATTTACTACTACTACTATTAATAATACAATGAAATGAATTTTTTTTTTTTAGAAACTGTGTTATCAATGCCATTTTGTTCTTTATTCTTATAGATAATTTGTATTTTCTTTGTATGTTATGTTATTATTTTGTGGGTTGTGCCACTACAGTATATACAAAGAAAATGATGGGATAAGCATTAGTAGTCAAGTTACTTTGTCTATATGACAAATCATCTTTTAAAATACAGGCTTCTGACTTACTATTTTATGCAGGTCTGGTAGACTGCTATCTCTTCCAGAAAGTTCAACATGTAGACAAATATGTGGGCAGAGAATTTAATTAAAAACACCTCCAGTATAGCAGAAGCAAGTACATTCAGGTTGAGGCCAAGTTGCTTTATCATGCAACCTTTAATGATATTGTGAGTTGATGAATGTCACCATGAATTAATATAACATCCTAAAATGACAAAGGTGGTGGGGGAATTTATCTTTGAAATGTAAGAAAAAAATTACTTTAATTATTAAACCTTTCATTTTGTCATATAACAGAAGATAACCCCAATTTCTTTCTGAAGGTCTTATTATATTATTTATATGGGTATCATTTTTATAGATGGATTTTTGTTTACTTTGCCAGATTAAACTCTAATTTATTTTAAGATCAGGGAAGAGAATGAAATGAAGATGTTCTGTATGTATAAGTAATGAGCATTTTAAAATTAAGTTCTAGAAAATTATGAAAGATCTCTCTAACATAAGCAAAAGAAAAGTAGAGATACACTGTATGTAGATGAAATTCAGCAAGGGTAGTTTAATGTGGTGAAGATACATACAATTTCAGTTTTAGATTAGGTCCAATCATTATTGAGCCACTGGGTAGATCAGTCCCTAAATCTAAATCTTATTCTCTGTGTTAACCTGGGCAAGCTATAAACTGTATGTAGCCTCACTGCGTTTTTGTATATATATATATAATGGATGGATGGATGGATATATATGTATATCCATCCATCCATCCATTATCCAACCCGTTATATCCTAACAAAGGGTCACGGGGGTCTGCTGGAGCCAATTCCAGCCAGCACAGGGTGCAAGGCAGGAACAAACCCCGGGCAGGGCGCTAGCCCACTGCAGAGCACACACACACACACACTAGGGACAATTTAGGATCGCCAATGCACCTAACCTGCATATCTTTGGTCTGTGGGAGGAAACCGGAGCACCCGGAGGAAACCTATGCAGACACGGGGAGAACGTGCAAACTCCACGCATGGAGGACCAGGGAAGCGAACCCAGGTCTCCTTACTGCGAGCCAGCTGCGTTACCACTGCGCCACTGTGCCGCCCAATATATATATATATATATATATCTATACTAATAAAAGGCAAAGCCCTCACTGACTGACTGACTGACTGACTCACTCACTCACTCACTCACTCACTGACTCATCACTAATTCTCCAACTTCCCGTGTAGGTAGAAGGCTGAAGTTTGGCAGGCTTATTCCTTACGGCTTACTTACAAAAGTTAAGCAGGTTTCATTTCGAAATTCTACACGTAACGGTCATAACGGTCGACAACGTCCGCCATGTTGAACTTTCTTATTTATGGCCCCATCTTCACGAAATTTGGTGGGCGGCTTCCCTACGCTAACCGAAACCGATGTACTTACTTATTTCGATGGTATGACGCCACTGTCGGCCGTCATATTGAACTTTCCAACGTCACCAATTTTCCAACTTCCCGTGTAGGTAGAAGGCTGAAATTTGGTACTTATTTCGGTGGTATGATGCCACTGTCGGCCGCTATATTAAACTTTTAACGGAAACCGATGTACGTACTTATTTCATTGGTATGACACCACTGTCAGCCGCCATACTGAACTTTCCAACATTCTTTGTTACTTATGGGCCCATCTTCAAGAAATTTGGTACACGGGTTCCCAACGCTAACTGAATCCTACTTATGTACATATATACGTCCATAGCCTGCAGCTCGGTCACCGTGTGAGGTGGCGTTGGGTCCCCCATCCCAACGCCTCCCACGTTGTTGGCTGCTTGCCTATATAAGACCGTCCGTCACTCCGGTCTCTACATTCCCTTCCTTACTTCGCCACAGGATTCACGTCTCCCTACTGATAACTACAGCCTTTTTGTTTAATCCACGGCTTCTCCGCTGTTTTATTTTAGACTTACTTTACATTGCTCAGGTACCCATTTCCTTTATCATTCCAACCCCCATTACTATGTCTATCGAGGTGATCACTATCGATCAAAGCTCTGTCACTTACTGAGTGGTTTCCATGCCCGGAGATGGCACCTACCTTTTCCATTCTCTTTGTTACATATTGCACGGCCATATCAGGCTCACTCTTGATATCCGGAGGAACATTGTGTCTTATGTATTGAATGACTGGGACAGGTTCAAGGTGTGGACTGATGACGGTACAGGAGATAATTATACTACACAGGAGCACTATAAGAGTGAAATGCTTAAGCTCTTTACCTATGGTTCTGTATGTGAGTTGATGGCTGCCGCTGAATTGTTCAGTTGTCGCTTTCAAGTGTACCGAAATGGCCAAATATTTTACACCTTTCGACCACCGCCAATGCCTCTTAAACATCTTAGATTCACAGGTGACGATTTCAGTAGTGGACACTTTGATGTTTATGCATGTTTAAATTCTCAAAAGTTGGATGTGATTTTATCGATGAAACCGGTTGTGTGCTTACAATGCTTGACAGATGCCGAATGTCACTTCAACACAACAAATCCTGCAAATACTGTCGTAATTGAAACAAACCATGAAACTCAAACCGATTATGACAGCAGCAATCCAAGCTGTGAGATTTGAGACAAGATTACTGTTCACATGGTCAACTGTAAGTTACATGCTCAAGAGTAAGCTCAGCGCACAGCTTGGTCATGTTACAACCGGAGGGTCGAACTGACAACATGGTATACAAAGATATCCTTAACAAATAATTATTGGCATATTTTCCCTCATTTTAAAAAGGTTAAATTTTCTTCTTAATAAAAATTTTAAGGCAGTACTTCGCCGCTGCGAAGCGCGGGTATTTTGCTAGTATATATATATATATATATATATATATATATATATTGTGACCTGCAGGGGGTGCACCACCCACTGAAACCCGACAAAGACAGACACCATGACACAAGTTTTGACTCACCACACATTTATTTCATAGAGAAGTGCTTCTCCCTCATTCCCCACAGCAGCACAGTACACAAAAGCACCAATGAAGCACTCTCTCTCGCTCTCCACTCCTCCTTCAGCTCTCTCACTCCTGACTCTGGCTCCCGTAGTAATGACATCTGGCTCCTTTTATACAGCATCCAGATGTTCTCCAGGTGTCCCGAGATTTTCTTCTGGCAGCACTTCTGGGTGTGGTGGCATTCTTGCGATGAAAGGCTCTGCCTGCTCCCCCCTGGTGACATCCATGGTACACAACAGGGCTGCAGTGAACTCCACTTCCCAGCATGCCCTGCAGGGCTCCATGGAGCAACAGCAACCGAGGGGGATTGCCCTCTACTGTCCCGGGTGAGGTAATGCACAGACCACACTCTCTCCCTCGGCCCTTCCATCGGCCCTGGCTGTATGCTACTATATATATATATATATATATATATATATATATATATATACACTAGGGGGCTTCGCTTCATGCTTCGCTCGCCCATCCGCCAACCCTTCATGCTTGCCACTTCACGTCTCTGCTGCTCGCGTTATGAAGGGGGGACTGAACGCACACTAAGGAGTTGTGGACGAATCAGCTGATGGCTTGCATGATCTGCATGTCACGCTGCGCAACGATCATTTAAAAGCCTGTACAGCAGCTGCTGCTACTGAGCTGCGTGATCTGCATGTCCCGCTGTCTCATTTAAAAGCCTGTACAGCAGCTGTCCTTTTGTCTCACTTCCTTGTCTCCCAGGGCGTTAAAGTGTCTCCAAGAAATTGTTTTGTAAGTAGGGAGTGATGTGTAAGTAGTCTCGCAGGACTTCAAAGTGTCTCCCTGAGATGATCATGTCTCAACCCAAAATTTTTTAAATTTTAAATAAAATTTTATTTAAACCTGGGACTGTGTTCGTGATTGTATTTGGGGTTTCAGGTTCACTGATGTATACAGTAATAAAAGGGGCTATATGAGTGCCTGACCCGACACAGATGGACGCAGAGGCAAGTTTAAAATAAACACACTTTTATTTTTCTTCACCTGTGGGGCACGTCTTCTCCGTAATCCCCACAGGCACAACACCGTCCCAAGTGTACAACACGCACCACCAAAACACACAACACTCTTCTTTCTTCCTCCACCACTCCTCCCAGGCAACCTCGTCCTCCTCCCGATTCTGGCCACTTGAGTGGTGGTAGCTGGCCCCTTTTATAGTCCACCCAGAAGTGCTCCTGGTGGTTGATTGCAGAGTTCCAGCTGCACTTCTGGGTGTGGCAAATACGCTGCCCATACAGGCTCAGGAGGCCCAGCTGCAGCACCCCCTGGCAGTGCCTGCGGGACCCAACAGGGCTGCACCTAACTCCAATTCCCATGTAGCCCTGCAGGAAAGCGAGGCACTGTTCCAACCCAGGGGTGCAGCCATCTAGTGTCCAGGGGGATGTATTGCACCCTCCAGGGCTGCTCCCCCTGAATATAGAGTGCTGTGGTGTCCCGACCGCTTGCCACTATATATATATATATATATATATATATATATATAGCGGAAGATTGCTGGGGTTCTTACCTGGCCAGGATGCCTGGAAGGACCGGAAAGGGACATGAATAGCTTCCGGGTCACGAGGGGGCAACCACCCTGGACTAGGAGAGGAGCACAGGAGAGGAGCAAAGAGGTTCTGGCCTGTTGGGACCCGTGACCACGGCCAGGGGGCGCCTCAAGCCTCATGGGACCCGGAGAACTGTTACTTACGCCACACCAGGCAAGATGGCGAATGAACCTGCCAGGGATGCCCGGAGTGCTTCCGGTGCAAAGGGCAGCACTTCCGCCACACCAGGAAGTGCTGCCGGAAGGTCGTCATCAGCCACCTGGAGCACATCCAGGCGGGAAAAAAAAAGGGGCCGCTTTCATACAATCGAGGAGCTTGAGTCGGGAGTGGGAGCAGGACGAAGCTCCCAGGAGGAGACAGGTGGCCAAGACTGAGGAAGAGAAGAGTTATTGTGGTCAATGATTAGCTGTGTGCATTATGTGGTGTTTATTTATATATATATATATATATACATATATATTTATATATTTATATATATATATATATATATATATATATATATTAATTAGGGCTAGGTATCAATTAAAAAAATCAACTAATTAATCACATAATTGTGTGGAATTCATTGCATTTAATCATGTCTAACATTAAAATATGCAATCAGAAGATAAATACATAAATCATGAAGTAAATATATACTGAATCATAACATTAATGTAGAATCAATACACCGCGTTCCAAATTATTATGCAAATTGTATTTAAGTGTCATAAAGATTAAATATTTTGTATTTCAATTAAACTCATGGATGGTATTGTGTCTCAGGGCTCTTTTGATCACTGAAATCAATCTCGGACACCTGTGATAATTAGTTTGCCAGGTGAGCCCAATTAAAGGAAAAACTACTAAAGAAGTATGTTCCACATTATTAAGCAGACCACCATTTTCAAGCAATATGGGAAAGAAAAAGGATCTCTCTGCTGCCGAAAAGCGTGAAATAGTTGAATTTGTGACTGACTCAGAGCACACACAGGTTTCATGCAGATAAAGGCAAAATGAGGAAGGTTTCTGCCAGACAAATACATCGGATTAAGAGAGCAGCTGCTAAAATGCCATTACAAAGCAGCAAACAAGTATTTGATGCTGCTGGTGCCTCTGGAGTCCCGCGAACATCAAGGAGCAGGATCCTCCAGAGGATTGCAGTTATGCATAAACCTTCTCTTTGGCCACCCCTAACCAATGCTCCAAGTAGAAACAGCTGCAGTGGGCCCAGAACTACATGAAGTCTAATTTTCAAACAGTCTTGTTTACAGATGAGTGCCGTGCAACCTTGGATGGTCCAGATGGATGGAGTGGTGGATGGTTGGTGGACGGCCACCATGTTCTAACAAGGCTGCAACGTCAGCAAGGAGGTGGCGGAGTCATGTTTTGGGCCGGAATCATGGGGAGAGAACTGGTCGACCCCTTTAGGGTCCCTGAAGGTGTGAAAATGACTTCTGAAAAGTATGTGGGGTTTCTTCCATGGTACAAAAAGAAGAACCGTGCTTTCCATAACAAAATCATCTTCATGCATGACAATGCACCATCTCATGCTGCAAGGAATACCTCTGCATCATTGGCTGCTATCGGCATAAAAGGAGAGAAACTCATGGTGTGGCCCCTATCCTCCCCTGACCTCAATCCTATTGAGAACCTTTGGAGCATCCTCAAGCAAAAGATCTACGAGGATGGGAGGCAGTTTACATCCAAACAGCAGCTCTGGGAGGCGATTTTGACACCCTGCAAAGAAATTCAAGCAGAAACTGTCCAAAAACACACAAGTTCAATGGATGCAAGAATTGTGAAGCTGCTATCAAATAAGAGGTCCTATGTTAATATGTAACTTGACCTGTTAAGATGTTTTTGATTGAAATAGCTTTTGATTTCAGTAAATACAACCTAATGCTGCAAATTCAACAAATGACCATTTTCAGTTCTTTACAACCTATAAAATGTTTTGAAACTCTGTTGTGCATAATAATTTGGAACAGTGCATTTTAAGTTTTTTATTTTTGAAAACCATACCGTTATCATTAGGAGGTTTGTTCAGTAACATTCGAATTATACTCTAATGGTTGATGATCACAAATTACTGTATGCTGACTGCCACTTGCATCGGCTATTTAGGAAAATCAGAGAAAAATATCATTTGCATAATAATTTGGAACACGGTGTACAAAGAAATTTTTAAAAATGTAATGGCATAGTTTAAACGTAAACAATGACCTGAAACCTGACCTTTTAACAAAATGTTACTTGAGCAAGTACAACCTGAATTTGAGCAACCTCTTAATGGGCAAGTTGAAAAGAAAGCAATAAGAAAATAAGGCCAATGTATTAATTCTCAAGCAATAAGAAAATAAGGCCAATGTATTAATTCTCAAGTTGGTATGGCATATGAGACACAGACATGTTGAAGTTAAATTAAACAATTGAAAATACTGTATATTATCAATGCACCACTAAAGACTGACTTTATTGAAATAAGCAAGCCTTAAATGGGCATACATTAAATTTTGTGTTAAAACTCCACAAATACCATCCTCAATTGTTCATCACCATCAACAACTTTATAATTGTACTCTAAACAAGTGTTTTTCAACTGGTGCGCAATGAGAGCTACTCATGTTGGTACGCTGTATAGGACTGCCTGCAAAGTGATGAAGCAGCTGGAAAATGCATCCAAAGTGCTCACTAAGTGCTGCGCCTACGAACACCAACCTCCAACCTTCTTCTTTTTCTCTGATAGTTCTGCCCCTTCAGACAGTTTAGAAAGTATATAGATTAAATGCTTTTGTGGTTGGTAGAATCGTCATCTGCTTTGGGATTTTTAGGGTTACAGAAAGTGTGCCACCACAGAAAAACTGCTGGAAAACACTGCTCTACCCGGACCTTTGCTACTGGCACACTAAAACAGTTCTCTGTAGCTACTATCTCGCTTAAAGACTGACACCATGCATTACTTTTGTAGTTAAGTTGCGTTCTTTGCATAAATTAGCAAAGATACCGCAAACTGGAAAATTGGGTATGGACAATCATTACACTTCTGTTTCGTAGAATTTTATCATTATATTAGGGCATTAAGCACTGTAAGCTACCTGGCAGACTGACAAGTTAAATGCAGAGGTACTAGAGATTTATTTCGGTTTTAGTGCCACTCAAAAAAAACGTGTTTGGCACGTATGTGATATGACATTGATTCAATATTTTTACAGAAACATGACATGAAAAAAGAAAAGAGAGAACGCAATTTTTACCTTTGCTACTTTTCTTTAGTATTGCTTCAGGACTAACATAAATCTCCCTTCTTCCCATTTCCCTACACCTATGTTGATATGTATAAATCAAGGAATTGAATACCAGTGCCACATACTGACATGTGGCAAGGCATTGAGAAATGTGTAATTTTAAATTTTTAAATAAAATTTTATTTCTCAAATTTTTTAAAGGTAATACATAAATACAGTACTGGAAGTATAAGTAATTCTTCAGGTTCACACTTAATATTTTTGTATTATTGTTTCATAATGTAAAAAAAAAAAATTAAATGAAAATACCACCCTGACCAAAACACTGCCTGACACAATCACCTTGTTGCTGGTCCTGGATGCAACAATATTTTGTATCGTTTTAAACAGGCCACATCATTCACAAAAATTAATTTTACCTTTCCAGGCCTCTATATAATAAGATTTCTGAGACCCCAACAACAACCCCCCAACTGCTCTTTGCACCAAAACTCAGGAAATGGTTGCCTGCTGCCAGTCCAACTGCAAGTTTGCAGGCTTACCGTGAAATGTGTTTGTCACATGATGGATGATGCGGGGAACATTTAAACCGGCACCTCACCTGGCCTTGTGCTCTTCTTTCTGAATTCTCTCTGAGGAAGGCTATCTGTTCTTTTAATCTGAGGAAGGGAGCTAATACAGGAGGACATCAGTGTCACTGCTTGCTTGCTGTGTGTGTCTGTGCTGAAGTGGCAACTACCTTTTGAAAATGCTTTTGATTGTTCCTGTCTTCACATAAATATGGCTGACTTTTTTTGAAAATCTGGATTCACCTCCAGACTGTGCAAGTCTGTAACCATACATCACAAGATATTCTGTATATTATCTATATATGTATATGATGTGTGAGTCACTGTCTTGCATCTCAAAACACAAGGCTGAGTCTTAGTACTTTAACAAAACCAGCTTTATTCAACTTGAAACAGGAACAGCAGCATTTATTTATTGCAGCAGGAGCTACCACTCTCCTATACATAGACACAGCAAACGGGCAGAGTCGGGTTCACTGATATACTGTTCCCTGCATTTATAATGTCCCTTGCATCACTCATCGGTGACAGGCGCGTATAGCGTGATCTTGATCGGTTCGTAGTTGTTCCAGCAGCGCTCTGCTGCTGCACTGCAAACCTGTGGTTGCCTCGGCAAAGGAGAAGCAGTATATATACTATATATATTGTGGTAGCCAACCCGGACACAGAAAGGGAGATATGTTCATGTCACCCAACACACGTTTAATTACCATATTGCAACTATGTACAGTGCAGCACAACCCCAAAGTCCCCAAAAGTCCTGGCCAACACACAATGCCTTCTCTTCTTTCAGGCCGCCTCCTTGCCTCCTCCAGAGACCTCGTCCTCTTCCACCTGACTCTAGCCTTCATATGAAGGGAAGCGGCCCCTTTTATAATCCCCTGGATGTGCTCCAGGTGTTTCCTGGCAATCTTCCACCGACGCGCCCCAGTGTGGCAGAAGTGCTGGCAGCATCCCCGTAAGCACTCCGGGTGTCCCTGCTCCTCTTCCCCCCAGCACTTCCGGGTGTGGCGGAAGTGCTGAGGTCCAGGGCTCCTAAAGCATAGGGGCACCCCCTGGCGGTGACCACGGGCCTCTACAGGGTTGAGCTTCAAAGCTCTGTACCCGTGGCCCCCAAAGGTACCAGGGCGGTCGCCCCCACATTGCCTGGGGAAGGCGTAAGCCCTCCTCCAGCCATCTCCGACATATATATATGTGTGTGTGTGTTTTGAATTGCCTTAGATTCCTGCATATTATGGCAAGTTCTCCATACCAATATCAATGTGCAGAATGTGTGATGGTCTATGTTTAAATATATGCCATTTTCATTACTTCTTCTTTTCCAGTTATTTGAAAGCATTAAACCCTTTCCAAATGTTATAATGCTTTTGATATAAAAAATAATTGTAATCTGTGAAATATGTCTGAAATTCAAACTGACATATTTGATGACAGTATAAAATATGAAGGATTTAAAGACTTTTCTCTGCCACAGCATACCAGATGGAGCTGTATGCGAAATCAGACTTTGTAAAGAACACTGTGCTGCTACAGCTTAAGAGGGTCTATTAGTATGCTAGAGAATGAAAAATTAGACATAACCTGGATCTTTGCCTTCATTTTTTATTTTAGTCACAATCCCCATATTTCTAGACATCTCAGATTGTATGTGAGTGTGGGTGTACGTGTGTGTATGTAGATAGATAGATAGATAGATAGATAGATAGATAGATAGATAGATAG
>JANRMT010062792.1:100217398-100240474 GCA_026402145.1 Polypterus bichir lapradei
TAGATAGATAGATAGATAGATAGATAGATAGATAGATAGATAGATAGATAGATAGATAGATAGATAGATACTGTAATGTACTGTTTATAGCCACAAAGAAACTGCATATATTTTCTATAAAGCTGTTTTCTCTTTAAATGAAACATTTTGTTATAAATCTAGCTGTCCGTTTTTCAAATGCATTTTTTTATGCATTTTTAGGTGACTCCCCTGCCCATTCACTTCACTTTTGTTCTGTCCTTTTACATTTCTCTGTTGGTCACTTTTATTCAGTCATCAAGTTTAGATAACCTAAGTGGTAGAAAGCTGCCAACCTTGGTTTAGAACAGTGGTTTTCTACTTTTATTCCTACAAGTTTCCCTAGAGAAACACAAGAATATGTGAGGAATAAAGCATAATACAAAATTCAGAAGCCATTTAAAAAAATACTAAATACCCGAATTTAGTCATTGTCTAAAATGAGTTGCCATTTTTAAGGATAAATAATAACTAGTATATAGCAAAGTAAAGAAGTTGTCACTGAAGATATTTTTCAGTACAAGAAAAGCTGCTCACTTCTGACTAGGCTTAAATATTGGTAAATTATGCATAAAATAATGACCTATTTCAGAAAATAAAAAAGTAAAACATTTTTTAAAATGGTTAATTAGTTGACTGTTTTTTTTCCATAAGTTAATTACAGAAGCTATTTTGTTACCTTTTGGATTCAGTACGGGGTGTTTCAATAAGTGATTCCCACATTTAACATGCGTTGAAATCCAAATATGTTATCTGTTCTCATACAACAATCAAGCCAGTGAAAAAGACCAAAGAATCACGTAGCGCTGTAGCAGTAGTCAGAAGCCCTGGAAGAACAGCAAACCTTGACACCTGTGAAGATTCAAAAAGTGAGTGGACCATTAGCAGTTAGAACGTGTTGAGCTGCATTTCCTTTATGAGAAGCTCATGCCTTTAGCATCATTTTGAAACACATTTCTTTATGGCAGTGTGGTGTGTTATGTTCATTTCACTTTTTCTTTCTTCGTTGGGTCATTATGAGCAGCCCATTCCCATTCTAACTACAGATTAGTAACTGTGGTGCCAAGTGTAAATGTGATCCTCCTAAAATATATACATAAAAGGAATGATAAAAGGGGTGTTTCAGAAAATTGTCAGTCATTTCACACCGTATGTATTATTTGGGATATTCATGAAGGGTCCATTTTAAAAGGATAAAATGAACTCTCCTGATGTTAACTTGATTTTTAGCAATTTGAGTATTTTGTTGCTATTTTATCATTACTTGCAATCATTATGTGGCCCCACCTTGGAAGTTTACTGAAATCTTCTAGCGAGTCACAGCCTCCTGGTTGAGAACCACTGCTTAAAGTTCAATTCTTAACAGCTACGCTTCACTTTACTAAATGTATAATTTATGTAATTTTTCTTAAATCATTGTTTGAAAATTCTAGATCTTTCAGAGGAATGTTTAACTGTAGCACTGGAATGGCAATACACAGTATTTTGTAGTATAAGTAACATCGAATAAGAATTTCATAATGATGTTGCCTGTCTCCAATGTTCTCCTAGTTCATGTCGCTTTGCCTGTCTACTATTAGTAGCAATATCACATTTTGGTATGCTTTACTAGTGCTTACGGTTTAATTCAGATTTAATTATAACACTGAATGCAAAGTGGTTTAAGTTAATTGTATAACCGGAAACATGTCTAGCCACTGTTAGCAAACAGTCTTTAGGACTGTGTCTCCAGAATCTCATTTATGTTGTGGAAACAAGGGGTGCTCCAGCTGCCCCAGCCCTGACACAGACATGCCGATACATGAGTTCCGCACAGCACATGTTTATTTAAGAAGGGGAAATACGTTTCCCTCACTCCTCACAACAGCATAGTATATAAAGCACCAAATATACAATCCCTTCTTCTTCTCTTCTTCTTCTGTCTGTCTCTCTGTTCCAACTCCACTCCTCTTGACAAGCTCAGTCCCTCTTCCTCCCAACTCTTGCTCTCAGAATGGAAGGAGATGGCTTCTTTTAAGCAGCCCTGGGAACAGAGCCGGACTGACATTTATAATCAGCGGGTGCTTTTCCGGTGGCCTGCTGCCAGGCCTGGCCTGGCATTCAGAGCAACCAATGAAATAAACTAATGGTGAAATTATATAATGTTATTATACCAAAAAATGAACAGGCATTATTGCTCTGCAGTGGGCACAAATCCTTTCAGTTTAATGATGGGAGGTTTCTTTTCTGGTTTCTGGTTGGATGGTTCAAATCAAGTTTTGAGTTTGTGTGTGTCTCACGCTCTGACAGTAAAGCAGGAACGCTATGATGAGAGGTGCGTATGCCTGGTGTTTTTGTGATTAAAGTTATATATTAAGATTGTTTAAAAGTTTATAATATAATTTGAATTATAGCTGGATTTTGAATGGGTTTTGGTATTTGTTACTGTGTATTTATTTTGTTTTATTTTTGTTTCAAATTTTAATGAAATGTAGAGTATGGTAACATTTTTAACATAATTTTTTTCCTTTTTCCCTCTGACTGAATAGGCTACACGAAATGTTTTATTTTATTTTTTTATTAATGAAACACGTATGTGAATGGAATGATTTGTGTTTTTAAATGTACCTGTTGTTCTTTATTTCATGATAAGTTTCTTAATGAATGTGTCTTGTTTTTACTTTATTTTAATATTTTTAAAGTGCGTCTCTCGCACTCTGATAGTTAAACCTTAGCGCTATGATGAGAGAGTGACTGAATAGGCTACACGAAATATTTCATAGTTTTTTGCATTCTTTAAAAAATACTTGATAGAATTCTGTAGCACTGAGATGTTTTTTGAGTCTTAAGTCTACTGAAGAAATTCAAAGTGGTCTTTTTTGACCAGCACTGCAAACTTTGTGGATGAGTATTCAGCATTACCATCTAGACACTGACAGCGGCTGTGTAGATTTCAGACTCACAGTTGAAATGGCAAATATAATCTATGCACTGTGGTTCAGTACACATTTGTTTTGATGTAAATATTATAGAACTACATGGTTTATTTATTTGTGAAGTGTTTACATATAAGAAGTCTTCAGACTAAAATTTAAGAGTGAAATGTATGTGTAAAAGCTGAATCTACTGTCTCCTCATTCATAAAAAATTCCAAGACAAAATGGAGGTAATTGGTTTTTTGAGTTTGTGCCTGTACAAGAAAACTGATGTATATTGTGTGGCCTGGGTTAGACTTGGGATTCCCGGCCTGAATAAGCTTCCCAGTCCGGCCTTGCCTGGGAGTGTTGCAGGTGGCTCATCCCCCTGGCAACCCTCATGGAACCCAAGAGGGCTGTGCCAAACTCCAACTCTCACCGTGCCCTGCGGGAATCCATGGTGCCATAGCCGCCCAGGATGGCTGCCCTCTATCATCCCGGGGGAGGCAGTGCCTTGAAGATGCTCTCTCCCCCAGTCCTTCCATCCAGCTATGCGTCCCAGCCGGTTAATGGCTGTTGCCACCCGTCACAATATGCATTTTGCAAACCTTTCTTCTCTTGTTTTGTAACTTTGCTTCCCTTTTTTCATGAACACTTCAAAAGTCATTTTTTAAATGTGTAATTACTAATTAGAAATACATGGGCCATGATTGAATGAATAAGTTAATACTTGGCAGTTGATTCCAATGCAATTATAAAAGAACAAGTTTCTATTAACTGATGGTGATGCATCACATACAGATAATTAATAATGTATTTCAACACTCACTAACTTTTACAGTGTTGAACATGCTGTCTGCTAATTTTTTGCAACTTTGATACTGAATGTTTTAGATTCTTCTTCTTAGAATAATAACAGTATAGTTTCCATCTAAATATGCTTATAGCTTGTGAAGAAATTAGAGAAAACGAGGCATAAGAAGTATTAGCATTCCAAAGGGGAAACCCCATTCATTGCAATTACTAGCTGTGCTGCTTGTCTAAGATGGGTTGAAATCTAAGTAATCAACATACACCTCAGTGTTGACGTTTGCAGTGCGCCATGTCTCTGTTATGTGCCATTTGGTATGTGATTCATAAAAACAATGTTAATGTTTGTGATATGCCATCTGTTAGAATGACAAATGCAATGTATTTTATTACTACAAATATTTGTGATGAATCATTTTTTGGAATGACAGAGACATAGCAACTGGACGGACACACAGACAAACACACAGACACTTACACTTTTATTATAGTGGATGATAGCTCTAGAGGAAATAACATATCTGGTCAACAATGATGTCATCTTCTCTTGATACTGGTCATCCAGAAAGAACAAAGTAGGCAGAATGCAGGCACACTTAAGCCACTGACTTTCTGAATACTGAAGAAAGAGACAAACATATGAGCTGTTGTGCACACTCCATATCCTTCTCCATGTCTTGCTTGATCTGGTCTCCATAAAGGATACATTTTGATCATGCACAGGTGAATGGCTTTCAGTATATTGATTGTAATTCAAAATAGATAGGTTGCAAGGGTTAATAGTATAAAAGGCCACGTTGTATATTCTGTTTTGCTTTGAGACACTCTAAAACCCTGAATTTGGTAATGAAACATAATAAAGTCCCACGCCCAAATGTAAAGAATGAGTACCCTGAGAATGGGATGTCAGTCCATTGCAGGGCTCTCAGCACTTAACCAGTTCAGAGTCACCAATTAACATTTAACCTTCAGAGTGTTGGAAGTCGCCAAAGTACCTGTACAAAATTTAGACGAATGTCAGGATTCAACCATGGTTCCACAAGCCATGTAGCAGCAGAGTTAGGTTCTGAGTCCATGTCTAATTTCAGATACTTGCAATTAATTTTTGCTTAACTCATCTACACATTAAGACATCTGAAAAGTTTAGATATCTCTAAATGTCTCTTTAACTTGACTTGTCATTGCATGCATGCATACTATGCATTCTGAAATCTGCTTGATGTAGTTCAGGGTCATGGACTAGCAGGCTGTTAGAGCAGCTCAAGGCACAAGGCAGGAAACACCCTGCATGGTTCACAGTTCACAGAGCACGCGCACACACACACACACACACACGCACACACGCACATACACACACACACACACACAATTTGAAATCTAAACTGCATCACATTTTCAAAATGAGAGGAAACTAGGAATAACAGAAGGAAAACCTAACACAGATAAAGGATAGGAGTTACACAGCACCACAATGGCTGAGCTCAAGACTGGAAACTAACATACTGGATTCATGAAACTGCTGTTCTAAATACTGCACCACCATTTTTCCTTTGTCACTGCAATACTACAAAATGTCTCATATTGCACATCAGTAAATCACAATGTCTGGTCTGTCTGGTCTGGTCAATGTCTGTTGAGCTTTAAACAGTTTTAGTTAACAATGGCACAACACATTTTTTTATATCTATTGGTTTGGAAGCGTAATCTATATGAATAAATACTGTGTCTTGATGGTGCACAATTTTCAGAACAATTTTCCTTAATTTATACCTCTGATTTCTACATAACAAAGGCTATAAAGACATTTTCAGGTGGCAAGAGTGTATTGACTTATTTTTATTAAACAGTTTCTTATTTTGCAGGTTTCTCTTGGACTCCTTCATGCAAGAGCAACACATATAATATGGCCCCCTCAAAGATGGCAGAAAATCTATCCCACACTTCCCAAAGAACATCGACTCCTTCCCTCTGCAAATGATCCTTCCATGGATGAGGATAATGAATAAAAAACTAGTAACTGTGGAACGGGTAATTTTAGCAGAATAAAAAAATTGCTATGCAAAACATTGTGTGTTTGTATTTCTTTAATACTGCAATACATCTTATGTAATAATGTTTAACTAAAATTATTTATATTTTAAAGATCCAATAGAACCTATGGTATTAGTAGTTGTATTAGTAGTATTAGTAATGTTATCACATGTAGAGAGTAGAATAGAATTCTTACTTGTATGTCCAACCAACTTGCAATACATCCCCACTCTCCGACACCATGATAAACAAGAATATTTTAGGAGTCATCCTAGGAGCAGAACCAGAGTCTGTTGTAATCATACATATTAACTATCACTCAGCAGAAAATATATAATGGGAATGCATTACCTATGGGCATTATATGAGAAAAAATAAATACATGAATGGCAGGTATTTATGAAATTTATTTGTAATGCAATTGAATGGTGACTCGCAATACTGTAGATATTTAGAATACATTCTCTACGTTAAACCAATAAATTATACAGAAATACGGTATGTGTACATTTTAACCAGGAACAATATAGTTTCATTTTATTCAAGTAAATTTTACCTGCATCAATTAGTTGTTTAGTTTTTTTTGTTTATTAGCCTACTAATGTTAATATAATAAAGATCCCTCTACAGGCACTATGTACAGTATATATTGACACAATCAGAGTAATTGTACACTGAATATGTGTATTCTAATTTGTAAAGCTACAAAAAATATTACTCTGGTAGCTTTGAAACCTTTTACATATAAAATGACTCTGCAGTTGATTCAATGTAATAGTATTTTAAGGTGTCGAGGCATTTTACTTCAAGGGCATTTATTTTTAGTTTGTTCAGAGTCACATATTCAGGGAGGAGATCGTTCCTCCCCCACACTATGCGACTCTTCAATTCCACCCGGGGTAAACATTAACATTACACAAAGTTATTGTCTGTTTTACCTGAATTTTTATCACTCTTTAATTTAATATTGTATATTTTTATCAGTATGCTGCTGCTGGAGTATGTGAATTTCCCCTTGGGATTAATAAAGTATCTATCTATCTATCTAGAACACTTGGTTGATAGAATGTTTCATGTTGCTTTTAAAATGATGCCTTTACAGTATTTTATGCACTGAGATCTTTAATAAGCATAAAATAATTTTATTTTGTTGCCTGTGTTCCTTGGATTAGGATGTTGACTGATTATTTTCCCGTTTAATTAAAATTAAGCATTACACCTGCCTTTCAGCTGGAGGAAGCTCAGTTTAAATCTTGGATCAGAATCAATCTGTATGGAGCTTGCTTTTTCTCTTGTGTCTGTGTGGCTTTTTCTCAGTAATTCAAGTGTACTTTGAGTAAGTGTGTATATTAGCTTGTACTGCAGTGACACTAATATTTTTAAGATTCTCATTCTGTCAGGGTGAACTAACACTTAAAATTTCCTGAGAAATCCCATTTCATCTTCTTGTACTATTAATAAAGACAGTTATTTAAACTGACCAGTAAACTGTAAGTTTATCCAAGGATTGGGTCCCATATCTTCATGAATGTCTAGTACATCATCCTGGTACCACTTCCAGTGTGCCATATTTTTGGTCAATCTCATGATTCCTTCTTTCCTCACTTGTAAATAAAACTTGTTGCTTACATTTCTTTGTTTGAGGAGTCTAACCCAACCTCACCTACAGAGAGCAAACCACTAGTTTCCAAGAGACCACCATTACTTTAGAACTGGAGAAGTTCATTCTCATCCTTAACACACATCAGAAACAACTTTGAACTGCTCCAGTTCAGGTTGCAGGTCATAGGTGTACTGCCTGCATGCAACATAGTAACAAAAGTTGGAAAATCGGACCAGAGTTAAATCAAAAGCTAAAAATAAAGTCAAAGGGAATAGGAAAAGAATTCAAGGCCATAAATACCTACAACGAATAAGGGTATTGAGGTTATTCACAATATCAGATCAAGACAGATCCATTGTTGCTGTATTTGAAGCATTGCATCAATGACATTAGAAGCCGCAACCTCTGAAACTACACCCCCTTTGCAAAACTGTGTCTTGATGTCGGAACTCCAGAAATGGCAGCTCCAGCATGCAAAACAAAATTGATGTTGCGATAATGCTAAATAATAAAGATTAAAAAAATGGTCTTTGTCCCAGAGGCAATAAATAATTAATGCATGTAGCCAGATAATTCTCTGACACTCATGCACAAGTCAGATGGTATTATCCTTTAGAGCATCGCACACATCATCTTTAAGACAGTTGAATACTCTGATTAGATTTTAGGAATATGCATGGAATCTCAAAAAGTTTTTTCACAAAAGTCACATTAAGTCAATCCTCTCATCTACCAGTACAAAGTCTATATTCACAGTAAAGCTCCCACATTCATTGGAAAAGGCCATATTATCTGATAAGCATTAAACGTAAACTCTCTCAGTCATCAACAGAATTAGCTTTAGATCATTTCCTCTCCTTAAGTCAGTTAGGCAGATCTAACCATTCATGAAACTCACAGATCTTAAATGAATGATGGGAGCATTGATTTTTCCCATACCAAAATTACAATCCTAATATGATATAATTCTAAATGTTTTACTTTACTTCCCATCTGCTCAATATGGTTTGGTTTTAGTGACCATACACTTTACTTATCAAGTCACCATATCTCTATATTAATCGCCAGCTCTTCCTTAGAAATTCCTAGCCATTCTAAAACAAGCCAAGAGTGAGTCCTCAGTCTGCTCCTGGATTGTCTTCCAATCTCTCATGCTTTGTACACTTAAAGGGTCATATTCTCATAACATGTCTACATGAACTTACCTCACTATTGTCAATTAATGGCTCATTGGCCTTTCATGTCCCTATCAACACTGTGCAGAAGCTCTATTCGGCCAACTCAAATCATAATATCATTCAGCTGCTATACAGAGTTCATAATGACAGGTGAGTATGGCAGTTTATATTGTGTGGTAAATTAAAGGCTTTGTCTAACAAAATAGTTTCCACTTTACCACCACAGTTCTCTTTAACAATCGTAGAGCTGCTTCCAGTTTAGATCACAAACTTACTGACTAATCCCACAATCAGTCCTCGTTCATGTATGAGACACCAAATTCAAATTTCAGCACTTGGGACAGCTGCTCCTTCCTTCTAATCTGCAGTCTAAATATTTTACAATATTTCAGAATATCATGATTGAAGTGTGGATAAAGGAGATGAATTGAAGATGAGCTGAGGCAGCTGCTGAAGTGTTTGATTTTGTTGGGATATAAACATAAGCCAGTTCTTTTTTTTTACCAAATTTTTATTAATAAAATAAAAAATGCAAATGCTAAATTAAACATAATACCATAAAATATCAGCAAAAAACACATCCATCCCATGGCACTACACCCCACCCTCAACAGCCCCAAATAGCACAAATTAATTATGAAGGAGAAAATGCACAGCTCTCAACAGGTCATTAGGTAAAATTCCCATCCAGGTAAGTCAGAAAAAGTTGTAGATATGATTGGCACTTGAACTGAAATATTTAAGTTGGTTGCACTATTAAGTCTAGCAGTAAGTAACACAAAGTTGTAGAAAGATTTCCAAAAGTTACAAGATAGAGAGTCAGGACATTTCCAACTTAAAGCTTAAATTAACCTTGCAGTGACTGTGCCCAAACTGAACAATCCTTCTTTTAAAACAGTTTGCCAGTCGTTGTAGTCAAAAAATGTAACTATCAGCAGCTTTGGGCAAGAAAAGAGTCTTGACGGGAAGAGTAAATCCTGTGAAATCTTTCAGTGGACAGATTGTACCCATGTAATGAGAGGAATACTGTTAGCTACAGATTTTTGAATATTCAGATGTACTGCTAATTTCCAAATTTTCTTTGATCCAGAAAATAATACATTATTGTTTTAGTCATCCAGTTCTATTAGTTTCAAGTTAGGTTTGCTACAATGATTTCAAACGACTAGATCTTTTCATGTTGCTGACCAAAGACATTCATCAGCTTACTGACATTGTGTGAAAATTTGCTCTATTGGACAACTGTCGGTAGATAATCACTACAGCTGACCATTAACACCCCACAAGCCTTTCCATTTGAGAAGTGCTAGGGCCACATAAATTTGCCCACATTGCCAATGAGTACCTAATGTCAGCTTATTATGTAATATATCCCTTACCCTGACATGCACTGTTACAAGATAGTCAACATCATTCACTTCATATGGGAGTAGTGATAATGTTTTGGCTCTTTAGCATATAATAGAAAGGCACCCTATTCAATGCAATTAGGACTCTAGGAGTAAATATTAGACCAGTTGGTTTAGGATGAAATTAATTAATTAATTAAAGTGGCATTTAGGATTATGATATGTAGCTACCAGCCAGGGAAATCTAATTATTTAAATAATTCTCTCCATACAGCACATCATAGCTTTTTGTTGAGTTGTATATTTGTTGCAGCCAAACTTTCAAGCTGTGCATTTTGTTTTCTGTTCAGCATATATCTTTTGGCAGAAATTTCTATTTATTACTGGAAAGAGCATCAGAATGTACTGTTGCAGATTACAGAGGAAGAAATTCCACAGTGAAAAGGAGGAACATTTTCTGAAAATGAATGCAGGTAAAAACATTCACAAGAAAATATTTTAAACACTTGTTGAAAAGAATTGTAAGCCACTTTGGAGCCACTTTTGTTTTTTTATTATTTTTATTATTATGTATTATAGGGAATATCTGCATTATTTGAAATAACAACACAATCAATGTATATTCTTTGATTGAAACTTGCATTTGTAGTGCATCATTTTTACGATATAAACGATAACAATAATAACAGTTCTCCAATTGCAGTAGCAAGGGTGACAGAGACATGGCAAAATAAAATGAAATGATGAACATGACTACATGACTGTGGCCCTAGGCAAATATCATCCTCATTTCTTCCCTTCCACGTATGACTTGATTTATTTCACATTTGCTCCTGGCTCACTGCAAAATTCTCTTAAGTCGACTTCTTCTATGAAAAACTCTGCCTTGATGATGAAGTTGCATTCTCTGCATACAGTGGTCTGGGCAAAGTAAACAGGAATCATGATTATATGTTTAAAGATAATTATTACACCAGGATTTCATTAATTTTTTTATTAAATTGGGATAGTTAATATATGTCAGCAGCCTCAATGAAATTTCTGTATGTATGGTTTATTGGGCTGCTTTGATAAGAGTTTGCTGCCACTGTTATCATATTAAGGGGCAGTTGACCTCTCAAGCCTTGCAGGTTGGAAATGATGGTGTCTGTGAAGAATGTAAATTCCTCTGTCACCCCCAGAATCCGGCCATTGTTGTGTAAAACCCCTGCTGCTGTAAATGCTATCCATGAACTGAGCTGTGCAAACCGCAGCTGCTATGTACACATCTCGAAAGGGTGGCATATGCAACAATGTTTTAATGTTTTATAACTGCCTAGGGCATTCAGCACTGAAAGATATAGCTAAGCCATTATGTATCAGATGAAAAAATACTGTAAGAAAGAACATATTTGCAGCATTTCACAAGGAACTCATACTAAATAGCACTAAATTGTTCTACAGTAGAGAAAAAGAAGCTTAGGTCTGCACATTTTATTGCAAGCCTGAAAACTGAAAGCAGAAGAAAGGAAAAGTCACAGAAAACATATCACAATGTTTTCTGTGATTTTATTCTTCTCTGCATCATCACATGGCTTATCCTTCATTTTGTTTGAAAGTGAGTCATTGTCCACAAGGAATATGAAAATGCCTTATATAATATGAAAAATGACACAATCAGTGTGACAGCTTTTTAGATATGTTCAGCCTTCTGTGTTGCATCTGCTTATTGGCTGGATAATGTTGAACCATGTCAAAATAAGAGAATTCAGTAGAAGAACACAAACCCACCTGAGACATACTGACTTGATTCAGTGGTTAAAGTGTGGCCCTGGGTTGAAAGCCTGCCAAATTAATAAGAACTTTCAGAGTAATATGGAAAGGTGTGCTTGCTTTCTGTACCTTTGACATCTATCACAAACTGTTTTTATTTTTCTTTTCTTTTTAACCACATTCATCATTTACCTACAGCTTATTCCCTTTCATAACAAATATGGTGGTTTCATATTTCCATTGTAAAGAGAAAGCATCAACTACTGGTAAATTTAAACATTTGACCCTTGCCTATCAATTACATATGTTCTTGACTCCAGGACTAATATGAAGTCAGTATATCAATATGTTAGCTCACTCAGTAGGCATATGTATGCCATAACACCTCCTGTGTTTTTAATAACAATTAATCCTGTTCACACTTAAGTATTTTTTTCTTCCAGGAGGTGCTGTCAACAAGTAAACTCTTTTCCCATTAAACAAAACAATGGCAGAATCGTAAAATACGTGCCTGTCCCTCTGCACTCAAATTAAAAATAAAAGCACCCTTACCTGAGTTACAACAGCTTTCCCATTGATGAAACATACAGGCGTTGGTCATAAAATTAGAATATCATGACAAAGTTGATTTATTTCAGTAATTCCATTCAAAAAGTGAAACTTGTATATTAGATTCATTAATTACACACAGACTGATGTATTTCAAATGTTTATTTCTTTTAATTTTGATGATTATAACTGACAACTAATGAAAGTCTGAAATTCAGTATCTCGGAAAATTAGAATATCAATTAAGACCAATGCAAAAAAAGGATTTTTAGAAATGTTGGCCAACTGAAAGGTATGAACATGAAAAGTATGAGCATGTACAGCACTCAATATTTAGTTGGGGCTCCTTTGGCCTGGATTACTGCAGCAATGCGGCTTGGCATGGAGTCGATCAGTCTGTGGCACTGCTCAGGTGTTATGAGAGCCCATGTTGCTCTGATAGTGGCCTTCAGCTCTTCTGAATTGTTGGGTCTGGCGTATTGCATCTTCCTCTTCACAATACCCCATAGATTTTCTATGGGGTTAAGGTCAGGCGAGTTTGCTGGCCAATCAAGAACAGGGATACCATGGTCCTTAAACCAGGTACTGGTAGCTTTGGCACTGTGTGCAGGTGCCAGATCCTGTTGGAAAATTAAATCTGCATCTCCATAAAGTTCGTCAGCAGCAGGAAGCATGAAGTGCTCTAAAACTTCCTGGTAGATGGCTGCGTTGACCTTGGACCTCAGAAAACACAATGGACCAACACCAGCAGATGACATGGCACCCCAAACCATCACTGACTTTGGAAACTTTACACTGGACCTCAAGCAACGTGGATTCTGTGCCTCTCCTCTCTTCCTCCAGACTCTGGGACCTTGATTTCCAAAGGAAATGCAAAATGTACTTTCATCAGAGAACATAACTTTGGACCACTCAGCAGCAGTTTTGTCTTTAGCCCAGGCGAGACGCTTCTGACACTGTCTCTTGTTCAAGAGTGGCTTGACACAAGGAATGCGACAGCTGGAATCCATGTCTTGCATGGTGGTTCTTGAAGCACTGACTCCAGCTGCAGTCCACTCTTTGTGAATCTCCCCCACAGTTTTGAATGGGTTTTGTTTCACAATCCTCTCCAGGGTGCGGTTATCCCTATTGCTTGTACACTTTTTTCTACCACATCTTGTCCTTCCCTTCGCCTCTCTATTAATGTGCTTGGACACAGAGCTCTGTGAACAGCCAGCCTCTTTAGCAATGACCTTATGTGTCTTGCCCTCCTTGTGCAAGGTGTCAATGGTCGTCTTTTGGACAACTGTCAAGTCCGCAGTCTTCCCCATGATTGTGTAGCCTACAGAACTAGACTGAGAGACCATTTAAAGGCTTTTGCAGGTGTTTTGAGTTAATTAGCTGATTAGAGTGTGGCACCAGGTGTCTTCAATATTGAACCTTTTCACAATATTCTAATTTTCCGAGATACTGAATTTGGGACTTTCATTAGTTGTCAGTTATAATCATCAAAATTAAAAGAAATAAACATTTGAAATACATCAGTCTGTGTGTAATGAATAAATCTAATATACAAATTTCACTTTTTGAATGGAATTACTGAAATAAATCAACTTTGTCATGATATTCTAATTTTATGACCAGCACCTGTATAGTAGAAAAGGGTCCAAGCCATCAAAATAGAGGTAGGAGCAAATTTCCTATACACTGTGGCATTGTGTATGTTTGTGGCTTGTGATTCAGATTCATTAAGTTTATGCGCTGCCTTAAGAAGGATGTTGTGATGTTATGGGTCCACAGCTCGTTTAGCAAGGGCCAGCAGTTTTACATTAAATAAAACACCATGCGCGCGGCTTAGTGAGGGGGCGTGGTGGCCATAGCAAGCCACGGGGCGATCTGCGGTGTGGGCGTTTCTCACCTAGTGCACAGGTGAGGGACTGCCCACATCCGTGATTGTTCCCGAGGCTAATGTGCTGCAGCTGCTATGGCCCCCTTTTAATATAAAAGAAGCACGAGTCAGTTGGGGAGTTCACGAAAGAAAAAGAAAAGAAGGAAACGGAGGTTGTAGCAGGAGTGAGTGAGAGAGAGAGAGAGAGAGAGAGAAGAGAGAGCAAGTCGGTGCAGCAGGAAGCGGGTGGGTGAGCGAGCGAGCGAGTGAGCGCTGGCAGGCAGCTGAAGGCAGCCTGGGTGTTTGGCTAACACCTGGGAGAAGTAGTGGTTGTGGTCACTCCCGCAGAATTTGATTTGAAGGGCGGGAGTGATCGGAAGGCGCAGGACTCTCCGCGGAAGGTAGCGGGAGTTGGGACTTGAGACGTGGTGTTCCCTGCGTGAGAGCCTTGGTCGTGGGGAATTCCCAAGTCGCTGTCCGGAGGAGCTGACCGGAGCCAAGGATCGGTAAGGCAACTGACAGTAGAAGCAGGTACAAAGAAGGTCAGCTGCAGAGAGAGCGTCTCACTTGTTGCGGGGTCCGGATGGTTGAAGCAGAAGAGATGCTGGAGTGAAAGACACTGGGCTTTTTAATGATTTTAAAGACTGTTTCCTGTTGAATGTTTTAACTTCGTTGTTTTAAAAAGATTTACTATTTATTGATTTTTAACCTCCACATTTCTTTTATTAGATTATTTATTTAATGAAGAATTTTGAAAGCACTGCACTTTATGGAACACTTTGAATATTTTTTGTTAATGTGATTTTAAATAAAAGCACTTTTGCACATTTTTACCATCCCTTGCTCAATTGTTATTGCCTCCACTGTCTAGCTCATCGGTGACATTACCGACGATGTTGGGTTGAAGGGCTCCCAAACAGCAATGGGAGCATGGAACAGAACCCACATCGTCACAGATGTGTCAAAATTTTTTAGCTGAAACAACCCCAGTTGGAGGATGTGTATAAAAAAACTGAAGATGGAAGAGGAAGAGAGAATGATTTTTAAAACAGCGAAGGCTAGGGACAAGGCTGGCAGGGATTTTAGTGAGATAAAGCAGATTAATGATAAGCAAGGTGTGGTCTTGAGTGAGCATGAGAGGATCAAGAATTGAAGGGAGGAGTACTGTGAAAAGCTGTAGAATGAAGAAAATAAAAGGTTAGTATTTGGGGTTGGAGTCTTAAATGAAGGACAAGTGCCAAGAATAAGGAGGGTAGAAGTAAAGGAGGCAATGAAAAATGGAAAGGCAACAGGATGTAATACCAGGAGAAGTGTAGAAGAGTTTAGGAGAAGAGGAAGTAGATTTATCTGTGGGCTCAAATGCAGAAGATCTATGAGCAGAGAGAATACCAGAGGAGTAGAGGAACAGTATAATTGTACCCATTTATTAGGAGAAGGGTGATATTTGGGGTTGTTGGAACTCTACGGGGATAGAGCTGTCACACACAATGAAAACTTGGAAAAGAGTTATAGAGAGAAAACATAGGGAAGAGGCCACAATAGGGAAGGAACAGTTTGGTTTTATGCCAGGGAAAGGAACAACTGATGAAGTCCTTGCATTGCAAGAGCTCATAGAAAACCACAGAGGAAAACAGATGGTGTTTATTAATTTGTAGAAGGCTTATGATAGTGTGCCACAGGTCTGGAAGTGCATGAGAGAGAAAGGAGTACCACAGAAGTATGTGAGAATTGTTCAGAATACATATGAGGGAGTGTGCACAGTGTGGGGGTATCAGACAAGATCCCAGTTAGAGTAGGTCTGAACCAGGGACCTTTTTAAGTCCTTACCACCTTGATCTGGTTATGGACATGTTGAATCAAGGGTTAAAAGACCAATACCCCTGGTGCATGCTTTTTCCTGATGACATTGTGTTATGCAGCACCAGGAAAGACGAAGTGGAGAAGAAATTGGAGGAATGGAGAAGGGCTTTGGAAGATAGAATGTTGTAAGATATAGTAAAAAGGAAGAGGACAGAATATATGAAGTTTATGATTAGAATTCGAACGCTACTCTGCAGGGAGACCTATTCAAAAGTGGGGATAAATTTAAATGAGACTAATTTTTTTTCTAACTAACAATATAAACTGTAAATTTGTAACCTCATCTAACTGTGTATGTGTGTGTGTTTCATGGCAAGAACTTAAAAAGTCATATACAATAAACTTGATAAAACTTGAAAATAATATGAAGATGAATGGTTGCCAGGTAAACTTAGATTTTTGGTGAGATTACAGCTCATTTTCCTCATTTACTGTACTTCTAAATATACTGACATATGTTGAAACAAAGTGGACTAACACTAAATACAGTCAGTCATTATCCAACCCACTATATCCTAACACAGGGTCACGGGGGTCTGCTGGAGCCAATCCCAGCTAACACGGTGCGCAAGGCAGGAACAAACCCCGGACAGGGTGCCAGACCACCGCAGGGCACACACACACACCATGCACACACTAGGAACAATTTAGGATCGTCAATGCACCTAACATGCATACTAGTTTGCAAAACTAGTTTGCTATAATTGTTGGCATACTGCCATAAGAAAATTAAAAGACTTACCTAGGTAATTATAAAGAAATTACTCCATGAAGATGCTTTACCCTTTGTCAAGTTTTGGTGCTTTCCAGCAATACTTCTTACAGTGCTAAACTTGATATTAGAAGGGAAAGGAAAGAAGTGGACTAAACACGGTTCATTGCTGGCTCAATAACAGGAAGCAGATTTACCAGTCGATACATCACTTCCGAATTTTGTGGAAAGGGCTATTTGCCTGAATGAAAGTAGGTGGACTTTTAAAGATTTCTTCTTCAATACATTGGCAGCCAGACAGTTGTGGTCATTTTAGCATGCTGCACTTTGCTGATAATCCCTCAACTGAACCATACATTTTCCAAAAATGTTCTTTTTTTAGTGAATAATGAATGAAATAATGAACACCATAGGTAAAGAATGAGTAAGCTTTGAGATTGTTTCCTGAAGTCCTTCAATATTCAACATTTAACAAATGAGTATTAAGTATTTTTATATTGGGCTCTCCTCCAAGCGCCCACATCAGAAAAGCAGACTGTTAATAACAGGAACATGGTTTGAGGGTTTAACATTAGATTTGGCAAGTATTGACAAAGAGGATACCCACTGTCTCCCAGTAACCAGCCACCAGAAAACTCTCCATCCCTTGCTATCTGACACACTCCAGAGTTGGAGCAGATATGAGCATCATATGGACTCCCAGGCTGCTTGGCCACAAGGTCACTAAAAAGTCCCTTATGATTGGTTGCATATCGATTGGACATGTAACGCTGAGAATCATTTTTGACAGGTGTGGATGGGATTCAAGGGGTTAGGAGTGTGAAAGAAATGTGCATTCTGTTGCAGCACCCCCTGGCGGTGCCTGCGGAACCCCACAGAGCTGCACAGAACTCCAACCCACATGAAACCCTGGGGGAGTCAGAGGCACCGCTGCAACCCAGGGAGGCTGCCATCTAGCGTCCAGGGGGAGAGACTGGGCTTCACACCCTTGTCCCCCTGGCAGATGCAGTGAAGGGGCATCCCGGCCAGGCATGGACCCCTGCCATCCGTCACAGCTTACATTACATTATCCATCCACCCATTTTCTTAACATTATAATTTTATGCCTATATTGGAACATTGACTTATTATTATTATTTTTGTTGTTGTTTTTGTTGTTATTTTTATTATTGTTGTTATTGTTATTACATTGTCCAAATAAAAGCATCAGTGTCTTTTTTTGTGATCTACTTATGACACCCTTTGTCTATACGAGACAGAATCGAATGTAAATGTCCAAAGAACGATATTAAAAATAATTTTTAGGTCAGGTCACTTGTTAATTTACAAACTAGATAAAGTACTACTATAGTTATGATGGGTTTTAGGAAACACTTGCTAATTAACAAATAATCTTAAGTTAGTGCTGACTTAATGTAACTTAGTGTTACAAAGCTTTTGGAAACTTGGCCCAGAATTGGCCCCCGTGCCATTGAGTAAGGAATGGGCAGCGTGAGCTGGGACTGACATATTCACTCACCATTCGTCATGATTAACTTTTTAAGATGATTTACTCTGCCATCAGTTTCCTAAGTTATGTAACAATTTAAAGTGGTAAGTTTGATGGACATTTCTCATGTGCCGCTCTAGGTGATTATCTTTTTCACCCTATGGATAGGCTGGCTCTGTCTCCACTGACTACAGACATTGAGAATGTTTCATTTTTGTAGGAAGTCATATTTCTTTAACAAGGAGAAGAAACTCATACATAAAAAATCTGAAAAGAAATGATCAGTTTTAGTGACAATGCAAACACTTGTTATGTAAGGATGTACCCCTAACATTTGTAAATAATTAAAGGTTATAAAGAAAAAGAAAGCTTTTATACCAATTGCAAACAAGCCACTTGCTGCTCTCCATAACAATCACAATATAAAAAAGAAAGAAAAATTGTACTGAATATTAAGCAAAGTATAGTAAGTACCCCTATTACCTAAATAAATTGTACAGATTCATATAATAATGGATTTTAATTCATTTCTCACTCTCATGCGAAGATTAAGAGACCTTGAAGAAGCATTATTAATTTACATGGTGGAAAGCTCCAGGCCATTTTAATGATTTATATATTTGTAATTGTAACAGGTTACTTGATTGTCAAAAGTCTGCTGGGGCAGAACAGGCATTTATATGGCACAGTAAACAAGGCATGCCAGGAGGCTGTAAGCCTTGTCCTTACACAAAATGTCTTCAATGTAGATGCTCTGAGGGCACCAGAAAGAGAGGGAGGGATTTAAGGACTGGAAGGAGGCCATCTGAATTCCAATAGGCAGGCAAATGGTGGCAAGGACCCTGTTGGCAATTATAGTGGGGAGGCTAGCTAGAAGCAATATTGAAATATGTTGGTATTTAAATAACAAAAAAAAAGATACCAATAAAATTGATGATTTTTACCACATTTAAGATTAATGAAGCTTGGCTGTCAAAGCAATGAGAGATTGTGCACTGTAAATGCGTTAAAAGGAATAACATTCAACAGACCTTTACTATAATCATGTTTAGGGTTATCCGAGGTTACAGAGGAGGTTACTGGGCACAGAAACATTTATGTTTATATTCTGTCCAGGTTCATCTGTAATGATTCTGGAGGTTCTAAGGTTTCCACCATTCCACCTAGTTTGGTATAATCTGCTAACTTAACCAGCATGTTATTTATTTTGTCCTCAAAATCAGTTTGGGTGACAGTTATGTAAATATGGAAGCCATCAAAAAAGCCAGCACAGATGCACCCTATAAAAAGGGAACCTCTGCACTCAGGTCCTAATCTGGGATCCTGAGTTGGTTTGTCGTGTGGTGGATGCTGCAATGCGCTGCATCAGTGCGTGCTCCCAACCACTGCACAGCCACCTGTCTTCAGTCTAGCACTGATGCCTGGGTAAGGGAGTCCTTTTCAGGATAGCAAACCAATAAAACAGCCATAAAAAAGAGCTGCAATCCAGAGGAGTCACACGCGTTTAGTTCAATGGTGTCGGGAGTACGGGATGGTGACTTACACTCCAATTCAGCAAAGTACCATTCCTTGCATATAGGCTGTATAGATTGTGAAGACTACTATGAGGAGTGCCGGCACCAGTACCCTTCCTCCTCCTCAGAAGAGCCGGTTAGTAGATCGGCTAGGCCACATTTACATCTACAATGGTCAACAGGATTGGGAGTTGTTTTGGTCCCAAGTTCAAATAGCACCCAGGCTCAATGGTTGGGATGCCTCTACCTCTGTCACACCTCTGGGACTGGCAGTCAAGGGTTTAAGAGTTGAATTTGAACCCTGGTACAGTGTGCACCTAGCATGTGCCAAGTCTCATATCCTTCTGAGCATATGCTTAAAGGCTAAAGCTGTTATTTTATTATTCACTATGACAAATGCATTTTGATTATCTACTGTATATATATATATATAAAAGTCAATGTGTGTATGTATGTTTCAGCATCATGTCCGAATGGCTGGAGCAATTTTCATGAAACTTGGAACACATGTTCCTCATTGGTCGACTAAAAATACTGTAGGGTGAAATCAGCCATAACCCACCCCCTTCTGGGTAGGGTGGGGGGTGATCTTGCAGTTTAGTATCCATGTTATCATCCAGTTGACACTCGGAATGACCACCAGAGGGAAAACTGGAGGCGACTGCCAGCATTTTTTATGTTTGAGCGCCACCGCGCCCCTGTTGCTTTAGAAATTAAATAGAGTTCTACGCGTGGAAGTGTGTGTGTCTGTCCGGCCCGGAAGTGAGACGTAGAGTCGGGGTGAGGGCCCCAGCTCCAAGGATACGCAAGTGAGGCCAGTACACTGGCAAAAGGAAACCTCCTAAGAAAGACAGTCGCTTAGCTGCTAATGCACAAACGATGTGAGCACTTCGGCAACATGAATCCTTCTAGCAGAGAGATGCCCAGAGTAGTTCTGACAATTTAAATACTTTCTAGGATCCAATGCTTTTAACAGCACAGGCTTACACAGTTAGTATATACCAGGCAACTGCCAGTATTCTTTATTTTTGAGCAGCACCGCACCCGTTGCTTTTCAAATTAAATGCAGTTGGCTTGTTCCGAGCGTTTACTAGATGATAACATACATACAAGACCGTAAGACAAGGACATTAGTGAGTCTTTGTTTCTTAATTTATTTTTATTTTTAAAATTGTGTTTTTTTAATTATGTTTTTCTCAAACAATAAAAACAACACGAGGGCAAACTGGAGGTGACTGCCAGCATTCTTTATGTTTTAGCACCACCGCGCCCTTGTTGCTTTTCAAATTAAATACAGTTGGCCGGTTCTGAGCGTCAACTGGATGATAACATACACACAACACCGCAAGACAAGCACATTAGTTAGTCTTTATCCATCCATTTATTATCCAACCCGCTACATCCTAACTACAGGGTCACGGGGGTCTGCTGGAGCCACTCCCAGCCAACACAGGGCGCAAGGCAGGAAACAAACACCAGGCAGGGTGCCAGCCCACCACAGAAAACCCACGCAGACACGGGGAGAACATGAAAACTCCATACAGGGAGGACCCGGGAAGTGAACCCAGGTTTATTGTTTGTAAATTTATTTTTATTTTTAAAGTTGTGTTTTTTTTAATTATATTTATCTCAAACAATTTAAAAAAAACTTTGTTTTCCTCCCAGGCAAAGCTGGGTATTTCAGCTAGTTTTTATAGAAAGCTTAAAAGGAAAATGTTATATTTTATATATAAACATTGTTCTATTGTAATATGCTAAAGTTTTCTGTTGATGGAAAACTTAGGAAACATATGGTTCAGAACATAAAAATGAATGTGCATCTTGTGCATGTAGTGTACAGGGTGGTACAGATCTAATTATGCAGATCCAGATTGTCTGGATGACTTTGATTTATGCGGGGACGATTCCAGTTTGGCGCGAAGACGATTCTTCATGTCGTCAGTTCTCACACTTCTCGATGATGGTCTGGGATTTTTCGGGTGATTTTCTATGTAATAAACTTAATAAGTTATAGCGTAATTAAAATTGCATAATTAGATCTGGACCACCCTATACTTTTAACCCTTCTGAAAAGTCACATACTCTTAAGTACTATCAATCAACATAGTGGATGGGGTAAATTGTGGTTATTTAAGGTATCAACATTTCTCATGTCCCATTAGCAACTGGGTGCAACCATTCATGGTAAAGGTTTTCTGATTATGTAATGAATTCCTTAAAATTGTGATTTAATCAATGAATTGTATAAATTTAGAGCAGACAACACTATTTTCCTTTGCAAAACTTGATAATAACATATGCTGTTGCCTCTTACAAGATTTAGATAAAGAATAATGATTGATGCTTTCTCTTGCCTGTGGTTTATTGTTTAAAGCGGAGCATTCCAGTGGGGAGTGTCCATTAAAATTTTCTTCCACTAGGGAGAAGCTGCAAAAGTGCTGTTGGACCTCTGACCAGAGGATTTCAACAACTTGTCCACTCTATTTACAGCCTTGGAGAGGAGATACGGACAACACCGTTTCTCCAACCAAATTTATGCTGCATTATTCAATCGTCAAAGAAAGCCAAAGAAAGTATCTGCCATTGAAACCCTGACCCATCAGGCTCATCCCGACTTCCCAGAGGCCCTGCAGGACCAACTGGCTCTGCAAGCATTTCTGAGGGTGGTAATGCTGTTAAAGGTTCAGCAACAGCTTTGTTTGGCTTCAACAAAGATCATGAAGGAACCAAGAGGAACAAATCCATTTTAGGCCCTGTTGAAGACACCCCTTCCAGCTGCATTGAACGTCAGGGACGCCGTTTAAAACTGTCAGGAAACTTCACCAGGTAGATGCTGTGAGGAAGGCATTGTCACGCCCCTCCAGCCCTCAAACAACGAGCATCCACACTATTGACTTTTTGGATCTTTCATGCAGCCCTCAAGTCCCTTGCCTTGTTGTTTTATATATATATATACTAGCAGAATACCCGCGCTTCGCAGCGGAGAAGTAGTGTGTTAAAGAAGTTATGAAAAAGAAAAGGAAGCATTTTAAAAATAACGTAACATGATTGTTAATGTAATTGTTTTGTCACTGATATGAGTGTTGCTGTAATATAAAATATATAGACACAGACACACACACACACAAACATATATATAAATATACCTATATATGCATATATATACATATACATATATATATATATACATATACACATATATACATATACATATATAGGAAAATACCCGCGGTTTGCAGCGGAGAAGTAGTGTGTTAAAGAAGTAATGAAAAAGAAAAGGAAACATTTTAATAATAACGTAACATGATTGACAATGTAATTGTTTTGTCACTGTTATGAGTGTAGGTGGCATATATATATATAAATATATATATATATTTATATATATCTATATATCTGTCTATCTATCTCTACATATATACACACACATATACATACACATATATATCT
>JANRMT010062792.1:100245474-100274782 GCA_026402145.1 Polypterus bichir lapradei
CTCAGCTCGCTCCTAGTCGCACGTGTGTGACAACATATATATAGATATATAGATATATATATATATATATATATCTATATATATATAGTGACAGTAGGGGTCGCTGTCGCTCCTCCAAACCCACAGACAACACGTCCAGACACCTGGTAAAAGTATCAGAAATTAACTTAATTTCTTGAATAATGTGCACAAAGCACTTCAACCGTCACAATACTCAATAATAATACAATAATCACAATAAATTACAATAATCAATCCTCCTCTCCACCCAGCAGCTCCGACACATTTCCTCCCAACTCCGGCTCAGTCAGCTGGGTTTCCCACTTTCCTTTAAATACTGCTCAACCTGGAGGTGCTTCTGTCCTTCTGTCCATGTGATTCCATAGCACTTCCGGGTCAGATAAAAATTCTTATTTTTCTTCAGCCCGGAAGTACTTTAGTTCTTCCATCCCCGTGACTAGGGAGTACTTCCGGGCTATAGGGAAAATAGAAAACCCCTTTTTCCCTTGCAGCATCCTCCGATGGCACCCACGGCACCCAGCAGGGCTGTGAAGTTGCACTCCATCTCCCATGATGACCTGTGGGCATCCAGGGCACCTCCATGCTGCAGGGAGGACTCCATCTAGCGGCCTGGGAGTGCTGGCCGGGATAAACTGCCGGCCATCTCTCACAATATATTATATTGTGACAGCGGTAGGGTGCGTGCCAGCCACCCAACCAACTCAGACAGACACAAGAGGCACACTTACAAAACTCATGCTTTTATTTCTTATTCTCCAATTCAGCACACAGCACCTTACACAGTGCTCAAATCACCAACAATAACTCCGTCCTTTTCTTCTTCTCTTTCTTTCTTCTTTTCTCTCTTCTGCCACCTCTACTCCTCCTTTTGCAAGCTCTGTCCTCCACCTCACGATTCTGGCTCTTTTAATGGAGTGAGGCAGCCCCTTTTAAATTTCACCCAGATGAGTTCCAGGTGCTCCTTGACGACTTCCCTGCAGCACTTCCTGATATGGTGGAATTGCTGCATGGACACCCAGAAGCACTCCAGGTGTGCCTGGTTTCTCTTCCGGCACAACCTCCTGGTGTGGCAGAAGTGCTGCTGTCCATGGCTCTGGAATCATCTGGGTGCCCTCTGGCAGTGGCCATGGGACCCAACAGGGTTGAACTTCTAAGCTCCAATCCCGTGGCCCCGATGCAAACCAGGGGAGCTGCCACTTGTGTCCCAGGTAAGGTACTGCCTCTCTCCTAAACCTTCCATCCTCCAGGCGTTCTATATATTATTTGAAGTAAATTGTGCCAGGGTATTTTCTTTTTCCACAAGGTTGTGGTAAGTGGGGGCAGTGGTCAGGCCCATAGCATAACACTCTCAAGATGTAACATAATTAGGGTTTTTAGAGAAAATTACATTCCAAGATAAAAGGAGATCACACAGATAACATAAGGTTAAGATAAGGAGAAAACAGATCACACTTTCATACTGAGTATAATTGCAAAGGCCTGTAAGTAGCCTTAAGTTACCATACAGAATGGTGCAGAGACAGGCTTCAAGTGAAGACACAGAGATGCAATTTCTATTTTAAGAAAGTAAGCAGAAGAACAAAAAGAGCAGAGGGAGTACAATTTATTTCTTATTCTCACCTAGATAAAGCTGGCAGCACTGTGAGGATTTTGTTTTTTGATTTCTCCAGCACCTTCAATACTATTCAGCCATATCTGTTAAGGGGTAAACTCAGAGAAATGCAGGTGAGTGAGCCTATGGTGTCCTGGAAAATGAACTGTCAGGCAGAACTCAGTTTGTGAGACTCACTGATATAGATTTGAGCAACACTGGAGCACCACAAAGAACAGTCCTGTCTCCCTTTCTCTTAACTCTGTACACCTTAGGCTATAAATATAATACCAGGACATGTCACTTGCAGAAATTTTCAGATGATTCTGAACTTACAGAGTGTATCGATAAAGGGGATAAACAGAGTATAGGAGTCAGATGGAGAACTATTTTGTTTGGCAAACAGAAATGTCTACGTCTTAACATCAGCAAAACCAAGGAACTGGAACTTTGCCACACCAAAGAGTCTCTATATCTGGTCACTAATCAGGAAGTGGATGTAGAGATGGTCCATTCCATTTGGTTGGACTAGTAATGAAACAGAAAGGAACTATATAAGAAATAGTACAGCAGGTTCTTTTTTCTTAGGAGGCTGCATTCCTTTAATGTGGGAAGAGACATCCTTCACGTCTTCTACAACTCTGTGATGGCCACACACACACTTCTACTACACTGTGTGCACTGGGATGGTAACATTGCTTCATGAGAGGCCCACCAAAGCAACAAGCTAATTAAAAGGGCAGGCTTACTTATGGGAAACACTTTAAGCTTATAAAGAAAGGTAGTAAAATCATCAAATTGGATCCAGATACAAGAAGGAATACTAAGAGTCGGAGAGAGACTCAGCAAATCTGCTATGCCAAAGGAAGCCAAGCACCGTGCAATCGTTCATAAAGGCTCGCATATCGTTACACTCATAATCAGACACCTTCACCAAAAACATAAACACTGTGAATGTAATTACTAGTTAGCAGAACTACGTCAAAAATACTGGATACCTCAAGCAAACACAGCTATCAGAAAAATAATTTCGAAGTGCACTACGTGCAGAAGATACAATGCGAAAGCAGGTGAGCAAAAAATGGCAGATTTGCCAGAAGATCGCCTAGCACCCAACAAACCGCCTTTCACTAATGTTGGAGTCAATTATTTTGGTCCCTTTTTTGTCAAAAGAGAACGAAACTTAGTCAAAAGGTATGGAGTAATTTTCACCTGTTTAACAACTAGAGCTGCACACATAGAAATTGCACATAATTTAGACATACAGATTCCTGTATCCAAGCCATACTCAGATTTATGAGTAGAAGAGGTCAGGTTAAAATCATGCGCTCAGATAATGGAACAAATTTTGTTTGAGCAAAAAGAGAGCTAAGAGAGGCTATAAAAAATTTGGAACACAAAAAAATAGGCAACGAAATGATGCAAAGAGAAATCAAATGGATTTTTAACCCTCCGTCAGCCTCTCATCAACGTGGAGTTTGGGAAAGACAAATCAGAAGCATAAGAAAGATTTTAAATTCGACACTAAACCAAAAAACACTCGATGATCAAAATCTTCACACAATGATGTGCGAAGTGGAATCAATACTCAATAACAGACCCCTTACAGAGACATCAAATGACCCTAACGATCTTGAACCGCTCACACCCAATCACTTACTGTTGATGGACACTCAACCCGAAACGCCACCTGAACTCGTTTCAGAAAAGAAACCATACCCAAAAAGATGCTGGAAACAAATTCAATACATGGCTGATCTGTTTTGGAAAAGTTGGACTAAAGAGTATTTGCCAATACTTCAGGAACGTCAAAAATGGTTTAAACCAAGAAGAAATTTTGAAACAGGGGACACTGTTTTAATTGTGGATAAAGCTACACCTTGCAATTCCTGGGTAATGGGTCGAGTCATCAAGACAATGCAAGATGCCAAAGGTGCAGTCAGAAGAGTTTGCATGCAAACCAAAAACAACACACTGGACAGACCTGTGAATATACTGTGCCTGATCCAGGAAGGATCAAATAAGTGAAATGATTGAACTTTATTTGCATGCTTAATTTCAATTGTGTTTGTGTTTTTTACGGTAGAGTTTAAGTTTTACGTTTCTAAAGTTTGGTTTAAGTTTAGTAAAGTGATAAAGGCTCTTATTAAGTAAAGTTAAAGTAATTGATTTCTACTCTAGAATAAACATTTAGGGCCTGGACCTGGACCTACGACCTGGAGGTCGTAATGAAGGAGAGAACTAAAGGCTGCACATCCTCTCTCTGATACAGTAACACTGAGGTTTTTCAGGCAACAATATTATATATTATATCTGTTTATGTATTTACTTATTTAAAGAGCTTCTGTAAAAAGCTTAATTTCCCCCTGAAGACAAATAAAGTTCTATCTATTTACTTTCAGTAGGAAGCCAGGATCACAAATTAGTGGGATGGACCATCCAAGCTGGAATGGGAAGAAGGGTAAATGACATTTTAAATTAGGCAATGACACTCTTCTTTCCTGTCTGTGACAAATGATGCTTGATTGCTGGTCTTCCTCAGACAATATTTGGCTGGAGTAGAGAGGGGAGCATGGCACTGACCGATTTCAAATGAGGAATACTATTTATTTTTATAATAGCCAATTGGGAATGAAATAACAGGTCAAGGATGGAGTAAAATGAGATAGAATCCTTAATGCACTTCAGAGGGTCACAATAGTTAGAGATAGAAATGTTCTACATTTTTTGCAAAAACTTTAATAACAAGATATCTAAAATTACGTTGGGTTCTGGTCTGGAAAATCTTTAAATTTTCAACTGCAAACTGTTTGTATTAGATTTTAATAATTTTACTCAAACAAACCAGGATGAACTGAACAAAATGACACTTACAATCATTGCAAGCGTCATTTTGTATTGTATTTGTAATTTATGCATTTGTTGTAGTCTGCTTAATTACTTTATTAACTGGCGATGGGAAATAAACACATTGCACATAACTTGGGACTAGTAATAACCAAATTAGTGTACGTCTTGGGAAAGGAAGGAGTGCAGAGGTACAAAAAAGATCAAACACTTTGATCAGACTCATTTGTCATCAGGACTGGATGGCCAATCAAATGAATACAATGTGACATGTCACAAAACCCCATATGTGTATTTTAACTTAAATATGGCTCATCTAATGGGCCAAATAGAAAAAATGTAAAAAAATGGATACCAAGTGCGAGTCTGATGCTACATTTGTTATTCAAGATGTTTATCAAGGCTATTAAGGTTGCTCCTCAATAATTTGAACAACTGCGGTAAAAACAAGACAGAGTTTGGTTGGTAAGTAGCATACTGTATACAAAAGAGTTATCTGTGTGTTAGAACTGGTGATAGTGAATCCCTATATCAAGAATCTTATGCAGAATATTGCAGAGTGACTGGCATTTGGCATCACTCCAGACTTTGTCTGGATCGCTATGTGTATATGCGTGTGTTTATTTGTGTGCATGTGTTAATCTTCAAGGGTAACAGTAGAAGAACCCAATAAACGTTCCTGTTTAGTCTCACAAATTTCACGATAATACACTGCCTATGGAAAAGATATTGGAAAAGATGATTGTTGACAAGTGAAGTGTAACGGAAGAAGGGATGATTTCAATAGAATTAAATAGAATGCAAATATGAGAAGAATATGAATGGGCATTGCCCAGCCTAGAAGGTTTCTTTTTCTGGGGGATACTGTGCACTACACAATGAAGAGGTAATCAGGTCTAGTTAATGAACAGTGTGAGCAAAAGGCTCCAGAGAGAGACTGAAATGTAAAGGGGATAAATGGATAGCCCTGTCTGATACAAAAAAGACAAAGGACATCACAATTTGTAAAGAAAATTGCTGGAGCACAGGAACAAAGGGTTTGCATCATAGTAATAAATGTCTTTAAAGACCACACTGAACTTAATTAGCCAAGAGAGAAAGTTCCCCTTAATACTTCATGGCTAAATGAGCATTTCTCAGCATTTGATGAGAAAAGTGTTGCTGAATGCAATAATGTTGAAGTTGTACTAATAAGGTGAACTACAAGGGGTTATCTGCATGTGCAGCATTTAGGAGTAAAGCTGGTCTGGTTGGTGTGAGTTAATTTACAACTGTTTCTAACTGCCAGCCAAGGAGTCTCACTAGCAACTTGGCATTGGAATTACCCAAGGAAATTGACCAATGATTGAATATTCAGAGAGCTCCTTGACCTATTTTTAAAACGAGTATAATCATGCTGAATTAATTGAGGTATTCATATCAGTGGAGGTTGTAGCATCCTTTGAAATTTTAAAGAGTGGGGTTAATCATTTGTCCTAGAACGGACAGTAGTCATGTAGGGGCGAAGACTTCTAAAATAAAATTAATTTTAGTTTGAGAAGGGCTGTGATTTTTTGCAAATAACAGCACAGAATTTCTAAAAAATATATTTATTTAAGTAAGATTACTGACATGATGCCTTAATTTATTTTTAATTGCCAAAACAGAGGCTCAAGAGTCACATTTTTGAAGTGTAAGTGCCAATTCAGGTCCAAATTTGATTGCTTAGATAAAGATGAAGGTTATTATTAAGTCTTGCAATAGGCAGAACATATTGCAGTGTTTCTCCCAGCATCATCAGTGCCATTACAAAATGTTTTGAAGCACAGGTTATGCCACATACTAGAATAACCACACCCCACTTAGGAGAACTTGTAGAAAAAGTGGCTATAAAATAGAGCTCATATTCAGCATATCCTTATCTAATAGCCTGATTTCCTGTCTGAATGCGAGATCTGTTTTTTTTTACTAGAATTAATTGGGGAAGCTCATTCTCTTAAAGGTTTTAGCCTCTGAAAGTTCCAGGTGTTCTGTTGCAGAGCACAAAAGGCAGAGTCAAACCCATTGAAAATTTAACTAGCACCAATCTCTACATGTTATGTATTGACTTGAACTTATGTGTATTTTGGGGGTTTTTTTTGTTGTTGTTAACTATGAATGATGAATTTTCATATTATGTTATTTCTGTTATGCTTGTAATTACGTACTTTGAATGTAGCTACATTCCATGTGCTCTGTGGGTGGTACACCAAGAGATGGCGCCACCATGACATCATCACTATTGAGACCCCCCCCCCCGGCTATTTACAGCCAGGACAAAACAGATCTCAGGCAGTGGTGCATTTAGTTCAGTTGCAGTCTGTTATGTGAGTATTGTTAATTCTTTGGATTTTCTCATTTTTGTGATTGTTTTGTTTTCTGGATTTTCTATGAGTTTTACATATTTGGATTGTTGCATTATTTGTTCTTTTCCTTATTTATTTATATAAATCTGTAATTTGTAAAAATTCATCATTTGGTTTGTCTTCACAAGCCAGAGTTTTTAATGGTTTCTCTTCTTGTGAGACATTTTAGTATTTTGAAAATTTAAAGCATTTTTTTGAACTTCAAAAGCCAGTTTTCAGTATTTTGGTAGTGATGGGCAATTCGTAAACAATTCGTTCTTTTTGAATGACTCTTTTCAGTAAGTCATACGAATCCATTTGCAAGCATGAATGAATCAATTCAGCAGAGTGCAACAGGAGGGCTGTAGCTCATGCATCTTGATGTTGGTGTCTTTTGGTTCACAGGTTGAAACAGTAGATGTTTAAAATGCATGTGCAAGTATCACCTGTTTCATTAACAATGAAGGAGAACTCTCAGTGATGATTCTCTTATTTGTTATACAAGTACAATACAGCAACATTACATATTAGAATTATCCATTTTTTTGTAAAGTTCTTATTAAAACTGCTTTAAATGGAATATAAAAACATAACTTAAAACTACTATGTTTATGTTCCTTTAAACATTCAACAAATTAAACCTCATAAAGACATTAGCTTTACTTCAAGGAATTTTGTTTTCCTACAGTATGCACTTTTTAATGTTCATTTTACTCATTTTTTTTATTTGTTTGCGGACAAGTCCAGTCCTGAATGCTGGCAACTTTAGTGCACTACAGCTTAACACGTCTCCTGCCCACAACGTAGCCTAAATATTTAACCTTGGTTAATCTGATATAACATTTGTTATAGTTGTTCCTAACGCCAGCATTGCAAATGGTATGGAGGATGGCAAAGACAAACTGTAATTGCTACTCCCAGGTAATGGAATAGATGATTACACCATCTAGGTAGGCAGCAGTGTTGGTATTATTGGGCTGTCTGGAGCAGTCTGTCCAACAGATGCAGGAAAGTGGCCAGAGCCCTGTGTAGCCCAGTGGGTAGGACATGGTACGATCAGTGCTCACTGGTGATAAATGTGGTCTTTATTTTTTGCCTAGTCAGTCAAAGGGCTTTGCCAGGGTGGTCAGATACCTTGCATGACTTCAGCTGTCCAAGAGGTCATCCTTCCTGGGCATGGGGTTGGCATCAAAACGTTGGGTTTGGGGGATCAGAACTATTGGGCTACACCAGGGGCTATGGCTTTCTTCAATAACCCCCAAATCTAACATATGATTGATCTCCAGCTGTATCTCAATATCTTCCACATCAAAGAGGCATTATAGTCATTCTCTTACCACGACTCCAGTATCTGTGATTATATCATGGAAGATCAGTGTCTTCCTGTTTAGCTTGGGATCCATCTCCGTAGTTATGAAGACGATAGCATTACACAGTTTGTGTTTTTGCCAGGGGCTAAGAGTCTCCCCATAATTAAAGTCACCAATATCTGCAAAGAACACTTCTCTCTAATGGTTGTCCACTTCTGTCTGATCCTTCCAGGGTTTAAGGATGTGAACATGATAACGCACTTCTGTGGGCATCATTTCAGTTGGGAAACTGGCCAGGAAATTAAATTGTATTACATTATCATTTTCTGTGGTTTCTTTATCATCTGTAACGTGAAATTTATTATTTGTTTTGTTTCTATTCTCCAAATCCATTAATTTGGAAGTCAGAGATGTAAGTTAATCTTCCTCTTATTGTCATGGCAGCTCTCTGTATCCACCAATTTCTTTAAACTTCTTCATGATTTTCATCTTTTGTTCCTCAACCTCAATTATAGCAACATGAAGCACATCGATGAGATGAAAAGAGTCTCTCAAAGCTTCCATATTAGACCTGCTATTATCTTTATTCAAGGAGGCCTCAGTCAGGAGTACTTACTTAACCATTTGGGCAACCTCAGAGAGGGATCTTGCGGTAGAGACATCACTGGAACCCCTCAAACTGCATTCGCACTATTTTTTAACAATGTCTCCCTTTCCTCTCAATCCCTAATCACCAAAAAACTCCATTTAAATCTGCATATAATCTATATCCAATTCCCCAAAAGCATTACACAACTATTAAATAAATTCCACTGGACTTTTCCACAAATGCTTTAGTACTGTACCCATCTCTTATTTCCATTTCTTCATCTCCACTCAATTTTCTCAATTGTCTATATTAATACCTTTCTCTCAATCCATTTCCTCATCCTCCTGGATCTCTTTGCTCTCTTTATCATCTTCATACAGCAGAATCTTTTTGCTATGGACATTATTGCAGACAACCTGGCACTGAGCTGTTACACTTTCTTTGTCTTTCTCTCTTTTCTTTTTCTCTGAAAGCTCACTGTCTATAATCAGGTTCTTCTTAAACCTTCTGTGTTGCAGATCAATAGCTTCTCCAGTTCCGCTATCAATAAGTGTCTGTCTGCTGCTCAGTTGTTTGGAAGCTGACTAAGGTGTGATCAGTGGAGTGATCAGCAGTGTTATTAGCCACTTTAGCTAGTAATCTCATAGTGAGACTGCTGTCCTCTGTCCTGACACATATCCTTTCCATTTTTAATCACATTTTCTTACTGGGGTAGGGTGGGCATGAGTAGTTGGGTAGAAGGTTCTGGTGAGAGGACTATTTTTCTTTCTTTTCTGAAAACCGGTAGCATTAGTTTCACTTCTTAGATCTGTTGAATGCAATAAAAAATAGTTTGCTAGTTGTTAATAAAATTACAGAACTGTTTTGTTACCAATCACTGAAAAATTTTGACACTTAATTTTAAGTTATTTAAGTTGCTGTTTTATTATAAAGAGGTAAAAATATAATGATTAGTTTTAGGACCTTGTCAGTCCCTCACACTCTCTCGCTCAGTCTTGGTTAGAATAAATCAGAATTTCTGCCCTCTAGCATCTTGGTTGTGTGTTGTCATCATTCTTTCTCCACTTTCTCTTTAGCTCTTCTCTTTCTCTGTTGTGCAGGTTCCATTTCTTTTACTTTATAAAAGTTTCACTGAAACACTTATATACCATTAATTGTGAAAATATCGACCAATTAGACATAAATGGGTATGGGGCAGAGCTGTAGCTGTTCGGTCTGTCATCTCAGACTTGTTTTGGAATTTAAGATATCTGTACTCAGACTTGGCCACTGGTCATTCCAAATATGCTCTGAGGTCTTGTGATTTTATGTTTGTTTTTTTTTTTTCTTTCAAGCGATGTTTATGTTAGGATTCCATTAGTACAAATATGAGATCGCTGTTCTAACTTTCTTTGGGTGGTTTCACTGCAGTCATTTTTTGGTTGATATTCATTAGGATCATGTTTTGTACTATATCTTTGCAGTAAATTCTTAATGTTTCCTTGTTATTCCAGAGAACTGACACTGCACAAACTCAAACTCAACATCTGATCATTGTGAAAACAAGCGAAAGACCTGGGCTTGGTCCAGACAATGACAATTGAATGAATGTTGGTGACAATTAGGGTAAGACTTGTCACTTTGATTTTTGTTTGTATCATCCCTGGTTGAGTTCAGCTGTACAGAACCCTGTGTGACAGAACACTGCCATCTTGATTAGTCAACCCAACACAACAGCAACTGTGGCATCATTTGTTGTAAATGAAAATTGTCACTGCCAGCATAGGTATGTTTGATTGAAAATGCATTGTTTTTCAGATTTGCATATGGTAAATACTTACAAACAAGTAATATTAGATTTATTCATAACTTTTTGTCTGTTCATAATATATTGCACATCATTTTTCAAATGTGAACCTACATCATTGTTTCAAGGCACTTATTTTCCATAATTACAAAAAATGCAACATTAAAACATTATTTAGTCTCACACATTACATACAAATGCTGTAATGCTCATATTGTTTGTTTGGGATTAGAACTACTGTACAAGTTCATCAAAATATTTTGGGCATGTCTCCACTGAAAAACTTCTGATTTCAACTGTCTATACTGTGACACAGAATGTATGTGAAGATTATTGGGAGAAATAAAGGATTACCTAGGAGATGGTCCATGAAGACAGAAACCTAATCAGACAAGGCAAAGATCAAAATCAGAAAATCAAAAAATAAAACTGAGAAAACTGGACAGCAAAAAGTGGCAGACTTTTTTTGTAGTCAAAACAGAAAAGTTAATGCAGATGCTCAAACCTCACACTAGGGCCTACTTAGAAAAGAAGCTAACTGCACTAAGAGAACTTTCAACATGTTCTGTATCCTTGACGGGATAAAACAAGTTGTGACCTTCACAAGTTTATAGCATTGCCACCACAATGTCATTGGTGTGTTGAACACGGTCATATGCTTTGAGCAAAAAAAGAAAAATGAGAGATGAATAAAAACAAACTCTGTAAAGTAAATCAAACATGAAAAATAAATCTCATAAGCAGAATCCACACAAAATACTCAAAAACACATATATAAAAACGTGTTAATATAACAACATCCTTTTATATGGTGTGACAGATAGGGGGCGCTGTCGTCCCCTTGAACCCTCAGATCAGACACCAGATAAAAGTCCAAATCTTAAATTTATTTGGACAATAAAGTGCACAAAGCACCCTCCACTCCATAATATTCATATAACTCACAATAATCACTTGTCAGGGATGCCAGGGGCCATGACCCGGCCGGGACGTCTTGAGGGACCGGATGTGGGTCTGTGCCCACCCTGGATCACGTGGGGGTTGCCTTCCGGGTTGCTTTGGGGGCCACAGGTACAGGGCATGGAAGCTCCACCCTGTAGGGGCCCGTGGTCACTGCCAGGAGGCACCCCAATGCCTTGGGGACCTGTTACCCCAGCACTTCCGCCACACCAGGAAGTGCTGGGGGGGAGATTTATGACGGCGCCAGGAGAGCAGCTGGGAGGACAGCCGGCACTTCCGCCACGCTGGGGCGTGGCCAGAGGAGGATTGCCAGGAACACCTGGTGCTCATCCGGGAACCCTATAAAAGGGGCCGTCTCCATTCATTCAGCGCTAGAGTCGGGAGGTGGAAGGACGAAGCTCAGGAGAGCTGTGGAGGCGGCCCGAAGAAAAGGCATTTTGTGGCCAGGACTGAGTGTTGGGGTTTGTGCACTATTTTGGACTGGGTCTTAGTGACCATATTTGTAAATATTGTGTAAATAAAACGTGTGGTGGTGAAAAACAACATGTCCACCTGTCTGTGTCCGGGTCGGCTCCACACACTACAATAACAATCCTCCACTCTCCCAGACGCGTTGCCATCCTTCCTCCCGACTCAGCTCAACCCTGGGATCTCCCACAGTCCTTTTCATAGTCCTTGACCCGGAAGTATTTCTCTCTCTCTGTCCATGTGACTGGTATCACTACTGGGTCAGATAAAAACTCCTTTTCTTCAACCCGGAAGCATGTCATTTCTTCTGTCCATGTGACTAGGACGCACTTCCGGGTTGTAGGGAAAACAATCGTTCCTCCCTGCAGCGCCTTCTAGCAGCCCCCGTGGTATCCAGCAGGGCTGTGGATAAAAACTCCATTGTCCATAATTCCCTGCTGGCATTCGGGGCACTTCCATGCTGCAGGGAGGGCTCCATCTGGCGGCCTGGGGGTATTGGCTAGGATGAATGGCCGGCCATATTCCACAATGGCTACAGTCCTCGTCTAAAGTGAATCTACAGGGGCAGGAGAGTTGAGTCCCAGGGATTTGGCAAATTTGGCTGGAAGGAACTAGTTAAGTTCTAGTTAAGGCTTGGTCTTGGATTCGCTATTGTGTGGACTTAGTTATGACTCAGTCTCGACAGGTTGTGGAATTGTACTCGACAAAGATGATCTTGACGACAGCACTTTCATACAATAATGCCATACATGTAGATCACCTTAAGATGATTCTACCTAAATAAAAACACTTTACAACACTGACATATGCCCAGGAACCTGGATTGGAATCCTGGCCTGGTCATTTGTTTTTTGAAATTTGCACCTTGTCTTCATTTCTCTGTTTGAGAGTGTACCTGGTAATGCACCATCATTGGTTGATTTCTACCTTGTACCTGACTCTGTACTGCTGTGTGGACTCCAACTGGTTTGTCATGAATGGATGGAATTTTTTTTTCCTCTATGCCACACTTTTGCATTTGGCAGATTAATCCTAGTGCATTTATTTATTTATCTAAACTTCTGTTACTTAACTTTAGAATAATAATTATGATGGGAAAGGCAAACACCCACATTTTTTTTTTACCAACAAAGTCATTTTCTGAATGTGCTTTTTCTGTGATAGGGTCTTAGGAGCTGTGGTCCATCTCAGCAGCACTGGACCCAAGGCCAGAACGAAATGAAAATATTGTGCCGGTTAAGGCATGGCACACATATTCCCATTAGGCCTGTGAGTATTTCCAGATAAACTCCACACGCCGTATGCAGTTGGCTATGTGGGAACAGGTGTCACTCCTAAACTTACCTATTTTCTAGTTTGTTAGATATTGAAGTCACAGCTCTTTCTACACTTAGAGGACTCCATAATCACGTTCTTCATATACTTATCAAAAATAAAACAAATGATGTTCAACATCAGCGTTTCTGAAATTCATTGATGCAGTGCTATCCCCTCTTGTCTGATGTTTTCAGTGTATGTACGCTACTTTAGAAATACTTTATTTTGTGATGGTCATTTTCTTAATATGACATCAACATAGTCACACATTTTTATTATGGACACTGTAAATATAAAATACAAAATCAATCAACAGCCCACTATAAAAAAAACAAGAACAAGACTCAAACAAAATTTATATAACTGCAATAAATGGACAACTGCAGAAGTATTCTGTTTCTCTTTTAGCAGTCACACATGTTGCTTACATCCTAGTGCCTCAGAAGTCTCAAACTTTGTGTCCTAGAAGAATGGCTTAAGCTGCATATATTTTTTTTTTAACGAATTGACATTACAAAAAAATCTCAGACATCACAAACCAACCACTAGTCATCACGTTTAAATAAGTCAGCCTCATGAGGTTTATTCAGCAATTAATGGACAGATGTTGCAGCACTGAAAACTATAATATGTTAAAAGCTGAGACCAAGGACCTCTTGATTTGAACCTTTATATCAGTTCCTAAAGGCATGAAAATTAACTTACTGTACTCCCATTTTCTAATTTTGATCTGGCAACACTTCAGTGAATTCTAGTTTTCTTTCCAAATTAATTTTTAATCACTGATGAATATCATTAAACAGCTACTGGGATGCCAATCTCAGAGAAAGTTCACCCAACAGCACAGAAGAAATGATTGGGAGCAACTATCCCTTTGAGGTTTAAAAATGCATAGCAAGTTAAAAAAATAGAAATACAGGTGGAAAGCTGCCATTTTTGAAAGTAGAAAAGAAGACATGTATACTATGAGAAGATTTATAAGGAACAAGAGACACATTGTTCAAATCAATGAGTGTGCTATGGAATCAGGATCATTTCATTTAAAATAGCTATGCTCCACTTACATTAACATCTTCATTTGCAGTATTCCATAAAGACATCGTGTTAAGCAAATTAGAATGTCAGTCTGGACTCCAAGTTGGAAGGATGAGGAAAAAAACACTCAATGGCAAGATAAAAGAATAGCCCGATGCTAAAACCAGAGATAAAGCAGTACGATTCTGGAAAGATGAGAGAATGGGAAGTTTGAGGTGAAAGATGGCAACTTGGATGGATGGTTGATTGCTTGTCCTGATTATAAATGTTGTGCTGCACAATGGCCAGTGAAGAAATATGAGTATTGAAGAATTGTTTTATACAATTTTATTGACCTTTTGGTGGATGAATTTAGGGAATGCCAGGGTTTCAATCCAGATCCCTGAAGCTCAAAGGTGTCATGACTATTGTATCCTGCCACAAGCCCAATTAAATATTAAAAATAAAACATACACACTGAGTAAAAGTAAAGGCCACAGAAAGTTCTCTTGATGTTGACAATTTCTGTAATGGCCCATGCAATAAAGTGCAGGGCTGAAAAATAGTATTGACAATTCTGACACTTAAATTCCTTACATAGTGTGGCAGATTGCCGGGGTTATTACCTGGCCGGGATGCCTGGAGGGACCGGAAAAGGACAATAGTAGCTTCCGGGTCATGAGAGAGCAACTGCCCTGGACTAGTAAAGGACCACGGGAAAGGAGAAAAAGGGTTCTGGCCTGTTTGGACCCGTGGCCACCACCAGGGGGTGCCTCAAACGTCATCAGACCTGGAGAACTGTCACTTCCGCCACACCAGGCAAGATGGAGGATGAACCTGCCAGGGACGCCCGGAGTGCTTCCGGGGCAAAGGGCAGTACTTCCGCCACACCAGGAAGTGCTGCCGGAAGATCGTTTCCAGCCACCTGGAATGCATCCGGGCGGGAATAAAAGGCGCCACCTCCTAACAGTCGGGGAGCTAGAGTTGGGAGAGGGAGCAGGACGAAGCTCCCAGGAGGAGATTGGCGGCCAAGGACATTAAGGGAAGCCCAAGAACAGGAGTGATTAGTGTTGAGTACACTATGTGTGATTTGGGACTGTGTTTATTTATGTTTAATAAACGTGTGACTTTTATAAAGATGTGGTTTTTGACTGGTGGTGTCCGGGCAAGTCTCACAATAGGTAGGTTTATATTATTCTACAGTATATTTAACTTCATAAGTTTGTTGAAATACAATAGTGTCCCATCCAGCCCTTTCACTGATTTGAAGCCTGTGCTTTCAGGATAGACTCTGAGCACTTGTGACACTGTAATGTGAAATAAAGGGATAAGACAATGAGTAATGTTTTTATATTTCTTTGTTATTATTATTATTATTATTTTAATGATTGTATTTGAAGAAAACAACACTCCATACAGTCATGTTAAATTTAACAAACCATTTCATTCAACCCCCGCCCGAAACAAAGAGAGGACACCCAACAACACAAGCAAATCTTTAAGAACAACAAAGAAAGCAGAATGTTCTTTTCCTCGCTATAAAAGCTTATTCTAAGATTTGATTAATTAGATTTTGCCAATTTTTTAAAAGTTTTGAACTGATCCTTTAAGTGAGAATTGTTTTTTCCTATTTGATAAAATATCAGTTACTCACTGACTTATAACAGGTAGGCTGAGGTTCTTCTAGTTGAGCAAAATAAGTCAATGTGCTAGTAGTGTGGTATGGGCAATAACAATAAATTTGTCCTTCTTCACTTTAAGCCCATCTGGGAGTACAACGCTACTGCTAATAGGTTAGGAGTGATTATGACACCAAGCTTGTCTGATAGGCATTCAGATGTTTTTGTCCAGAATGATGTTAATTTGGTACACACCCAAAACATCTGACTCAGGGAGGCTGGAGCTACTGTGGATTGCAATGCTTTTAAGTTGAATCTTAGCCTGGATACATTTTGGACAATTTAAAACAAGATAAATGTGATCGATAAAAGATTTTAAGTTGGATGATTGAATGCTTTGCATATGTGGAGCTAGCGTTTATTCTATGCACGGCTGCCTAGCACATGCTGTCTCAGCCATGCACACAGTCTATTATCTTCCATACAGTACAGCAAACGCTTCAGAGCCTTTCCTGTAGGGACCTCGCGGTTCAGAAACAGTTTCATCCCAAGAGCTCTAAATGCACTCAATTTAGTCCATCAAATGTTCCAGGTAGAAAGAACTGTTCATACTTATAAGTACAATCACCTCACTGTAAACTTCACTACAGTTATAATATTGCACAACCTGAGTAACTTTATAAAGCACATATTTACATATGACGACGACTGGATTCTAAGTCAATTTAGATTTCCAAGTGCTATTTTCTTGGAGCTCTTGATCTCATTTCTAAGATGAAATGCAGTAAAGCATGTTTATTATATTATACAGATAAGTTTTAAACTTCATTAAAATAATGTATATTGTTAATAATTAAACATGTGAGGACACGGTGGAAAGTGGCAGGGGCAAGCTGCCGCCCATTCAGGGATTGTTCCTGCTTGTATGCTTGCTGGGATTGGCACAACCCTGGACGGATAGATGGATGGAATAATTAAACATCTACTATGAAGATATTTCAATGTTTCATTAAAGTTTTGAAGAATCGCCGTTCTAAGCTTACAGATGGCTTAGAGTAATATTTAGAATTTAATATTTAAATTGTTCAGAGAGCCGTAAAATCATGAATGTAATGTATTCTGTGTCCTGTCAAAGAGAGAAAGCCTGTAGTGATTCACACACATAGAGCACATAAAAGAACACACAGAAAGAAGCATTTAACATGCTACTTTAGTTACGATGGGATCTGAGAAACTAGTAAATTAAAGATTTTAAGATGAACTTTGTGATGTTCTACTTTGATGACAAAATAAACTACGCGATTAAGTGGAAATTTCAAGATTAAAATTGACATTTGGACATTTTTTGCAACTGTGTCCCTATTTTGTTTTTCTTTTCTCTGTACCCTAATACGCTTCCGTAAAACACTCAGACAGTGTGCTACAACTCGCCTTTTCACAGTGACTTTGATATCTGACCACTTCTTATTTATTTCAGGCACTTAGCGACTTTCTGAACTTTCAAGTTTCTCCGCCACTGTGTTACTTGATCAGCTTCCTTTTGTTGTTTATATCACTGCTTAAACCAACAAATAGTACGTTGTACGTTTTTCCTTGCCTCCAATTGGTATTTGCTGAAATTCTTCTTTTTCCCCTGGGCTTTTGCCATTGTCTTTTCACAGAACGCAAAACATAAGGGGCTATTTATATTGATTTGCATATCAAAGAGGCGTAATTCTGGGAGGAGTCTGGGAGGGGTGACAGGCGCATGTACAAGCGTTACATTTCACACAGACCGGGATTTATGTAGCAGAACGTGGAAGTTGGTGTAGGCACAGATTTATGCATCTGGATTTTTTTGTGCGTACGTGTGAATTCTATGCACGGCAGTATGCATGAGGCCCCAGGTCTTTATAGCTTGTACATTTGCCACCCAGTAAAACAATTGAAAGTTACGTAGTGCCATGCCACCTTCTGTTTCAGACCATTGTAGAGTCGCCCTTTGGATGTGGGGATGTTTCGAGTTCCAAGTAAATGAGGCTATAATTGAAGCTAATTTCTTAAAGAACAGTTTATTAATATACAGTATATGGGGATGCTCTGAAACAGAAGAAGAAGCTTTGACAGTATTGATTTTCCCTGTTAATGTGAGATGGAGGGTAGATCATCTGTTCAAATCTTTTTGATTTTTTTTCCCATGTGGATAGCAAAATTTTCTTGGAAAAAGGTCTTTATATTTAATTGTGATGTTTACCCCCAGGTATTTAAACTGATCTGTGAAAATAAATGGGGAAGTGTCCAGTCTAATATTGTGTGGTAGAGTTTACTGCATAAAATCACACTTTTATTCAAATTAATTTTGAGGCCAGATTCTGTTCAAGTCCTTCTCTGGTAATCCCCATTATCTTTGATACATTTCGAAAGCGAATGGTCAATGGCTCAATGGCAATTACAAACAGTAATGGTGATGAAGGCATCCTTGTCAAGTGCAACATTCTTGTTTGAAGTACAGTAGTTTGAAATAATGTTGTTAATACAAATAGAGGCTGCTGGACTAGTATTAAGTAGTTTGATCCATGCACATAAGTTTGAGCCTAACGCAAATTTGTGTAATGTGGTGAATAAGTAGTTCCATTCAACCATCTCAATTGATTTTTTTTGCATTCAAAGATAATAAGATCTCTGGTGTGTTAATATTTCATGGGTTATTATATTACATTAAGCAGACATTGAAGAGTAGAACCTAACTGTCTGCCTCCAATAAATCCGGTTTGGTCTTGTGATATTACAGAAGGAAGCACGTTCTCAGTCCCCCTTGTTAGGACTTTGGAGAATATCATTATTATCATAACATGCTCATTCAGAAGTGAAATAGGTCTGTATGATGTGCATTGTAATATGTCCTTGTTTTTATTTGGAAGGACAGTAATTAATAATTGGTGAAAAGTTTCAGGTAGAATTTTGTTGACTCTAGCTGCTATAAATGTTGCTAATATTAGTGTAGCTAATTTATTTGAAATTTTTTAATAAAATTCCACTGGGTGGCCAACAGGGCCTGTGGCATTCCCACACAATGGAGTGAGGTTATAGTGTCTAGTAATTCTGAGAGTGTCAGAGATTTATTCAGTTCCTCTGCATTAAGTGTATCTAGCTGTGGTATTTGTAATGCATCAAAAAAACTCATTAGATTGTATCTTATGTGGTTTAAAATAAATATTCTATAAGGACTTATAGTATTCTTTATATGTGTGGGTTATATTTTTGTGGTTAATGATTTTATCGCCTTCTGAATTGATAATTTTGGTTATTTCATTTTGAACTTTGTGCTTATGGATTTGTTAAGCTATCTTATTAGCCTTTTCTCTGTTTCTATAGTAATGATGTCGCGATTTAAAGATGAGCTTTTCCATTTCATTTGTTGTCAAGAGGTTGAATTTTAATTGCAAAACCTGTCTTTTCCTATAAAGTGTCTCATTTGGAGACCTGGGGCCTCATGTATAAACGATGCGTATGAACAAAAATGTTGCGTATGCCCGTTTCCACGCTCACATCGCGATGTACAGTATAAAAACTAAACTTAGCGTAAAGCCATGCACATTTTCACGCTAGCTCAATCCCTGCCATATGCAAGTTCTTGGCTCGGTTTTGCAAACTGGCAGCACCCAGCATCAAAGCAGTGCTTTTGTTACAGTGTGGTTTCTGTGATATCCCGTGTAGTGGGAAATGGCCCCAGCCTATACTCTGGACATCTGATTGTTTATGAACCAAACAGGATCAGTGGAGAGATGAGACACAGACAAAAGTTGAAGGGTGAATGGTGCAAGTTTATTTACAAGAGTGCTGTACAATCAAAAATGCAGTAGTGTCAGGTGGGCTTTGAGAAACAGTCCTTTAGTACTGACACTTCTTCAGAAATAGATAAAAACAAAAAAGAGGAAAAATATGGTGTATTTACAAAAACATTGCACTCCTACAAAAACTACACGCACACTCCAATAATGAAGGTTGTCTCCTCCAACAGGAATGAAAAAATAATGCACAAGAATTAAAACAAGTGTGTGTATATACAAAAAACAATTGCACCAAACCCAAAATCAAAAACTATATCAGAACCAAATAAGTATATATATCTCCATTAAAATGATCACTAGGAGATGTATAACTCTATATACAAAAGAATATTTCCAAAGCGGCCAAAATCACAACTGCTCCTCCAAATAGCTCAGCAGTGCTTACTCCTACCTCGCCTTTAGGTCCACTGACGACCCCTGTTGGCCGGTAACTCCTTAAATATAACCAGCAAGATTGTCCAGCCAATCTGCCTCCCCATCTACTTCATGCACCTGTCCAGGTAGATGCTAGCGCGTTCAAGCCACGTGCCATGAAACACCCCGAGCAACTATGTATTTAAAATTGAACCCCTGCGGTGTCACGCTTTACCACAGTTTCCCTTTCTTTTTTTAGATCCACATCCCTGACGCAGCTTTATCAAATAAACTGAAAATATCCGCATAATGTTTATTAATTTAAGGCATCTGAATGTAATTAACCTGTAACAATATAATTGTCCATGGAATGGCCAAACTATTCCAAATACCACAGCTGCTTTAGTGTTGTTCCTGTCAATGCACCACTCAGAGTATTTATCCCACTGTATCTGTGAAATCACAGCTCTACAGCAGCTGATTACAAAGAATTATCAGGATACAGCATCAAGCACATGCTGCCTCAGCCATGCATATAGTCTATTGAACTGCTCCCATATGGTAAACGTTTCAGAGCCTTTCCTGTAGTGACCTTGCAGTTCAGAAACAGTTTCATCCCAAGAGCTCTAAATGCACTCAATCAGTCCATCAAGTTCTCTCCTGGTAGAACTGTTTGTACAATACCTCACTGTAAACTTGTGATACAGTTATAATATTGCCCACTTCATAAGGCACATATTTACATATGATGACAATATCATTTTTAAGATGAAATGCAGTAAATTGTTTATTACATTATACAGATAAAATGTTAACATCATTTAAATAATCTATATTGTTAATAATTTAATATGTGAGGACACAGTGGACAGTGGTAGCGATGAGCTGCCACCCCGTTTAGGTATTGTTCCTGCCTCACGCTGTATGCTTGCTGGGGCTGGTGCGACACTGGATGAATAGATGGATGGAATAATTAAACATGTACTACGAAGATATTTTGATGTTCCTTAAAAGTTTTGAAGAATCAGCGTTCTAGGCTTACAGATGGCTTGACATCTATTAGAGAGCTGATTGTGTGGGGATTAGGTACTTGGAGAAAGAAAAGGAAGGACAGGAATTGGGGGTTAGTATGTTTGAGAGAGACAGTACTGCTGCAGTAAATTATTTCATCGAAGGTTGCGCATGGCGCAGTAAGCATCATGCAAGAGGCAGGAGCAATCTCTGGACAAGGTGCCAACTTGTCACTATCACTGCACCATCGTATTCCCATGTTTAATAACATGCTTTAATTCCTATCATCATGAAAATGATATCAAGTATACATCTCAGTATTTAAATTATTCAGATAGCTGCAATATCACGAATGTGATGGATTCTGTGTCCTGTCAGAGGAAGAGTAAGCCCATTTAAGAAGCACGTAGTGATTCACACACATAGAGCACATAGAAGAACACATACAATACAAAACATTTAAAGTACTACTTTAGTTACGATGGTATTTGAGAAATTAGTAAATTAAATGATTTTAAGATGAAGTTTATGACTTTATAGTTTAATGACAAAATAAAGTATGTGATTAAAGTGGAAATTTCTAGATTAAAATTGACATTTAGAGCTTTTTTTCCCCACTGTGTGCCCATTTTTTTTTCTTTTCTTTGTACCTTAATAAGTTTCCATATGACACTAAGGCGGTTGGCTATGACTCACTTTTTCACAGTGACTTTGATATCTGACAACTTCTTTTTTATTTTGGGCACTATGCGACTTTGTCAACTTGAACTTTTGAGTTTCTCCGACACTTTATGGCACTCAATCAACTTCCTTTTGTTGTTTATATCACTGTTTAAACCAACAACTACTATGTTTTTCCTTGCCTCCACTTGGTATTCGCTGAATTCTTCTATTTTCCCCTGCTCTTTTGCCATTGTCTTTTCACAGAACGCTGAGCTTAAGGGCTATTTATATTAATTTGCATATTCAACGAGGAGTAATTCTGGGAAGATACGGGGCAGGACAGTAGGCACGTGCATGTGCGTTACTTTTTACACTGACCGGGATTTATGTAGCGGAATTACGTAGAAGTTGGTGTACGCACAGATTTATGCATCTGGATTTTTTTGTGCGTACGCACATTTCCGCTTTTGTCCGTACACCATATTTTAGTGTGAATTCTACACACACCGTTACGCATGAGGCCCCGGGAGAATTCTTGATCTATTCTGGTGATTTTGCTAATTAACTCTGACACCTTGGTTTCTAATTTATTTTTGTTAAAGATATGAAATTATCTACCCTGTTAAAAAAGCCTTTAAAGTTTCCCATAGTAAGAGTTACAGTTGAGAAGAAGAAGTATCCCATTGAGTTTGGATTTTAAAATCTCCATGGGTCTGACAAGTTATAATGCATTACAAACTGTCATAATTTTTGCAGTGTTAGATGTTATTGCCACTGTAAATGAAGGTTTATCCATGTTAGCATTTAAACCACAGTCGAAATTATAATTTTATGATTGTCCACATTAGGAATAGATGGAAATACATTTTGTATGAAATCTCTATCATCCATATTAGGTGTGTAGATATTTATCAAAAGTACTTTAGATTTAAATAAATTTCCCATCACCATAACATCGCCCTTCAGGATCAGATACTACATCCGATAGATACTACATGAGACTGAGATTGTTTTGTGTATTAAGAATCCCACACCTCTAGTTTTCTTTGTACAGCTGGAGTGAAAAATTTGGCCAATGTAATCTTACTTAAAACCGGCCCTTAATCATTAAGTGAGTCTTCAGTAAAAATACTAGTTTGGCATTTAGACCTGTTAGGTGAGAAAATACTTATTTTCTCTTTAGAGTGAGTGAGCTCACAAAGTTCACTGTATGGTCAGAAAGACAATCAGGCTTCTCGGTTTTGAGGCATTCAATCCACATATGGGGTAAGCTACTGAGATCTCTGTGTCCGATTTGAAGTCCTCTCCAATTATTTTACATAACAGTTCAGCTAAGAATTTCACTGGGTTGGACTTTCAATGTTTTAAGGGAGACCATGGATTCTGATGTTGTTCCTTCTATATCAATCTTCCAGCGCAACTTGTTTATCACCGAGCACTTTGCATTGAGATTCTACAGCAGAAGTCAATTGTTCAACTTCTTCAATACAAATCGTAAACATTTACTTAACTTCTTTAAGAAGAGAATTAAGTACTCTAATTTTATTCTCAATTTTACTCATATTTTCCATTTTTTTCATCAACTCTTGTTACAGTGGTTTTAAAGCTTACAGCAAAGTTATTGCTTAAATGTACCATCTGGTCTTTTATATTGTGAAGCAGCTTGTCATTTCTCTTGTGAAGATCCTTCTTTGTAAACTTTATATCCTTCTTTATGTCGGTCTTTATATCATTTATATTCCCCCCAAGTGCAGTAAGCATTGCCTTCAGATCAGACAGTTTGTTTCCATCTTATCTGCACTCCAAAGGAGGAGATGTGACTAAGGTTGAAGTTGAACTTGAGATCAGCAAATTCTCATTGCCCCCCTCAATCACAGTTTCCTGCCACATTCACTTTTGGCTGGATCCGAAAGTGCAGTGTAAGGTCCCAGCTCATCCATTCCTTTACTCATCTCTTCCTAGTCAGTCTCTGGCAGGCCGTATTGTGAACTTAAACTTGAGACTGGTTTAGACTTTGATGAAGTTTTAGCTACCTTTTCTTTCTCTTTATGAACCCTTGGTGTCCTGCTCATGCTTTTAATACACTTGTAATTAAATCCTCTCAGGTTGACTAAATACAGGATATCTCAGAATGATAATATAAAAGCAACATATCTCCTGTGGAGCTCTGTTCTTGACATCCACCTCTCACAATAGACGAGACCAATTCTCTGTTTATATTTCTAAACATATATGACATTAAGTCTGTGGTGGACCTACACTTTTGGGGTCCTGAATCTGTTATGGAGGCCCCCTGTGGTAATGTGCCTCACTGACATTACAAGCAATTAAACAAAATTAGTTTAGTGTCCTCTGCAGTGTTAGAGAGGCATTTGTTGGGAAATAAAAGGACAAAAAAGTATAAAGAAAGAATACTTACTTTTTTCTTTTTTTATATAGTGCAGAGAGACATCTTCGCTAACCATATTAATGCCTTTTGGGGAGTGTCGCAGTGGGTCTTATGTAGACTGGAGAGACGGCCCTGCCATTGACCGGCCAGGATGGCATTGTCGGTCTTCCACTCCTGGATGTGCCTCCCGCGACCTCATAACTCTATAAGAGCAAAAGAAAGTGCGAAGCGCCATGGTTTAGAAGAGGGATCCCATGTTTGCAGTTGTCCGGGCTGTAGCTCAAGGAAGGAGGAAAAAATTTAAAAGTGCTTACTTTCACTTAACACTAGAATTACCAGAGCCTACGAGAAAACGCATAAATCCGGCCCACTTTAAATCCGTTTGCACCTCTCCGTCAGCATCTTTTGTCCTGTAAATGTGCCAATTAAGACAAGCAGCAAGCTGCCTGCTATTCCATCCCCCCACCGTCGCAGAACTTTCACAAAAGTTCTTCCAGCTCATGCTTTGTTTGATTATCTGGGAGTGAAGTGCTAGAGTTTTAGAGTGGAAATAATAGATCGTTATTTGGAACACGTGCATTTCATGTGTGTTCCGTTTCTACAGTAATCTGTGTAAACACATTGTTAAAAAAGAAACTTTTTCATATTTTAGTAATAAATGTTACACAATGTAGGCATAAACTATAGAATGTGTGAAGCCTGAAGTCCAAAGATCAAATAAACTCTTTCACAAAAGGCTCAAGGACGATACAACAGCTTCTGTGGTGTAGCGGTAAGATTTGCTGACTTGAAATCAAGAGTCCCCGGTTTGATCCCGACTGCCTCCTATATTTGCTGTTTTCAGTAGTGAGCTGCTCTTATTGTTAATATTATACAGTACACACATACATTTGGTTTGCATCTGTAACAGATTACATTTATAGTACTGTACTTGTAAAAGTTACCATTTTGTTTTCACTTTTATTCTCTCATTCACGATCACGATACATACTACTGCCTAAGGGATCTGACGCTGTTAGTTTTTATTTGAAACTGGGAATAACTGTAGATGTGAGTAGTGTTTTGAGGCAGTGGAACTGGACATTCTCTTATCTAGAGAGATAAAAGCTGACACACAAATGCTGGTGAATCTTCTTTCTTCGAATCTCACCGTCACTTTATTTTTTTTATTCAGTTTTATTGAGTGTTCCTGCTCACGCAGAATTAGTATGCACCTTAAGGTTTATGATGTAAAAAAAAATAAATAAACAGAGATGTAGGTATATATGATATTTGGAATTATTCATTGTATGACCTTTTATTAGGTCAGTTTAGCACTATATGCAATCATCAAATTCAAATGTTAACAATTCACACACGCAAGGACTGTCCTTCCTACATTTACGACATGTGTACCTGTTGCAATGTGCACACTTCTCTCTATGCTGTGGTTTATATTACACACCTGAAAGAAAGAGAAAATATATGTGACATTTTGAAGAAATCATTTTATGACCTGAATAGTACCAATCAGAAAACATCATCACACTAATGCAATATTATTTGAAAATGAACAGCATCAGATCGGGTTTGAATATACGCTGGCGCTGTCAGATCAGGATGGGGGTGATGGGGGTGTTAGAGTGTGATCGTGATTGAGAGAATAAAACTGAAAAAAGCTAACTTTTACATGTACCATAAATTTATACCCAATGTCCCATATATTTGTCTCTTTCTTTTTTTTCTCCGTGCTGCGTTGACATCGTGCACCAGAAGGCGTGAGCTTATTCAGTGCAGCAGGATCAACGCACATGTACTGTACAAGGCATGCACGGGGCCACTGTGAAAAGAAGAGTGTTCATGGCTCATATTACAGAGGAACTTCATCGTCACATCTTACTAGAAAAGGCGATGGAAAAAGAAAAGGAGGATGCAACATCGACAAGCTTCTGTTCCAAGACAGCCACTTCCCCAGGAAAGTATACTGAGTCAGTGTCAAGTGCCTTTCAACGTAATAGAAATCACAGCATAGAAAGAAGTGTGCGTATTGCAACAGGTACACACGTTGTAAATGTAGGAAGGGTGGTTCTTGCAGCACGGAGAAAAAAAAGAAAGAGACAAATATATGGGACATTTGGTATACATTTACTTACATATACTTGTAAAAGTTAGCTTTTTTCAGTTTTATTCTCTTAATCACGATCACACTCTAGTGCAGTGAGGCAGGGTGCATGAAAGATGCCGTTAAATTTAATTGGGGAGTACCATTGCCACAAAGTGGTGCACCTGGTATACAACAATCTTTAGGTGGGTTGTATGCATCAAAGTAAGATCCACATCAATACCCAGACCCAAGGTTTCCCAGAAGAAAGTTGCATACACCATTACACTTCCTCCATTGGGACTCTACTCCGTGTTGTGCCACATTACTCCCTTAACTATGACGAAAAGTATGTGCTTTGTGCAATGGTAGACCTTCTATTGGTTCGTACCAGATAGGATAGCCTTTGTTGACCTCTGGCATCAATGAGTCTTGGATTCCCAACACCCTGTCAAGTGGTTTGTGGTTTTTTGCTGCTTGGATCAACGTCAGTAGGTACTCACCATAGCTGGCCATGAGCACCTCATAAGACTTGCCTCTTCAGTATCTATGGGATGTGTTGGAACAAGAACTCCGCTCCATGGTGGCTTCATCTTGCAACTTACAGGACTTAGAAGATCTGCTGCTGATGTCCTAGTGTAAGATACCATAGGACACATTCAGAGTTCTTGCAGAGTCCATGCCTTAGCAAGTCGGAATTGTTTTGGCAGCATGTGGAGGAGCAACAGTATACTAGAAAGGTAGTCACAATGTTTTGGCACATTAGTATAATACACCTGTGTATATATTATTATATATTATATATGATCATTTTTATTTTAGTTTTACATTATTATTTTCAGCTAGGCAAACTGTTTTTGCTTCTTGCTTTGTGCTTAATGTTCCAACATTTACTCCACACTGTCCATTTCCCTACTATATATTTCAAAAATGAAGGGAAGAAAATGAATAAATAAAGTAAGGTATAATGGCAGTGCATTACACTGCTGTATTTTCTTGTAGACAATAATTCTTAGGCTCAGTTTGTTACCTTCAGAGACTGTCTTCTTCTTTCTCCACTTCTTTGTGGGGTCGATGTGACTGATAAACCTTCTCCATACAGCTAGGTCTTGTACTTCTCTTCAGTCACACACAAATCCATCGCAGAATGGACAGAATTTTAAAAAAAAATACCACTAAATGAACAACTCACTTTTGCTGGATTAAAAGATGCCTGTCTAACAAGCTATCATAAATCCTTTAATCTACTGCATGAATTCTTATCAGGCAGCTTCATTATAATCCATACCTTGACAACTCAGCAGAAAGCTTGCAGCGATATAATTAATTTTCTTAATACAATACTTGTTTATTCAAAAAGCTTACAGTACACCACTATAGAATATAACATGGCTTTTTGCATGACCATTAGGACAACTGACAACTGATTAAGTCAGCTAAACAGTGACTTACTTTTCAATTGCCATTCCCTGTTTTCAAGCAAGATGAGTTACCATATTATAGGTTGGTATCCTGCACACTTACTATAAATATTAAAAATGATTTTTCTACTCCATTTTGTTTCCAGTTTGGATTTCCATAATTTCCCTTTTTATTTTATTCCTGTGGTTGCCATGTCAATGGTTTTAGCTGTCAAAATCCATCAGATAGTGTGCATAAATCAAGTTATTAAATGCTGTGGCACAGGCAATGGGAATGGAGCCCAAAATGCACTTTCGCTGTTGGACGTATGATGCTCTGGGCACAGGAATGAATGGTAAACTGTTGGAGTGTTTGATGGTGATCACGAATTGTATGAAAGTTGCATTTCCAGTAAATTCAGCTTATTATTTTAGAAGATGTAAAATCCTGATGCACACCTATAGGAAAAAAAATGCTACTTTCTTTTATACACCTCTAAACTTTATTTGCACCACCTTACAGTCACATACTTACCCATTTGTCAATCTGTGAGCTGCTACTTATACAAACAGGACATTGAACCACCTAAAGATACTGTCTGACTGTCAAGCCTGTGCAATAAAAGCCTGCGGTCAACAGTATAAAAAGCTGCAGTGAAAGCGTCATGTATTTCCTGCATTACTGAATATAAGGCCATCATTGCCATCCCCTACTGGGAAACTTTACTTTTGAACTTTGCTGCAGCCAGCTTTATCATTTAACAAACTTAAAAGCTGGATGCTTTATAGTTTATTAAACTATTGTTAGTTCGGCAAATACTGCAGGACTTTTATGTTTGTGTTATCATGAAAAAAGTGATCTGCAGTGGCAACCCCTAACGGGAGCAGCCGAAAGAAGAAGGATAAAATACATTTAGATGCTATTTCTTTATCCACAGCCAAATTATTTAATCTCTGTCCAATTTTGGCATAAACCATTTTTATAATACTTGTTTTTTGACTACTTTAATGCATTGCTAGCATATTTCAGCTTGTTATGTGACAAAATATTGATTTATTTTGATATTAAACTGAATTGTATGTCTCTGTCCAGCATTAGGTTTATTGCTTACTGTAAAGAGCAGTAAAATATTACAGAAAAGTTTATCCTTAGGGTATCTGTGAATGTCTCATTAGTTTTGTCCTTCATTGGGCATGTTGTTAATACACTACTACGGGCATTTTACTTTGCATGTTGTCTGACATATGGGTTCTATCCCTTATGCTGTCATCTAATGAGTCTGTTGTTTTTTTGCTTAGGGCAGAGTATTCGTCACAATTATTTCTCAACTGCTTGAAACCAGGCTCTCCATAACATTTGTTGTTCTTCTGGAAAAGCAGGCCTGGGCCCATATATTGGTAATGCTCTTGGATAAAAGATTAATTCTCTAATCATTCAGTTACCTAGTAAGGATATGACATTTGAAATCCAGTATAGAAAAGGAAAAACATCAACTATTTAACAAATACTGTAAAAATATTATTTCAAACTTCACAGTTAGGGCTCAAACCACAAGTATTGCTTAATTGCTGTTTATGAGCCCCTATAGGATATTCTATAACTTTACTTACACAGCAGTGAATTTCCCCTTGGGGATTAATAAAGTATTTATCTATCTATCTATCTATCTATCTATCTATCTATCTATCTATCTAT
>JANRMT010062792.1:100274792-100293542 GCA_026402145.1 Polypterus bichir lapradei
TATCTATCTATCTATCTATCTATCTATCTATCTATCTATCTATCTATCTATCTATCTATCTATCAGTCATGCTATTATTTGTTGTACCAGTCTGATCCATTGTCTTACATCCTTGTAATACTCTAAAATATTTTTGTCACTACCCATTCTGTTTTCTTCAGACCTTACTATTCTCTATCGGCATTTTGTAAACAGGAGTAGGCTCACCTTCCGAGAATATTGTCAAGGAGACCATACTGTGCAAAAACAGTTGTGATTATTTAAAAAACACAGGGTAAGAGTGAAGAAAAAAAAGAACATCAAATAAAAAGCAAAACAAAACACCCAATTGCCCTCCAGGTACAATTCTACAGGACATGGACCTCATTTCACCAGGGCTCTCATTTATAAAACATTGTGTGGATTTAAGTGTAAAAAAATATACCACATGCACTTCAAAACAGGTCATCCACCTGAAGCTAAGCATGTTCAGGCCCAGTCAGTACTTGGATTAGAGACCATCTAGGAATAGCTTAGGTTGCTGCTGGAAAAGGTGTTGGTGAGGCCATCATGGGGTGCTTACCCTGTGGTCTGAATATGGATCCCAGTGCCCCAGTGCAGTGACAGGGAAACTGTGCTGTGAGAATGGTGCTGTCCTTCAGATGAGATGTAAAGCTGAGGTCCTGACTGTCTGTGGTCATAAAAGATGCCTGGGCATCTGTCATAAACAGCAATGTGTATCCCAATGTGCCAGCTAAATTGCCCTCCAGAGCTTATTCATTCTGTTCCCCCTTATCATTCCCTTTCTCTAATTGTCTAACTATCTTTCAACACTTCACCACCTAACAGCTAATATGTGGTGAGTGTACTGTGGCACAAATACAGCTGCCATCGCATCATCCAGGTGGATGCTACACATTAGTGGTGGTTGAAGTGGCTCCCCACTCACTATGCAAAATGCTTTGAGTATTGAGAAAAGTGCTATGTAAATATAAATATTAATAATTATTATTATTATTATGGCAAAAAAGAGGAAAATACATATAGTAAAAAAATATGCCCTACTCACATTTCTATGCAATTTATAAATCACAATCTTCTTGTAAATGTGCATACATGAATGTTCCTTGAACGCCTGGTTGCCAACCTTAAAACAACCATATATAGTCCATGTCAAACAACCTCATACACAAATAATTAACATATTAACCTGTAGGACAGGACAATGGTGATAACAGAGTTTTTAAGCAACATACTATAGAAGTCCTTGTTTTAAAGTAGACACACACAAAGAACCGAATGTAATAAATACAAATATATTGAATGACAACAAACTATCACTATATATGAATGCCATGTGCTCTACCAGCCGCAACATAGCTGAAATAAAGGGCAAACAAGTGCATCACTTGTCACTGGCAGAGTGTGAGTGCAATGGGAATAGAAAAAAGTACGTTTATGCTTTCTGAATTTTATCTGCGAACGACATCTGTGATTGGTGATGCCTTTTTATGAGGCATTATGCCACAGAGCAGTCCTGACCGTTGTCCATCTCTCCTTGGCATCACAGAGGTCTTGTGTATTAATGGAATATCGCTGCTTACGGTTAACAAAAGTAGCATCATACTTGTTAGGTGCCCTTATTGTAACATGAGTGCAGTCAATTGCCCCGATTATGTTAGAATAAATAGACACTGCTGCAAATTACGTTTATATGGTGACCGGTACACCCATACCATATGGAAAACTGAATATAACACTTCATCAGTTGGTTTATGCTTCCAGCAAAGCAGGCATATTATGGATCTGAAGCTTGGCAGAGATATTCCTGACCTGTCAGCCAGTTCCAGTAAGTGCCAGTTACTAGCAAGCCAACTGTTGTTAAAACCTGAATATTCACAGCCTGACTTTGGGCAATCTGTCTCTCTAATGTCAGGCCCAACTCAGCCAAGGGAATGTCTTTTGGAAGCCTAAATTGGCTCATAAGCCAGTCATCATCATGGAGAAAAGAATCCTGCTAGTCCCTAAAAGCTCAATTCCTTTGCATATGGCCATTTGCATAGTCTTTAAGTAGCGCTACATGAGCCACATTGTGTCAAACTATTAGACTATGAACAGGGAATGGGAATTAAAGTTTTCTTAATTCAGGGAGTGAATAACATCTGTATTTTTACCTTAAGTAATTCTTAAGAATAAGTATTACATTTGTTTCTAATCCCGACAAGTGACAACAGATAGACAATATAAACAGACAAAAATTCATCAGTACAAATACACAGCTCAGGCCCTTTTGAAAGGCAACTACAATCATGTTCATTACTTTTGAGGTTTAATGTTTGCCACGTCAAGCACATAATAATAACTCAGTGATATGAATTATTGTTTGCATGAGTTGTCTTTTGGCTGGTTTGGTTCCATTTCCCTACTTGATCAAGATAGTTTTCCTTTTGCACTTTCTCCGAAATGTTGCACAGGCAAGGATAAGAGTTGCTGAAAATATATGCATATTCTTCCATCAGGTTTTCTTTTATAAATTTTTGTGTGGAAATTTATACATGTACATTTGAGGCATCTTTCTGTGTGCCTGCAAGTTTTATAAAACTGATACCTTGTCACCTACCTAAACATACTACACAGATGGATTACCTTTTCTCACCTCCTATCTCTGTCTTTCTCTGTCTATCTCTCTCAATATCTTGTCCTCTCTTGCTACCACCAGTTGAGCATTTTCTCCCTACACTTTCCTCAAGACTTGAGACTTGATGAGTTTCTTGCTTGAGGCAGCTGCGTATCACAACTAGAATTACTTCTTAAAATGGGACAGCTCTATAAAGGAAGCTCTGTGAGATCTCCATTCTCTCAACAACCCACATGCACATCTTCTTTTTTGGATCACCAGAAGGGCAACAAAGTGTAGAATAAACTCTTGTGCCACACTACTAATCCAATGAACCACTGATTTTTTTATATCCCTGGGTGCAGCAATGGCCTGCATTCAATTACATGCTCTTACCTCACCAAAAAACTGCTCCATAAAATGATTGTGAGTGTTTCCAAGGTGACACTTCTTCACATTCAGATCCAGTAGGAGTTTTTCCACTCAAACAGAATGCAGTTCTTAGATTGGATGTTCTATTGTTGGAGAGAAAATAGTGATATCATTATAAAAAACAGAAAATTTAAGCACTGCGGTGGGCTGACACCCTGCCTGGGGTTTGTTTCCTGCCTTGCGCTCTGAGATTGGCTCCAGAAGACCCCTGTGACCCTGTAATTAGGATATAGCGGGTTGGATAATAGATGGATGGATGGAAAATTTAAGGATCCTCGATTACTAGTTCTATAATTCTTTGAAAAGTTGCTACAATATTTTTAAACTAAAGGGCATCACTTTGAATTAAAAAATGACTGCAGATTTCATTTTGATGTATTTTCCAATCTTAATTTACTAATATACACTTTTGGTGGCCCACTGAGCAAAGTATTGAAGCTCGCTAAAGGGAATCAAAGATATAGTGTATGAAAGCCGTAATGCACACATCAGGTTTTCATATTTAGTCATTGATGGTACTGTGGTCATAAAATCAAAAGTACAGCACATTCACTAGAGCAACTCTGGGAGAGTTAGAACGTTCAATAATGTTATACTTCAAGATTTTTTGTATGTTCTCTTTCATTAAAACACTTGTAATCTGTGATATTTAGAAGGCACAATTTTGCATGGGTAAAACTTTAAGGGCAAAACTTTTAATTTCTTGACAAATTTCCAGTCCCTTATTGGGACCCTTTATACATGCCTTGATGAAATTTCTGTTAATTTAGGTGGGAACAATGAAGTCCAGAATCAGAGGTATAGATATAGCAAGGCATTGGTCTTCCATGACATTAAGTCAAGATATTCCATGTGATGTTCTTAAGTTGACAAGTAAAATGAGTCCTTGTACTTGTGATCTAGAAAGACAAGTCTCAGCTTTAAGATCCTCCATTGTCTCTGCCATGTACTCTCACACACATTTGGATATATGAGCATCCTGTATTCAAAGCAGTGCCATTCACTTTGACTAGAACTACCAACAATGAACAAATTGCTTATACTGTATATTGGATGCCTGGGCTTCCCTATTTAGCAGTTTTTCGATGGAGTAACAGTTAAATCTTGGCTCACACATAAATTTCTTGGACATTCCTGGCATATTTTTGAAGATGTTTAAACACTTTCCTGCACGGATAAATGTAGTCCACAACACTCCTCAGAATATTTCCCAGCCTAGGACTATATTGTATGTATTGAGGATGCATTTTATCAATTTTTGAGGCATGTCCGGTTTTCAATAACAACTATAGGTGAATTTTCAAATTACTTACTAGTGGATGTATACTATGGCAAAGAGGTAATTTTCAAAGTGTGCCTCCAGAAGAAAGAATTTAAGCTTGAATACAAATGTGAAATATTCCTAATCAGTAATCGTTTGATCAGGTCACAAGCAGCTCCTTGACAGACCTAGCAGAGCAGTGTTTTCGTATGCCGTAGAGCTCTTCTTCAATCAAGGAGCAACTCTCTAATGCTGACTCCACCAGCTTCACAAAGTTGAAGATATCCATTATTTTCCTAAGGTCACCTAACTTTGATATTTTCATATTAGGAACCATGGTAGATGTAACAAAATGTAAGAGCTTAGTCAGTCTTCTACAGGTGGTGCTTTCATTGTCTCTAGGTATTTGCTCCTAAGATGTTCTTTCTATCTGACTAAGTACAGTCCTTAGTCCTCCTACCAGCATTCAGGTGAGGCAATATCATTTCTTTCATGGTGTACAATATAATATTAAAATATAATTTATGGCTGACCAGGGATAATTCAAAAGAGTACCATCTTATTCCTTTGTCATGGGAAACACTGTCTCTTGTTACTTGACAAGGTTGTTGCATGCATGCCTCCACTTCATAATAAAGTAAGCAAGTTCAGTACTTCTTGAGTCTCTGACTGCAATTATACTGTAACATACGGTATGGTTCTCTATGTTATAAAATTAGATGCCAGTCTTCAAAATATTTGGCCTATTCAAAATGCTATCTCTGTAAGAGGCAATGAGAAACAAAATGAAACAGGCTGATCACAACTTATTTTCAGTAGTTTTCAGTTGGGCGGGTTTGCTGCTCAGGCCTTGATCTTTAAAAAAGCCATAAAATGTCTGAAATTTGATATGTAATTGACAAAAAATGTAATTACTGCTGCTCCAAATTAAACCTTGGATATTTCTTTCTTCTTTTCTAATTCAAAACACTAATTTAAGGTACTAGTCATATAAGAAATGAGAAATAAATAAATCTAACTAATACATACAAAACCATGGTGTTTACATTTGAAAATACTTCCTCTTTGTCTTTGACCTTTTCACTTTCACGTGTTGCTTCATTCCACTCTGAATCCTGAAATGATTTTTCCATCTTTTTTACCCCCTTTACACACTTTACTGCAGTCTTATCTGAAGTAACACTTCTAACTGTTGTATGACTTGATGCACTACAGTAATGTGTATGCTGAATAGTATATTCTTGCTCCTCACTGGATACCTCTCTTTCTCCTTCAGTATATTTTCCATGCTGGAATGCGAAACTGCTGCCTCACTGCCTTTGTGATTCGTTCTTCAGGGCCGGTTTTATAAAAACAACCCCTGATAATCTCTTCCCAGCAATGAGTGCATATTGTCCATTTTCATACAATAACTAGTGTAAGTGAACAGATAAGACCATGATAAAGATTTGGGGTATCACCCTGGTAACCCTGGAATGGTTTAAAGCAAGGGAAACACAACAATTACAGAAACATTTTCACAGACACAAGTTTATAACAGAACTGATCTAAGATGGCGGATCTTTCAGCTTTGAGGACTTCTGGCAGGAAGAGGCAGGTCCAAGTAGATGGGCACTGGAAGAGATGTCAATAGTGGTAAAGCTGTCAATCTTTCAGTCAGCAGAGGGTGAAAAAGAAGATACATTATTATATAACGCCAACCCCTGGAGCGGCTGGTTGTTGCCATTACCAGAGCCCTTAAGTGTCCCCTATGCACATACACGTCACACTGGCTATTCAATATATAAAATGAGGATTTCGAGTATATAATGAAATAATATTCTCCATGGTAAATAGTGCTGGAGTAAGAATTACTCCAGTGCTCCAGCTAGATGGTAGCAGCAGGACGGCTTGATACAGTATGCTTTTACAACAACAACAACATTTATTTATATAGCACATTTTCATACAAATAATGTAGCTCAAAGTGCTTTACATGATGAAGAAAAGAGAAATAAAAAACAAAGTAAGAATAAGACAACACATTAACATAGAATAAGAGTAAGGTCCGATGGCCAGGGAGGACGGAAAAACACAAAAAAAACTCCAGACGGCCTGAGAGAAAAAATAAAATCTGCAGGGGTTCCAGGCCACAGGACCGCCCAGCCCCCTCTGGGCATTTTACCTAACATAAATGAAACAGTCCTCTTTGTATTTAGGGTTCTTTTGGAAGGACTTGATGATGATGGTCATGTAGATTTCTGGCTTTTAATCCATCAATGTAGGACATCACGGTGCTTTGATTAGGTGGTGATGGCGCAGATCGCCACCACAGAAAACCGGGAAAAGAAACAGAAGAGAGAGTAGGGGTCAGTACGGATTTTAGAGCCATCATGAATAGTTATTATAATGAATTGAATACACAGAGTATCAGGATTAAATGAAGGTGAAGTTATCAGAAAACCATGTTAAAGTAATGAGTTTTTAGCAGTTTTTTAAAGTGCTCCACTGTATTAGCCTGGCAAATTCCTATTGGCAGGCTATTCCAGATTTTAGGTGCATAACAGCAGAAGGCTGCTTCACCACTTCTTTTAAGTTTTGCATTTGAATTCTAAGCAGACACTCATTTGAGGATCTAAGGTTACGATTTAGAATATAAGGTGTCAGACATTCCGATATATAAGATGGAGCGAGATTATTTAAGGCTTTGCAAAATACAAGCAGTATTTTAAAATCAATCCTGAATGATACAGGTAACCAGTGTAGTGACATCAAAACTGGAGAGATGTGCTCAGATTTTCTTTTTCTAGTTAGGATTCTAGCAGCTGCATTCTGCACTAGTTGCAAACGATTTATGTCTTTTTTGGGTAGTCCTGAGAGGTGTGCATTACAGTAATCTAGAAGACTGAAAACAAAAGCGTGAACTAATTTCTCATCATCTTTCAATGATATAAGAGGTCTAACTTGTGCAATGTTTCTTAAGTGAAAAAATGCTGTCCTAATGGTCTGATTAATATGCGATTTAAAATTTAGGTTACAGTCAACAGTTACCCCTAATTTCTTTACCTCCGTCTTGACTTTTAATCCTAATGCATCAAGTTTATTTCTAATAATCTCATTGTCTCCATTATTGCCAATCACTAAAATTTCTGTTTTCTCTTTATTTAGCTTGAGAAAATTACTATTTATCCAATTAGAAACACAAGTAAGACATTGTGTTAGTGAATTTACAGCATCTGGGTCATCAGGTGCTATTGATAAATACAGCTGTGTGTCATCAGCATAGCTGTGGTAACTCACGTTGTAACCTGAGATAATCAGACTAACGGAAGCATGTAGATTGAGAAGAGCAGTGGACCCAGGATAGAGCCTTGTGGAACACCATATAGGATATCATGTGTCTTTGAGTTGTAATTACCACAACTAACAAAGAATTTACTTGACTCCATGCTGTTTTTTGGTGGCCCGACTTTCTAAGGTTTGCCTAACTCTTTAGGGTTGTACTGCTGGAAGGCTTCAGGCCAGGATAGGGAGTGCTAGGACATCAACCCTTCTGTCATCACTCTTGAAGCTGGCGTGTGAGTGGGCATAAGACTTTAGCCTAATGGCAGGAATTGAAGTCAGGTTATTGCGGTAAAGGTCAGAAGTTGATGGAGTAGAGTGATATTGCTGCTAATTATATTTGGACAAGGACCAAACCAGACAACCAGGGGTGCAAGAACTGTAATCAGACCAGTGGAGCAGTGGAGAATTTATTTTTGTTTTTTTAGTCAGTGCTTTTCTTCCACAATTTCACTTTCATTATTCTCTTTCTTCTGTTAATAAAAAAACAGCCTTTTTTAAACTTGGACCTCCTAGACTTTCATTGTGTTTGTGAAAGGTTCAAGAGGGCCTCCATTACTTCCACACAATGCAAAATGTTGTAAAAGAAAAAAACCTACAATTCCATATTGATTAAAATACACTCAATTTGTGAAAGGACTATACTGTAATTCTAAATATACTGTACAAGAAAGGAAGCAACTTAGTCTGCTAGACTTCCAAGTCATAAAATGGAGCAAATTCTGGTTTACCTTTCAATCATCATCTGCCTTTTATTCTCTTCTCAATTGATTTTAATGACTTTATGACCATCAGTGAACTTTGTTTTGTAAATTGGCAAATCTGTGTTTCAAGTTAAAAATTTAGCAATTTAAAAGAAGGAACTGGGTAACTGTGTGAACTGCTGCACAAATGACTTCATTATAAAACAGTAATGAATTCATATTATGTTGTTTACTTCCAGAATAACTTCATTGTTAGAATTTTATTACAAGTGATATGGCAACTGTTAAGACTGGAAACTTCATTATTAGGGATGTCTAGAGAAATATATTTTGATACTGCAGTGACAATTTTTGCTCTGAGTCAGACATCCAATGAAACAAATAACTACATTCAGTCCACATTTTGGGAATATAATCAGCACTGTTGTGTTGTGTACCTTAATGAGCGAAATTGTACCACTGGCACTGGTGCAGCTAAGTAGCTATTCAGAGTCAGTAAGTAAAAACTGCTTGTCAGGTGTCTTTAGTCTTCTACCATATGTAAAATGACATACAGCTCCTATCTGCCTTGTTTTCACTTTCATATATGAGATAAGACAGAATAAATATGTTTAGTCTTACAGTATGTGTGGATACACCGTTCTCTCAGTCCATATATCCATTTGAATTGAATGCAGCACATTTAATTTGACTTCCATAGAGTTTTGCTACCATATTGATGTTGTTGTGTTAAGTGATATACTCTGAACAAACAGAGAATTGCAACATACAGTATTGTCCAAAAGCCTTAGCCAATTTAGACATTCCACATAAGTATTTGTCTAAAATGGTTATTTTATGTCTTCTGGATTAGTGTGTCAGTAGTGTGAGGGATGGCCGGCATCCTTACCTGGCCAGGATGCCCTCAACCAGGAAGATGGCTTATAGTACACAGTACAAAGGATAGTATCTCACCAGGACCAGCAGATGGCAGCCTCCCAGGATGCTGCAATGTCACAGATTCCCACAGGCACCATGGGAATTGGAGTTCTTCGACTCAGCCCTTTTGGGTTCCATGGGTGTCGCCAGGGGATGCCGCAGGGACTGGGGAGCCCTACTTTGTGGGGCTCCAGCCTTATCTGGAAGTGCTCCCACACTAAACCTTGAGAACACCGGAAGCACTTCTGGGGATAATATAAAATGAGCTGCCTGCCACTGCTCCAAGAGTCTGTCAGGAAGAAGGAGATAAAGCTTGCAGAGAGGAGCTGAGGAGGCAGTGGCAGAGAGAGACAGAGAAAGAGAAACAGAGAGAAGGCAAAACATTGTTGTGGGCTATTGTGCTGTGCTTGCATTTGTGGCTGTGGTGTGGGGAACTCTTGCCTGAGAAGACTTTCCCACAAAAAAAACTCTCAGTCATTTTTACTTGTACCTGAGCCCCTTGTGTCGCGTTTGTGGAGGTGAAGCACCCTCTACAGTCCTCAATAGAAAAGTGAATATTGTACAGTTTCAAACATTCCTTTTCAAAAAGTGAAGCAATAAGATAAAATATTTATGTGTATGTACCAGAATGTTTGTATTTGATAGCAGTACCAGTACAGATGAAATTTCATGATACTGACTTATTCGATAACATGAGAAAAACAGAAATCCAAATAAACTGTTTTTGATTAAAAGTAACTCCATTATTCAAATGAACAATACTGTGACTTTTTCTGTAATAGAATATAAAATCTATAAATAATAACAGTAACAACAGCCTTAAAATACAGGCATACCCAGTAGTTACCTATACAGTGGAACCTCGGGTCACGAATGTCTCTGAACATGTACAAATCTGGTTACGACCAAAAAGTTCACCAAACTTTTGCATCTGTTCACGACCACACACTCGGGTGACGAACAAGTCAGTGTCCTTTCCGGTTCTTACGCTCCGATGATTTCTGCACGTGTTCAGTCTTTCCCTGTACAATACAATACAGTTTATTTTTGTATAGCCCAAAATCACACAGGAAGTGCCGCAATGGGCTTTAACAGGCCCTGCCTCTTGACAGCCCCCCAGCCTTGACTCTCTGAGAAGACAAGGAAAAACTCCCAAAAAACCTTGTAGGGAAAAATGGAAGAAACCTTGGGAAAGGCAGTTCAAAGAGAGACCCCTTTCCAGGTAGGTTGGGCGTCCAGTGGGTGTCAAAAGAAGGGGGTCAATACAATACAATACACAGAACAGAACAAATCCTTAATACAGCATAATAATACAAATTTTAGAAGCACGGAGCAGAATTTAACTGTAGATGATATCCCATAATAAGATTTGGATATTTTTAGAGTCCTGAAGACCTCATCCATCAAGCTGCCTCCCCATTTGGCCATTCCACGGCTGAAACGTTGCTCGGCCAACCAATCCGATGAAAGGACCCCTTTTTCCCATGATTCCTGTGATCCTCCATCAGGGATGACTTTACCATAGGCAGGCAACAACTTGGCAGGTGGGTCGTGGCACCAATTGCCACATTTGCGTACCGAGAATAGAAACAAAATAGGTGAGGGTTAGTAACAAATTATAACAATCATGACAAACAGGATTCCAACTGAGTTAAATGATGACAAAATATTGCTGTGATCAGCGTCATTCCCTCCAACAATTAACATCTCTGTTTTTATCTGTATTTAAAGACAAGTAGTTCTCATTCATCCACTCCTTTAATTCACTAACACAACTAATTAAAGACAACATCGCAGATACTTCATTTGATTTAAATGAAAGGTATAACTGGGTGTCATCTGCATACGAGTGAAAATTAACATTATGTTTCCTAATGAGAGATCCCAGTGGAAGCATGTAAAGTGAAAACAGTAAAGGTCCCAGTACTGAGCCCTGCGGGACACCATATTGAACTTCTGTGTATAATGATGGAGTACTGTCAGCACATTTCTGTATGTATTGGAATCGATTTGATAAATAAGAACTAAACCAAGCGAGCACGGGGCCTGTAAGCCCAACATCGTTTTCTAGCCTGTGCAGTAAAATAGAATGGTCAATGGTGTCGAATGCTGCACTTAAATCTAACAACATAATTACAGTGGAGTTTCCTTCATCAGAGGATATCAGAATGTCATTTACAACCCGTGTTAGTGCAGTTTCTGTACTATGACCAGTGCGAAAACCAGACTGGAATTTCTCAAATAAATTGTAATGCGTAAGGTGTGACTGAAGCTGACTGGCGACTACTTTTTCTAGTACTTTAGAGAGAAATGGTAAATTTGAAACAGGCCTATAATTATTTAGTATGTGTGGGTCTAGGTCTGACTTTTTAAGTAAAGGTTTAATGACTGACACTTTTAGTGCATCAGGTACGGTGCCATGCAGTAATGAACTATTGACAATGTTTAGAATAGGTGCTGCAAGAACATCCATGGCACTTTTTACTAGTTTTGTTGGCACTGGATCTAGGGAACAAGTAGTGGGATTCATTTTAGTAATTAAAGTTAAGACTTCCTGCTCAGTTACAGGATTAAAATTACTAAATTGCTGAATGCAATGTGCGGCAGGGTCTGCTAAGCTAGTATTTGGTTTGTACTGTGATGCTGAGATCTGGGATCTTATATTTTTAATTTATTCATTGAAGAAGTTCATAAAATCTGTACTGCTAATATCTGTTGGTATTTTGCACTGTTGAACTGAATTCCCATTTGTTAATTTAGCCACTATTCTAAACAGTACCCGAGGATTTTTATTATTGCTATCTATTAATGTAGAATAGTATTCTGAGCGAGCTTTAAAGATGGCTTTTTTATATTTATTAACATTCTCTGTCCATGCAATTTGAAAGACATGTAGCTTTGTTGTTCTCCATCTGCACTCCAGTTCTCTACACTCTAATTTAAGAGCTCGAGTATTTTCATTAAACCAGGGAGAGTTTCTATGTGCTTTGATCACTTTTGTTTTAAGGGGAGCCACTGTGTCCAGAGCATCTCTCAATGTCACATTATAATGTGATGTTAGCTGATCTAAATTGTTTTCCACATTTACATTTGATGTTAACTGATCTAAATGGTTTTCCACAATTACACTCGACTTATTCAAGGTATCTATAAAGTTTGAAGCAGAATTACAATCTAGATGTCGCACTGTCTTTGTTTTAATCTGTGAGTGCGTTGGCATGGGCAGAACTAAATCAAATGTAATTAAGAAGTGATCGGAAATAACTTCATTTAATGGAGGAATATTTAAATTTTGAATTTCAACTTTGTAAGTTATAATTAAATCTAATGTGTGGTTATGATTATGAGTTGGACCTTTGACAATCTGACAAAATCCTACTGAATTTAACAAATAAGTAAAACATTTGCTAAAAGTGTCAGTTTCCACATCAATGTGTACATTAAAATCCCCCATCAGTACTACGTGATCATAATTTATAGCCAAATCAGATAGAAGGTTGCTAAATTCAGTCATGAACAATGAATATGGCCCTGGTGGTCTGTAGACTAGCACTATAATTGTGTTGGAATCTGTTTTAATATTTAAAATGAATACCTCAAAGGATGTAAAGTTGCCTAAATTTTTAGAAGTGATTTGCATTTTGTTACAATGAATTATTCCAAGGCCTCCTCCTCGACCAGAATCTCTAGACTTATGAAGGAAAGAGTATCCATCTGGTGACGCCTCTGCTAGGGGAACAGTGTCATATTTACTAAGCCAGGTTTCAGTGAGAAGACACAGATCAGATTTTGTACTTAATATAATATCATTTAACAAAACAGCTTTAGTGCCAAGAGAGCGAATATTCAATAAAGGGCATTTAAAACTGCATGGTTTTTTCTGAACTGGTGATATATTTTTTGTTTTAATTTGAAGTAAATTTCTATTACAGATGCCCCTGGTGGAGGGTCTGGTTTTATCCTTTGGTCTAATTATACACCTTATTTTTTGGTTATCAATTAATTTAAGGTTTGTATTAAGACTAAATTTACTGGATGCCCCACAACAGGGATTATGGGTAACAGCTTCAGGAAAATAACAGGTGGGATAAACAACAGCCTGTGATTTAAGATCACATGACTGCGGCCTGGATGGTGCTCTAATCAGTCAACCAAGCAGTTTTGCTGCCATATTTTGGGATAATACATAAGATCCCCTCCAGTTAGGATGAAGACCATCTCTTCTGAAAAATCCAGGCCTTTCCCAAAAATCATCCCAATTGTTCACAAATGCTATGCTTTTATTTGCACACCAGGTTTCTAGCCAGCAGTGAAAGGAATGCAATCTGCTATAAATCAAATCCCCTCTATATAATCTTGGTAAGGGACCAGATACAATTAAATTCCGACATTTTCTTTTAGCTTTGGTGCATAGAGAGATGAAGTTTCGCTTTAATACCTCAGATTGCTGTAAATAAATATCATTAGTGCCGACATGCAGCAATAAGGTAGATACTTCATCGTCGGCGACACAGTCCAATGCGGCCTCTATGCCAGAAATCTTGACCCCTGCGAGGCACTTAACATTATCTGCTGGTTTAACATAGTTTGGAATTCTAACATTCCGTACCAATTATGAGCACTTTATTATTCTCAGTTTCCACAGGCGCACTGCGAAGAGCTGAGAACTGTACTGTACATTGTTCTCGGTGCATCACGCTGAGGGACTCTTCCTCAAAACTGTAACCTCCTCTCAACCCAGTTTCTTCCTGTGGCATAGCGGGTCCACAGCTCCCGTCAAAAAAGGCCAGTTTTAATAAATAATCACTGCACTCGCGGTTTAGCAAGGGGGCGTGGTGGTTTGTGGCCGAAGTGGTTCCTGAGGAGTTCATGATGTGGGCATTTCTCACCTAAGTGCACAGGTGAGAAGCGATCCGCATCTGTAATTGCCACGACTACCACATCCTCTTCATAAATAGAAGTGTCGGCTACAGGAAAAAAGAAGAGAACAGGGAAGAATGGGAGGTTGCAGGAGAAGGCAGGAAGCAGGAGGAGAAAGCAGGTGCAGGAGATAGAGAGAGAGCGAGCGAGCGCGGAGAAAAGAGAGCGAGCGAGCGCGGAGAGAGAGAGAGGGAGCGAGTGTGGAGAGAGAGAGCGAGTGAGCATGAGAAAGAGAGAGAACGAGTGAGCATGAGAGAGAATGAGCGAGCACGAGACAGAGAGAGAGCGCAGCTGAATAGGGAGCCTGGGTGTTTGTCTCAGTGTTATTCAATGTTTTTACATTTAGTTTACTATTACACTGTGCATTCTATGGTATAATTAACTATTTTTGTGCTTAAAAATCTTTAAAGAATATATATTTACATACAGTTCATGCGGTCTGGAACGGATTAATTATATTTACATACAATCCAATGGGGGAAATTACTTCAGGTCACGACCAAATCGGGTTACGACCAGAGTATTGGAACGAATTATGGTCATGACCCGAGGTTCCACTGTATCTATATACCTATACAGTTATCTATAATTTAAGTAAATTATACTTGGCATTTATAAATATCACAATGCAATTCTGGGCCTGAATATTAATGTGTAATAGACATAAGGAGAAGTAATTTTGGGGTTGAGTTTAAAGGATGATTGTGGAAAGTTGTGCTATGGAGGTGGAATTTGCCAGTTTGTAAAATGTGAGTGTGTGACCATTTATACCTTTTTAATTAGGCTTAAATAGTTACATCAGGGCACTTTTTGTATCTTGAGAGTTCAAAGGTGGTGCCATGAAAACTCTGGTAGAGAGAAATGGCGAGGCAACTGCAGGGGTGTGTACAGCCGTAGCGGCCCATCAGGTCTGAGCAGTTGAGTGCTATGCCACTCGACTCAGTTGTGACGGTAGGAAGCATCTCACTGCTATGTACCGAACTGTGAGGTAAAAGAACAAAAGTTAGAGAAGCCTTTGCAGTGAGAAAGAAAATGGCCCAAGAAATAATAATAGTAATTAATTACATTTATGTAGCACTATTGTTGCTACTCAAAGAACATTAATTAGACAGAGGGGAACCACTTCATTCACCACTAATATGTAGCACCCACCTAGATGATGCAAAGGCAGTCCTTATTGCACAAATACACTCACCACGCATTAGCTGTAAGGTGTTGAAGTGGTTAGAGAGATAATCAATAAAGGACAGAGGGTTGATAAGGGGCCAGAATGGACAAGGCCATGGGGGGAAATTTAGCCATGACATTGGGATATACACTACTCTTTACAAACGATGCCCAGAGATCTTTTATGACTACAGAGAGTCAGGACCTCGGATTTACATCTCATCCAAAGAATGGTACTATTTTAATAGCAGTGTCCCCATCAATGCATTGGGGCATTGGGATCCACATTCAGACCACAGGATAAGCACCACCGATGGCCTCACCAATATCTCTTCCAGTGTAACCCAAGCTTTTTCTAGATGCAAACATGCTTAGCTTTAGGTGGATAACCTGTTCTGAAGTGCAGATGGTATGGCTGCTGACAGAGATAAAAGTGTTTACTTGCTGAATGGTAATTGAAGTTGGAGCATCAGTGGCTGTTAGTGTGCACTCTAGCATGGGCACAGATTTGTAGGCTGCCTTCGAGATTATGGAATGTTGAACAGACTACATAAGGCAAGTTTCATAATTAGAGGAAACCAAGTGAGGTGTCCTTCACGATTGGAGGAAGGGATCCTGGCAGCATATAAGAAGGAGAAGATAGACAGAAGTCGTCTTCGTTTGGCAGTGTCATTAGTGAAGAGTGTACTGCAAACTTCCTGAGTAGCCAGAACAAGGAGAGCAGGGGGTCCCCTTGCTTTTAGTTATCTGCTAGAGAAGGGGTGCCAAACTCAATTTTATTGAGAGCCACAAATAACATTCTATATTCCCAATGCAGGGTACTGATAGTAAAACGTTTGAAACACTGTAGCCAATAACATTATTTTACTTTTCAAATGCAATGTGTGGGTTGTGGCTGCAGACTACTTGCCTAATGAATAAAGCTCTTATACTTCAGTGTTAATGTTTTTTGGAGCCAATGTAGAACTAATTAAACTAAGTTTGGTCATTATTTATAAGAATGCACCAGGCATTGATGTAAGTTACATGGGAATCATTTTTTATTTGTTTTTTTTTACATTTATTATTTATTATTACATTATTTATTAGTGAACTCCTTGGTGGGGCTGACATTGAAGCAGTTGCAGCCTTTCAGCATTCAGTGTAGCTGGTGGGAACAAAAACTTGGAGTCTCTAGGACTGAGTTAGAGAACTACTACAATATTAAAGAAATTGACCCTAATTTAATAATGAATTGACTGGAATTCCAACCATCAAAAAAGGTGAATATAGCAGACCATTGCACTGTTTATATCTGTAAAATGAATGCAGTAAACATCTAAAATTCTATCACTATTACAGTATTACCATTAGATTAAATCCTATATCAATTGAAGACCAGTATTTGGCTAAGCTGCTTACCCTGCATTAGTAGACATTGCTTTTAATTAAATATAAAATATTGATTAACAATTTATAAAAGTGTTTTTTTATTTAAGATCCGTTGATTAAAATATTGCAAAATGTATAGTGTTAGAATTTTTTAGTTCTGGAATATGTGCAAAAAAACTAAATGATAATACAGTACATGCATTCAGCATTTTTTCTTATTATACAGTATAATTATTATTATAGATAGTCTGTGTTTAAGGCAGCAACATTGTATTTCTTTGAAATACAACAATCCATCCATCCATCCATTATCCAACCTGCTATATCCTAACTACATGGTCACGAGGTTCTGCTGGAGCCAATCCCAGCCAACACAGGGCGCAAGGCGAGAAACAAACCCCGGGCAGGGCGCCAGCCCACCGCAGTGAAATACAAAAATTATTCATGAAATAAACTGTTGCACATTGAAACAATGAATTGATATTGGCAGCTGAAACATTGCATAAATGTCAATATACGTGCATTTATTTGCTTTAAATTATTTTTTAAACCTTTTATTTTACTACAGTTTTTATTGTTTAGATATACCTTTAATTGAATATATTTTATGGGAGATCTGTACATTATACTAATTAGTCATTCCCTTTTTTTGATGTGTAATTATAAATATGATTGTATTTACTATATACAGTGCTTGTTTCTTACCAATCTTATACTGTATGATACACACAAAAATAATAAGCACGTTGTTTACCTCACAGAATAACTTAATTGTTAACACGCACATTTATTGTACATTATTTACAAGTGAATGTCCAACAGCACACAACCCAGTGCCCCTGCACCAATCACCCTTTTTCCAGGCCTCTCACAATGCCTCTCTTCACCGCCTCCACTCCTCTCCTTCAGGTTTCGTCCTCTTCCACTTGACTCCAGCTCCTGAATGTTGGGAGGCGGCCCCTTTTATGTTCACCCGGACGTGCTCCAGGTGGCTCCTGATGAACTTCCGCCAGCACTTCCTGGTGTGGCGGAAGTGCCATTTGAGCACCCGGTAGCCCTGGTAATCCTTCTGCCAGCACTTCCGGGTTTGCAGAGCAGAGCATTCAATCACTAGAATTGCTGAAGTTGTTGAATGTTGGTGAGCTGTATTGCAAGGTAAGTAGCTTTTAAATCTTTTACTGAAGTATGCTGCACAACCATTCACAAGCTGCATTTAATAAAAGTGAAGGGCTGTCTCATGTGTTTTTAGGTCTGCAAGCAACAAATTTTTGCATGCGCTTCTAACTCATTGATCATGAGATGCTTAGTTGACAAACATTAAAAAAACACCCGTTTTCTCTTTGTGCTATGGAGGTGTCAGGCAATAAAAAAAAATGAAATGGAGGCAAACCATACAGGGCTCCATATTAAGAAATTGATTGCAATGGGGAAAAACAATAATAATCTTTTGGAATGAATTAATGCGGAATGGGGCTACATACCACTGAGATAAGAGTAAGATAAAAAAAAAAAAAAACTTAAAACAATCCGTTCAAATGAATTACGTAATTCATTCAAATGAGTTACTAATTCATTCAAATGGGTGGATAATTCTTTTGAACAGTTTTTTGATTTGTTTTTTTTTTTGCTTACACCCACAGGGCCCTGTAGTGTGCTGTTGTCTATCTTCTTGTTGTTTTTCATTTCCTGATGCATATTGACATTTCCTGTTACACTTTTTATGAAATAAGGTAAGATTTTTTTTTTAAACAGCAGTGTATGACAGAGCAAACAAACAAGTCCACTGGCAGAACAATAACTTTATATTTCTGAATCTTCACCAACTGACCCATATTTTCACAGTCAGAAATAATTTTAATACAGTGAATAAATTTGACATCAACAAAACAAGGATATGCGAGGATGAAAGCCTTAAATCCGTTTTTCAAAATCACAGACAACACCAACCTGTCAGTATTGCAAAAGAGTGGCTAGCCCCAATGCCTGCGTAGTTTAAAAAGTGGATAGACTAGCATCTATCTATCTATCTATCTATCTATCTATCTATCTATCTATCTATC
>JANRMT010062792.1:100293552-100348342 GCA_026402145.1 Polypterus bichir lapradei
ATCTATCTATCTATCTATCTATCTATCTATCTATCTATCTATCTATCTATCTATCTATCTATCTTCTTCGTGAGGCTATGGCATCTTTGTTATCGAGTTAAAACACTAAACTTTTTTATGTCAATGTGATGCTTCGCCCTATTTTTACATTGGGGTCATTAGCAGTTTCTAACACTGTGCTGCACAAATAAATGCAATTAGACATTGATAATGCATATTTTCCATCCATTATTCAGCCCGCTACATCCTAACTACAGTGTCACGGGGGTCTGCTGGAGCCAATCCCAGCCAACACAGGGTGCAAGGCAGGAAACAAACCCCGGGCAGGGTACCAGCCCACCGCAGGGTACAGACACACACACATCCACATACCAAGCACACACTAGGGACAATTTAGAATCGCCAATGCACCTAACCTGCATGTCTTTGGATTGTGGGAGGAAACCCACGCAGACACAGGGAGAACATGCAAATTCCACACAGGGAGGACCCGGGAAGTGAACCCTAACTGCGGTCTCCTAACTGTGAGGCAGCAGCGCTACCCCCACTGTGCCACCGTGCCGCCCATAATGCAAAGTTTTTTTTAACTTTATTTGAAGAAAATAATATTCCATACAATCAAGCTGAGCTTAAAACAGAATTCAAATCCCACCCAAGAGAAAGAGAGATGATCCAACAGCATGGGCATAAATTAAAGAAAAAAATGCCCCCTATATACAGTAAATGTGTATTCTAAAATCTTATTAATTAGATCTTGCCACATTTTAAAAAGTTTTGAACAGATCTTGTAAGCACAAATTTCAAATAGTATACAACATTAGTTACCCACTGACTTATAAAAGGTGGTTTGGAATTGTGAAAGAATAATTTGGAAGTAACAATAGTTAAGTATTTTGGTTTGCAATGCACACTAAAATATAAAAGCCTTTGTTTTTGACTTGAAGAGATGTCTTGAAGAGAACTACTGAAATTGTTAAATAAATAAAAGAAAAGAATGTACTAGGAAAATGGCTGATGTAACACACAAAATGTACGAGGAGATGATTGAGAGAGCAACAGGTTTCCTTTAAACAAGAAGACTGGACACTTGTCACATACACAGAGATTTCAAGGGTAAAGAGATAACATAAGAGATAAAGAATAACAAGAGTGTAGTAGAATAGATTTTTATATATAGATTTTTTATATTGGATAAGTTATTTGGTTGTTAGCCAATGAGCCAACCTGAGTAAAATGTCAGGTGAAATGTATGCATTTAGCATTCATTTAAATTCAGTTGACCATAAATATATGCCTCTGCTCTTATTCTTTGACCATCTGCTGACACCTCTGCTCAGGGAAAACTTTGGCTTACTAGATGAACTGTACAGGGTGCTCCCTCTTCATGAAGACATAATTAAAGGCTCAGTAGACAAGCTTCCTCCTGCCTGGTTCTTTGGTTTGATTAACTATTTAAATACCCAAAGAGGTCCTAGTTTAGGACAAGATTTCTTTCTTTAACATATATTTTCAAATTTAATTTATATAGTTCCTGTTGAACAAGATGACTATACGTGCTAGTAGTGTGGTATAGGCAATTACAATCAATTTGTCCTTCTCCACTTGTTTGGGAGTACACTAAATGCAGCTGTTAATGGATTAGGAGTGATACTGACACTAAAGATTTCTGATAAACATTCAAAGATTTTTATCCAAAATTATGTTAATTTGGAACACTCCCAAAACATGTGGCCCAGTGAGGCTGGAGCTAGATTGCAATGTTTGCAGGCTGAATCTTCCCCTGGATACATTTTGGACAATTTTAAGTGAGAAAAATGGGATCTATGAATGATTTGAATTTGAACGATTAAATGTTTTATACATACAGAGGTGGAGTGTATTCTATGCATGGCTGCCTCCCACTGCTTTTCTGAGATGTTAAGTGAAAGGTCCTTTCCCCACCAAGCCCTTTCTTTTTGAATGGAAGAGACTTTAAAATGTTTTTATATATATAACACAAAATTAATTTTATTTTGGTATTAAAAGATGGAGCATCTTATTTCATCACTAGTGTAGGCAATCCAAATAGTCACTTCAATTGAAACTTTCCTCAATTTTTACTTACTACAACTGTTAGCATTGACAGTGGGCTGTTTCTTTCCACATGCCTATAGGTGCATGTGTGTGAGCTCCCTTCATGCGACTCAACTTTATATGCCATTTAGAAGATGAAGGGATACTTGGATGGATATTTGTAGATGCTGCTCATTGTGATCAGAAAATTAATTTGAAGCACCTGTTCTTTTTGGACACTGGATTAAAAAGTGATTATGCTCAGCATCATTTTGTCTGCTCCTACATATTCATTACACTGCAAGTTAAATGATTACAACTTGCATCTGATTGGTCACTTTATTGCACTCTCAAAGGACACACAAATCTATTTCTGAACTAACTTCAAAAATGAGACAAAAGTGTCTACAATGGAGGCCTAGGTGAGTGTGTGTTTTGTCATTTTTTAAGCACCATTCCTGCATCACACACTTGAATTCTCCTGCCTCGAACACAAAGCATTTCCAGACAGGACTTCTGTCCCTTTTCTTTTCGAATTGTGTTGATGTGGCCGGGTATCATCTCTATTGTGAGCCATTTTTATGTGTAGTCTTTACTCCTATTCTTCTCACATATATTGTACCTTCCAAAGTAATTCTTCTATTTGCAGTGACACATGAGTGCAGTACCAACTTTCCCTCAAAAGCTAGTATTGTTATGTATTCAAAATTTTTGTATTGACTTGGTACGAATGTATTGATTCTTGTGACATCCCTATTTGAATGTCTCCCAAAATATTATAGTGATAGCCCACTTTCCAGTTCCCAAACAGCAAGATGTTTGTAGGCATATTGCCCAGTGCTTGATTAAGCAAATATAACAAACAGGAGCTAATGTTTAATGGCATAATGTGTAATCTGAACCAAACTGATTTACTCCAACAGTAAGAGCTGAGAAATAAAACAGAGAGAAGGAAAAAATTACTAGAAAGGTGAGGTTTAATCTGTAAAACTTATACAATGGTGAAAGCAAACATAGCAGCAAGACACAAAATGGTCATCTGCATCATCAAGGCAGACATTTTGTGACAGAGAGATGTTTCCAGATGTGCTGTGTCCAGGCTTTTCTGCAGTAGCATAAACAAACAGGCAAGGCTATGGAACAGAAATGCAGTGGACAGCCCCAGAAACTGAGTGCAGCAAATGAGAAATACATCAAGCTTACATCCCTTCAAAAAATCGGACAATTTCCCTTCTGCACCCATCTACAGTCTGGAGAAGTCTTACTAGATGTGTTCTTTGTGGAAAGATGTAACCAATAACCTATTTCTCCAAGGTGGAGATAAATCCAAACGATGCACCTGTGCATGAAAAAACAAGGAGTGGGGTGCAGAAAAATGGCAGCAGGTTCTTTGGACAGATGAGGCAAAATTTATGAAAATAAATAACACAAGCCAGTTTGTCAACCAATGAACCAGAGAAGGGTACATAGATGAATGCCTGCAAGTAATCATAAAACATGGTGAAGGTTCCCAACAGGTTTGGCTGCTGCATTTCTACAAATAGAGTTTGTGATTTTTATGAAAATTGGTGATTCCTCACTGCTGAGAAATGCAGGCAAGATTTTATCCACCATGGAATAATATTAGAGAGGCATCTGATCGATCCCAGCTTCATTCTGTAGTAGAGCAATCCCCCAGACCCATAGCCAAAACAAAATAAGAACTATGTACAGTGAACAGATAGTATGGCCCCTGTCACACATGTGTGCATGGGAGGCAGCTAAAGGGCTTGAGTAAGGGCAGTTGTGAGTCATACCAGGATGTGGCAGAGTGCACTGACTCTTTTTCTCCCTTTCCTGCAGACCATTTACGGGACATTCCACCTGGCCCTCTTGACGTCACTTCCAGGACCGAGCCTATGGAAGGAGACCTTGCCGGCTCCGGCCCCTGTGATGTCACGTCCGGGCTCGAACCTATGGCTGAAGACCTTCATGAACCCGATCCCTTTGATCTGACTTCCTGTCTTCCCTTTTAAAAGCCTCCACCTTTTCCCTATTCCCTCAGTTCTTTTTAGGACTTGGTTTTGTGCACAGCAGTGCTATCATTTAAATTACAATTTGCAACCAGGAAACCAAATATACGGGTGGCTGCCCTTGCTATTGCTCTTTGTGGCTTTTGTGACACCACACAAGACTCTTAAGTCAACATCAAGCCAGTCTGGGATTACTTGGAGAGAAAGAAGCTAGCCAAACAGCCAAAGTCTGAAGTGCAATGGTGGCAAGTTCTCCAAGAGGCTTGGAACAACCTACAACATGAGTATCTTCAGAAACTGCATATAAGTGGACCTAAGAGAAGGCAAAGGGTGGCCTCACCAACTTTTGATTTATTGTAGGGCTTTTCTGTTTACTGTTCTTTCTAGGAAGATAATTGATTAATAAAAACTATTCATGGCATTATTTTTGAAAGCATTCCTGCTTTTCAGCATTTTTTCACAATTAAGACTTTTGCACAGTACTGCACGGTGTTTTTAAACAATTCTTTTTGAAAATAACAAGTTAGTTATTTTCACTTAGTTCAAGACAAAGATACATTGTGATAGAAAATATCCTAGTAACCTTAAATACAAGGCAAGGTACATCATAAACACAAGTGCACTCATACCAAGCCAATTTAGAGATTGATCTTAGGTAGCCAAGCATATAGGACAAATGTAGCTTATCCAGAGTAAATTAAAGCAGAACAAGTGAGAACCTTGGCACGATATGCAAAGATGCAGCACAATCCACTGCACTGCTACCTCCAAAAATGTGAGGTTGTTCTTGAGAAAAATCTTGACACACAATAAGCTCCAAGTTAAAAAAAAATCAAGAATGTATTTTTAAAATTGGTTTATTAAACATAATTGGAAATTATTTGATCTCACACTTATCATTAAGAATGAGTGTTTTCGTACTCGTTTCATCCTCCATAATTTCATAAAAATCCCCTGTAGTGCTACTTTAGCACTTCACACGGCAAGCAAAAGATTTTTCTCAGTGAAACATGAATTAGAAAAAACAAGTATGATACTGAGTTGCTGGTCAGATATACTCTGGGTTTCTATATATTGCAAATGATGATATAATATGGTTATGTAATATCACCATTGTAAATGTATAGCTAATGAAATCTGACATTTACCTTCAGTTAGTAACAGAAACATAGTGTGGGCAAAGCCTACTGTATATTTATAGTTGTTCCATCTCTGAAGTCAGGATACCTTTCATGATGTTTTAGAGTCAACATTAGACTGAACAATATCCTATATCTACTTTCATGCTGCATTTTATGAAAAGAGGTACACTGTTATCACAGTATAACTGGTGAATCCTGTTGTAAATTCATCTTTCTTCTTTTCTTCTCTCCAAGGCAGATTTTTTTTTTTTGCATTTAATATGACTCAAATGGCTATGGTATGCAACAAAATACAATAAAGTGTAAAGCATTTATTAGTAGACTAATGAAGCTGTGCACTAGATAACAAACACCTCTCAAAAACATTTTAACTGCATTTGTTTTCATTCCATGCCATAGCCAGAATATGAAACCTTCTGAATAATGTATAGTACCACATCAAAATTAATATTTTGTTGATTAACATATTGCAAAAAGAAAGGTACACAGAGCTGTCAATGTTCTTTACAACTTACATTTTCTTATTCTTTAAATAAAGTTTTTCCCAACATTAAAGCAGCACTGTTTGAAATTCTTCTGAATTTTTATTTTTTTGTCTACTAGCCATCATATTAGTGGGTTTAAATTGCCAACTTTATTCTGCATTATATATTAATCAGTATCAGTTAACATGGCTTATGATCTCATGAAATGCACAGAGGTAAGGCCTTCAGTATGAAATTATTTAAATGCTGCTTTTCTTGTTGCAGCTGAGCTGGGCAGACCAGATTTCTGTGTCCAAAGCATTTTTGTACAGCTCCTGATGAGTAATCTGCTAGCACTGTCAGGTTAAATGAAAGGCAGAGTCACTCCAATTTGTCTTCGGTATGCTCCTGCTTCACCTCCCTGTAGGCTGTGCCCAGTTTGATTGTTAAGGCGGCCCCCTAAGCCACCTCAGCTGGATCATCTTAGCCAATAGTAGCAGTGGACCTTTTGTAATTCTTTCTGTGGTTAATGGAGTTATTCACACCTTTATACAGAGTGAACTTAGCAGAAGAACCTAACTTTGATCACTTGATCACACTCTTATATTTACCACCCACTTCTCATTAAAACAACAACATTTATTTATATAGCACATTTTCATACAAACAGTAGCTCAAAGTACTTAAACAGAAAAGAACAGGAGTGTAGAATTAATTATTTACTTATCCATCACATCATTTTTGTCTTCATTTTTTCACTTATATGGTTGTTTAGAGCCAGTAACTGTTGCAGAAATATCAGGAACAAAGCAATAATGAACAAATGACACTCACTCACTTACCCACCCACTCTCAAGGGCCAAGGTCTACTGGAGTCTGTTTGAAGAATAATGGATGTTGCTCCAATTCTTCAGCATATATGGTGGCTGAATGTGGCTTCTTTAATCTGAACTGCACCAGACTTATGGTTCATGTAGGCCAGTATGCTTCTCCCCAAACCCTGGCTTCAAACATGGGGTTCAGTATCCATGTTTCAGGTGGTGTTCATCTGGTTCTAATACCAACTATCATCAGAAACCTTTTTTCAATAGCTATTTTTCTGGACCTCACCTGAAACCAGTTTGTCAAGGTTGACCGTACTAGGAGCACAATAACAGGGCATTCACAGTCTCAGAGAAATGCAGATTTTTCTAAAATACCATGTTTACTGTGGTAATTCATATTGGGGAAAAATGAAAATTCATTTTTAAAACATGTATTAATGTACAGTTGAAATATAAAACCTGTGTTCACTTGTACAGTACAAAGTAGATTACATTTAAATTGAGTGGATCTTTAAAAAGGCCTTCTGACATGCAATATTTCCTATTACATTTTATGTAGCTTCACAGTAATTGCTGTTTTGTCCATAAATGGGAAAAGGTGTCAACATCATCTATCAATAGTATTAAAGTCTACAAATCAGTGATCTTTTTACCCTCACCACGAATTGTGTGTGACAGCAGAGACTAAATGAGTTTGACAGAGGAAAAAGCTAGATTTCCTCTCAGTAAAAGGTCATCACTATTTGTCTTAAAAAAAAAAACCTGTCATGAGTACAGCTGCCACTTTCTCATGATCCACCTCATTAAGGACGTTAAAAATGAATCTTTAAGATGACAAGAGGAAAACTGTATATGCTTTGATCATATGAACTTAAAATACGTCCTGTAGATGAGAGTCATTAGAGATTTGCTCAGACTTCCAAATTACATCACATTGGAAAAAAACAGAAAGAAAATGCATAAAAAAAGTTTCAATGAAAATTTATTCCAGAAGAAGGAACCTATAATTCCGGTGTTATAATTTCTACTGTGACTATGCATGTTGTAATAGTTATGCATCCATTAGAAAGGCAACAACCTCAAGAAAGTGGCCGTGTGTTATTTGTTAAAAACTACATTCCGACATAACAGGTTGTGACAGATTGACTAGTTAGCAAGGCATTGCCAGAGGCAGATGTGCCATTAGGCTGACACACAACAGGGGTCAGGATCCATTTTTCAAAGGAAGTTGATCACCTTGGTTAATGGAGAACTTCCCAAGTGCTAATTTGGGTGAATCACATTCGAGGAATACATTTCCAATGTCTTTAAATGGAGCTAATGAGTACTGACTTTGGTGGGACAGAAGTGACTCACTGAGGCCTGGTAGGAGACTAGTAGAATGGCATTCGTGGTTTCCCACTCTCAAGAAAGTACAGTTCATGTTATTTATATGATACCAGTAACAGTGCATTGCACGATTCTGTGCAGTGAATACACTTAACTTGAGCATTCATCGTTTTCATACTCTTTTTCTTTATGTTTAGCATTCGTTTGCTCAAAGGCTGATGCGCTTGCTGCTTCCTGAGCAGCTCTTCTTTTCTCCACCGTAGCAGCCCGCTTCTTGTCTTCTTTCGTCGGCATCTGACCTACCCCACAACAAAAAATCACGTAATGTGACTTTGGCTTTACTAGACCAATCCAACCTGTTATTGATATGGACCCCCACATATCTGTAGCAATGCACTATCTCCAAATGTATTCCCTAAATAGTGATGGGCACAGAGGCTCTTTGAGATGGCAAGAGAGATCAATCATCTCCTAACTTGGTTATTAGTTATGGACAGCCCATTCTGGTGGACTCATCACTTTCCAGACCCAATAAAGTGGTAGGAGCTGTTGATGCAGTAGATGTGGTGTGGTAGGAGGGAAAATGTACTAAATGAGAGGTCCAGTGGGGGATTAGTGCTTACATAGCAGATATAACATATTATAAGACAATCAGATGAAATCAATAATAATAAATTAAATAATAAATACATTTTAAATAGGAATTGAAATGACTGATAAATTACTCATGATGTTCACTTACACAATTAGTCACTGTGAGTCAAGAGGATGGAACTGAAGATTATCACTTCTTTTTTTTTTTTTTTCCTTCCTCCGAATACCTGTTTGGTGGTTTGTGTCATAGTGGAAATCATAAATCAGAAAAACATAACATTCTTAATTCCAGCTGGGCGTCTCAAGGGGTCAAAGCCTATCCCAGCAAGACTAGGTGGGTATAGTCCATGAGACAATTCACACATGCACACACACTCCCATGCCCATAACCAGAGCCAATTTGAAACTGGCAATTAACCTATCATACACATCTTTGTGGCTGTGAGAAGAAAATTAGAGACTTGATTTCAAAAAGAATGACTAGATAGTTATATAAGGATATGATTAAGGTTTGTAGTTTTCCTTCCTTCTGGTCCTTATTGTTCCATTATGGACATCAGAACCTTCTTGGCAGAAGGCACAAAGCAGGAACTGCCCTCTACTTTAGGGCAGCATTAATTTATCCACAGTTTATTTCTCCATCCTGAACTCATGTGTGTTATAATACACTTACAGTATGTACTGTATATTTGTCAAAAGAGCAATTTAAAATGTGGAATTTGCTCTAATTGCCTGCAGGCTTTATTAGGTAAAACCAAATATTTGTGACTAGAATTCCCCCTCAGGTTTCTGTCTGCCTTACTTGCTGTATATTGTTGACAACGTAGTGGCGGTCTCAGCTTGCTGCTGTGCTTTAAAAAAACAATGGTTTTAAAAATGAATGAATGGATGGAGATTTACTGCAGAATGAATAATATGCTTAAAGTTTCATTCACTGCATGTGTGTAATGCTATCATAAACAGAAGTGGAAAATAACCAAAATATCATCCACCCATCTATTATCCAACCCGTTATATCCTAACTACAGGGTCACAGTGGTCTGCTGGAGCCAATCCCAGCCAACACAGGGCACAAGGCAGGAAACAAACTCCAGGCAGGGTGCCAACCCACCGCAGGGCGTGCACACACACAGGACAATTTAGGATCGCCAATGCACCTAACCTGCATGTCTTTGGACTGTGGGAGGAAACTGGAGTATCCGGAAGAAACCCACATAGACAGAGGGAGAACATGCAAACTCCACGCAGTAGAGGACCCGGGAAGCAAACCCGGGTCTCCTAACTGCAAGGCAGCAGCGCTACCCACTACGCCACCGTGCCTCCCCACCAAAATATCATCCATCCATTATCCTAATTACAGTGTCACGGGGGTCCAAAATATCATTTATAGTAAAATGAACCTGTATGTGTAAATTGCTGGAAGTTTTAAAAAATATGTATTCCAAATATGTAATCATTATAAAAAAAAATTATAAGGATATTTAAATATACCATAACAGCGTGTTGTATACAGCAGCATTTAAAATGTTTAGAAAGGATATACTGAAGGTGTCCTAAATGAGGATTGTGTGCATGTAGTAAACGGAATGTCTTAGGTGGCAAAGCCTGTGACTGAATGTGTGACAATGACGCTCCTCTAAAAAATGCTGAAAGACTACCTTCACATTGATCCCTTCCTTGCGGCCGCTTTATCGCGGTGCTTTGCATACTTAAAAGCCCAACAGCCCTATTGATTTTTGATTGTTTACTTCTCTCTCTCTCTCTCTCTGACATTCTCTGTTCCTGACGGCACTCCTTTGAAGAGGAAGATATGTTTGCATTCTTTTAATTGTGAGAAAGAACTGTCATCTCTGCCTTGTCATGGAGCACAGTTTAAACTTTTGACTAAAGGGTGTTATTTCTTGTCTAGAGGGCTCTAATAATGTTAAAAAACGTATTTAGAAGGTTGTAAACAGGTTTTCTATGCTCTAACTGCGAAAATATTAGATTTATAAATAAAGAATCCTACTTCGTGGAAATTCATTTATCACGGTAGTGTCTGGAACGGATTAACTGCGATAAACGAGGGTTTACTGTATAACTGTGCAGAGAATATTTATAAACAGTGTGGGAGAGTTTCTAAGGGCTTAAAATATATAAAAATAACCATACAAACATATAGTTTCTACTTCGCGGATTTTCACCTATCGCGGGGGGTTCTGGAATGCAACCCCCGCGATCGAGGAGGGATTACTGTATTAGTTTAAGAGCCAGGCACTCAAAAGACAGTGGACAGTCAATTGGGGTTCATGTGATATTTAAGTCTGCTCTGATAATCACTCCTAGCCCACCTCCTTGTCTAGAGCTGCGAGGTTCTGTATGGAAAGTGAAACCAGGTGGAGTCGCTTCCGTGAGAGACGTAAATTTGTTCGGTTTTTGCCAAGTCTCCGTTAGACACAGTATATCAAGTTTGGTGTCAGTGATGAGTTCTGACAGTACCAATGCTTTGACATTAAGAGATCTCGAGTTAAACAGTGCAATATTAGTTAATGAGGCTTCTTTTTGCAGAGCCGTGATCAGGGTTTATTTCCATATAATGTAAGTTTGGCACACTGACACTTCTATTTCCAGGGCCATGAGAAGGGCAGCTTATTCCTGAGCAAATGCTGCCGGTTGTCTTTTCATTTGCAGCCCGGCGATGTGCCCGTGCCCGGCAGACCCGTGATGTACATATTTCGGGCGCTGCAAAATACCGACATCTTTTAGGATGTTCCAGTCAGACCATTTGCTCTGGACAAACTGTTTAATAAGAAGGAGTTTGTCATGAGAGTATTTTAGCATGATACTTGGCAATACTTATCTGAAAAGCAGTGGAGAAGCAGCACAGCACAGCGGAACCGGTAGAACAGCCGGGTGTGTTAGCATAGATGAGAAGAGCAGCGATAGCAAAGCAGCAGAATGCATAGCAGGTGGAGGTAGCAGGATTTGGAGGTTCCAAAACACAGCAACAAACAGTAATGCTTGGTAATTCCAGGCGTGATCACCCTGGAGCCATAAGCCAGGTTAGTATGAACATCAGATCAGTTCCCAGTCGTAGAGTATTGTAAGATGAAATGGGAGCAGATCAGCATAGCGAATATAATCACGGAGACAGATTATCGGCAGGTACAAAGAAATGTTCGTAGGTCTCGTGCCGTAATCCACAGACTCAGCTGTTCCCAGTCAAAAAGTAGAGTCCAAAAATCTGTAAATAGTAAGCCAAATCCATGCAATTTAAGTCAGCTGTATCCACGAACTATACGTACAATAAAAGAACTAAAACAAGCGTGAGAAAGTGTAGATTTAAGGCGAATTTTGAAAAAAGTGCTGTTAACAGGGAGGAGCGGCAGCAACTTGCGTGCGCCAGCGTCCCCTCACCTGCTCTTGGTCTTCAACACTCGGTAACTTCAACAGTCGGTAACTTATCAGGGACTAAAAGTGTGAGCTTTTGCGGGTCATTCACTACTCTGTTTACTGTTTTAAATTCTACTGAAATGATTCCCTCCCAAGCTCTATAAATGTTATTTGTTTCTATTTATCCATCCATCCATCCATTTTCCAACCTGTTGAATCCGAACACAGGGTCACGGGGGTCTGCTGGAGCCAATCCCAGCCAACACAGGGCACAAGGCAGGAACCAATCCCGGGCAGGGTGCCAACCCACCGCAGTGTTTCTATTTACCCACTATTTATTAAATCTCTGTTTCATTTGCTTGATTATAATTAATCACAATTAACTGTTACCATTAAACTATATTTTGATTTACATATAATATACTGGATTTCAGTGGCTCACTTCATTAAAGTATGTTACAAGCTTTCACATTTTTTCACATTGTAATAAACTGATATCTGCTGTGAACTGTTTCTCTACATTTGTTGCCATCTCAATGGTCAGGCTGCTCTCTGTGTCTGTTACTGGAATATTTCCAAATGCTTCCTCTCGTCTTTTTGATAACATTTTCCAGTCACCACCGACACCAGTTGATTGTTCCTGCAAAGCTCAACCATTTATTTTCCTTTGACAATTCTTCCAGAAAATATAACTGTCAATGTCCCTGCCATCTTCTCTTTTTCACAATAGTGCTTCCCACTCTCTTATCACTGTCAATTATTTCATGTTTTAGTTTGAGCTGATTAAATTTCCTATTTATTGGTAAACATCCTGCAATTCATCATTTTCTGTTGCAGGTTGGCATACACAAGTATAACATTCCAGTTTCTTGGCTCTGTGTTCAGCAGGCCATTTATGTAGTGTTCAATCCTCTATAGGTTTGCTATGCGCTCTAGCCGTGCATTTAACAATCCCTGCTAGAATTGCCGTCTCCATTTTAACTAATGGGCAATCCTGCAACTTCTACCTGCCATTTCCAGCAATTGTGAGTGATTATTTGTTTCCAAAGTAGCCAACTTTATCAGTCTAACCTGAATCTACACTGATTTGTTCATCTCTCTGAGCCATGATTTCCATAAAATTATTTTATTTGCTTTTCTTTGTTTCTATGTGTCATGTATGTGATTGCTCACTGCTATACCAGAGGTGGGAGTGCACAGAGGATAGTATCCCAGTTCTGGCTCTCTATTAGTTAAAAGCTGGCAGGAGGATGTTAACAAATGCAAATTCATGCAATATAATGATTAAGATAAAATTATTTGTTTATACATATTTGCAATCCACAAATACAGAGTGCAATATACAAGCAAGACATCACACAGGCATCAACCACAGCAAAAACTGTGGTCATCGCTGCTCTTGTGAAAATAATGGAGATAAACTGCATCAGCTCAGAGAGGCAAGTTCATTGTACCATGTGAACGTGACTGAGAAAATAAAACAAAATTAAAAAAAAAAATGTAAACTTTTACAAGTAGCAAAAAATTACACTGGGTATTACAGACTCAAATCAAATGTACAGTTTTATTATATAATAGTAATAATAACAGCAGCTGACTACTCAAAACAGTAAACGCTGGGAAGAACCAGGCACAAATCCACTACCTTTTAATTATGAGGTAGCAGTTCTTACCTCTGCACCAGCCAAGCACATCTCTACTTTGTGTCAATTGATATTTGGGCTTTGGTTTTTACTCATTGAGAGCAACATATACATTGAAAATTTTCTTTTTTTTCTGGTTGTATTCTTGAAAAAAAGGACACTTGTTTTGTTATACCTGATGTTTTGTTTATTTGATATTTGGACTTCAGTCTTCACACATTATGAACTTCACATAAGCATTTTGTCATTATTACTATAATATGAAAAACATTTCTGTTTTAGTTATGTGTTTCTTGTCTTTTCTTGCCTTGCATTTCCTGTCATCCTATATTTATATGGATCGTTATAGACATGGAACACACATGAACTGTATACATTTCAAATAATTATATATTATTTACCCTATACAATTCCAGACATCTCACACCCAGATAAAGAATTTAGGCTCTGAGGATTTTGCGTGGCTTGACTTCAGCTACTTCGGTGGAGGGTGAGTGAGCAGGCTGCCTGATGCTAGTGCTGACTGAAACATTTGCCAAACAAAGACACTGATGATGAGGTGTGAGGGAATTTAAGGTGGCCTGACATTACAAATGTTTTCATAGGCTTCAGGGATTCCAGTGTTACCTGCATTGAATTTAGCAGCAGTTAATATTTTTAACATTGTAGAGTTTAAAAAAAAAATTAATATGCAGGGTAATTATGATTCTTGGCAAAGCTAATATTTTTTCTACTGTTTATTTTCAATTCAACTCAATTCATTTTACTTTTGTATAGCACTCTTTACCAAATTTAGATGCAGAATGCTGGCACATTTTACAAATGACTAAGTAGGGAAATAGGACACATAAAGACACAATTTTGTTTCAAAACACAGGAGAACAAAGTAGTCTGAAACTGATTAATATAAAATGAGCTCAGCACTGTTGGTTCATTTATTAATTGTTTAGCTCACCACAGAGGAGAGGAAAAGAAAAACTCCAATCAGCAACATTGTGGAAGAACATAAACTTCTGGGGGGATTCCATGGCCACTTATAAAGGAGACAGTCAAAGACTGAATTAGAGCGAGACACATTCCTGGAGACCTCCACCTAATAGCTGCCCACCTCCTCCTGGGTATTCTACAGTAGAATCTGTGTTTGACTGACCAAGCTGATGGCACAATCATTCCATCCAATACTTCCATGGCTCCCAGGATTTTAGATGACTTTTGGGCAGGAGAACAGTGAAAAGTGAAACTACACACTATGCTTAACTTATAATAACAATATATATATATATATATATTAAAAAACAATTGAAAATCTAGCGATCCTGTTTCAGATGGACAAGTTACATAACATTCTATATTTTCTTTATCTTTAGATTTGCATGATTATACAGTTTACAATAACAGACAGAAATATTTTCTTTTTGTGGTGAATTTTGGGAAATGCTGTCCTTACCACCACAGTGTGCAGTAATTCATTTACAACAGTGGCAGTCTGAGAGAGGCCACCATTTTAGTTAATCACATCTCATCGTCACCAAAAGGCATATAAAATGGTGGAGTGCTTCGTTGTGTTTAAATAGCTAGTTGTAATTTATAAACTCAAACTAGTTGTAGAAATATGGTGTTAAAAGCATGGGAAAGGCTCTATAAAAATGTATTATTAATATTATACTTTAAATGAGAAGCCAAGTCATTGTGATCGATGCTGTCTTGAATCAATGGCAAAACCTCAAAATATTTTTGTTTCTGTTGAGAAAAAAGATGTCCACGTAACTTTATCATGAACCCTAAACTCATTCAAAGTCTAAATCCGTTTTACATGTCCTTCTGATAAATATCCCTACTCCATCCAATAGCTACAGTAATCCTTTTTAAAATTAATCCCATATTAGCACAGTTTTGGCTCATGAATAATTTGAGTAATTTCAAATGTAATATTATTTATGTAATAATCATATGTAGGAAGTAACGAAATATCAATGTGTGCTTTATTTAGAAGTACAAAATCTGTTGGTTTGGATGCCTAGTAATTGGCTTTTTTTCATCAACAGTAACAGACACTGCATTTTCCCACATTCTGTCAGAATAAAAAAAAGGTAATGGATATGTGAAGGGTCTGTTTTGGAAAAAAGCTGCTTTGTTTTTTTTAAACATTGACTTTGATAACATTCTTTAGTGTAATGCTGGTATTCATACATTGTTAATAGCACAGTAAATCACTGACTTTCCAATGTATTTTGTTCTCTCTGAAAATGGGCATTTTGGCAGAAACATAGAAATGATTAAAAATGCACACATCAGCTATAATAAACAGTTTGTGATAGATGCACACACATTGGTAAGTTTTAGAATAAATGTGTGTATCAAAAGAGTGAACTATTTTTATTCAAAATAACTTAGGATGAATGTAGACATGAGAGTTCTTGTTTACGATGAATTGTGTGGAGCCCAGTCCACTTGTGTAGGTGGCCATAGAGGGGAGAGGGCAGAGAAGGCAGGCACACGCTGTAGGAGCCCGCAATGTCTGAGGCTGAAGTTTTCAGAAAATTTTATATGCAGCTCTCTTACCCCATCAAAAAATTCACACTTGGTATTTCTCTTGAAAAAGTAGCATCTCTTTAATTTTTTTTTTACATGTACAGATATAAAATGGATCTGAAAGAATTAATAAAAAGTGTGCATCTGTAAATGTACAGAGATCTTTAAAAATAATGCTTCATTTGTAGTTACAAGAGCATGACTAAGAAATTAATTTTTCCATCATGGGAGACTTCACAGTAAGAGCACAAAATGAGGCATACACAGCTATGTATATTTAAGATGACTGTGGGAAAACATTACTTTGAACTCTTCACATGCCTTCTTCAGCACTCTGTCTTATAAATGTGTCCACTGAGTCAACAAATACTGTACTATATAATAAAAGAGCTGCAGATAAAAGGAATCAACACCCTAAAACTCACTCGAGTTGACAAGAACCTGCAGATTTTACAGATTAATTCAAGGCCGCTACTTTTCTTTAATGACAATTATTACCTTTCCTCCAATCTGATCACACCAGGATCGTCATGTCTGTTAGTTTGAAATTACATTTGCTTAGATGTAGCTTTTTTCAGTTTTAAAAATTTAGTACGTACCTCAAAGAAAGTGCAAATGTAACTGAACTACAGTAAAGGTTTATGGTGAAGTCTAAAGTCTTCCCCTTAATTCATTGAAAGGTTTTGTCCAGGGGTGGCACAGTGGAGCAGTGTTAGCACTGCTGCCTAGCAGTAAGGAGACCTGGGTTCGCTTCTCGGGTCCTCCCTGCATGGAGTTTGCATGTTCTCCCCGTGTCTGCGTGGGTTTCCTCCGGATGCTCTGGTTTCCTCCCACAGTCCAAAGACATACAGGTTAGGTTCACTGGCGATCCTTAATTATCCCTATTGTGTGCTTGGTGTGTGTGTGTGTGTGCCCTGCGGTGGGCTTTGTTCCTGCCTTGCACCCTGTGTTGGCTGGGATTGGCTCCAGCAGACCCCCGTGACCCTGTAGTTAGGATATAGCGGGTTGGATAATGGATGGATGGTTTTGTCCAAACAGTCTGGCAAAGCACTGCAATGCTTCCCCTTTTTGTGGATACTATTCTGTTCTCTAGTTCAGATTAAGTATTTACCAGTATTTGCTTCCAAGGTCCTTGTAGGAGAAAAATGCATGACATCCTTCAAGTCCAGTTTCCAATAGGAGAACATGGGTTGAACCCTCCTAAAATGTATGCTGTGTACTAGAAAGACTGGTTTGATCCAAGGGCTATATGATAGTTTATGTACTGTAGTTCTGTACTCATCATCTAGACATGTTTTTAAAGTACATGCTTTCTTCTAGCGATGATAGAAACAGTTTACGTGAAATTTACTTTGCCCTGGAACTCAAAGAAAAGAACATTTCCAAAAACAAATGCCATTTCGCTTCATGCCATTGATACAAAAAGAAATGTTTATTTCCTTCTTCAAGTGTTTTCATGCATTAATTCTACATGTGTCTACCTGACATGTATTATTTAAATAAATATCTGTAGTGAAAAAAAATCATCTGCCTTATTTCCTGACACGTGTAGATGTTTTGGTGAGCCATCAGATGTGTAAGGTGTTTATTTTGGTAAGTGGATGCCCACTTTGCTAATTATGATGACATCCTTGGTAATCCCAATCCTAAAGATGCATCAGAGACAGAAATTAAACTTAAAAACTCCACAGCGCATGTAGTGTGAATCAATAAACAAGAGAATGCTTTTGCTAGGTAACAAAGGGATTGGAGAACTTTACGTTTAGTGAGTTTTCATAAGGAAAAAACACAGTTCTGTGCACAATGGTGAGTTTTATTATGTCTTCCTGTGAAATTATGCAGCATGCCACTTTTTTAAATACCACATTGCACTGGATAAATAGAAGTTTCTGACAATTATCTATATTACACAGCTATTTCCGGTATGAATCAAAATGTCTTTGTTTCACTCCTTACTATTTTCTAGTTTTATATGGAGACATTGTGTTTTCCCCATTTGGAAAACTGAAGTTACAGTTTGCTAACCATGAAATATAAATTTCCAAGGGCGGGTCAAGCCATTGATGATGGCCTTCAAGTGAAGCTCACCCACATAAAGATCTGGAATGGATGCAACACCTGCAGGACTGTGATATAAGATAGAGGGTATACTGCCAATACTGCCACAATTACAAGTACAATGACATTCTTACTTGCATATTATAATCACTTCTCAATATATCATCAATCTCTGGCATCAAGACCTCAAAATATCTATCTTCCTTGACTCAAAATGTTGTCTTGCTTAGCTCAAAATGCCTGTTTTCTTTACATTGAAATTTAAGAACAGCATTGTTCTCAAATTATACCTGTCTTTGCCCATTGCAGCTAACACATACTGTACCTTTTAATGCAAAAGTACACACACTTTTGTGGAACATAACCTATACATCTGTTTGACTATGAATAACCTTGCTAAAGTCTGTCTATATAACTATGGAACCAGTAAGAACAAATCACTGCACATTAATTGTATTGTGGTAGAAATTTTCACAAATTTTTGAAAGTTGGTAGCAGTTATTGCAGGATTAACTAATCCTGGCAGTGTCTTCAGATGCTGACTCAATGCTGTGCTTTAGTGGTCTTTTTTGACCCAATTCTGACATCCTTTTTTAGGTGTCCTGGACATCTAATTTTTCTGCCCAAACTTATTTTGTACTGATTGACTAACTTAACATGTAGTACTGTTGCTTGTAAATTTTAGAACAGATGACATTTAGGATCCTAATTTGATCCTAAATGATTAAATTAATCAAATTTTCCTAAATGAAGTGAAACATCCATTAAAGTCAATGGTGGGTCAAAAATAACCCAGAAAACCTAGCAAGGAGACATTAACATTTTTTATTGTTCTTTAATAAGGGAGAATGTAAGAAAAGTAACAAAGTTTCACACTGAACAGATGAAATTTGGGTTGCTTTTACTGATTTCAAACATAACAACAGATCATATCTGACCAGAAGGCATTGTAAATGATACCTATCCTACTTTATATCTGTGTAAATGACCATCAATGATTACAAAAATTAAGTATGATATAAAGAATATTAATCAGGATCCAATTCTTAAGCTGCTCCCAATTGTTACTCAACTTGTTTAGTGATGAGGTTTACTGTGAATACAGTTGAAATGGGCCTCTGTTCTAATGAATGGATTTTTCATACCCACAAAAGATGAGAAAAGAAAACAATAGTTTCAAGCAAATCAGGGGAAAAAAGGTCAAAGTACTATTTTCCTTTTTTAGACCCCGGATATGACAATCATCATACTGTATTCTGTATCCACCTGCTTAGATTCTCAGTGGCTGGCTCAAAGGCTCTCTGTTACCCCCGCTCTTTGTCTGCTGTAACAACATGCCTTGCACAGCATAGTTTAAAAATCCTGAAATAAATTAGTTGATTAAGATGAAGGCAAAGAAATATATTTTCAGGTAGTTCAGTTGCTTGGCCCAATTTCTTTGGTGTTCTCTTTCACACTTTCCACTAGCATGTCAATTCTCCCTTGGGCAACCTGCTACCATTTGTTACCTGCTCACAACAATCAGCTTAAGAAAATAACATGTACAATATTAACCATTTGCTGTTGGTGCTGAAGATATGTTATAGACAGTTTCATATAAATCTCTTCACTGTGCAGTTCACAGCAAATGTCAGTAAAGAAATGTACATGATAACAATTAGCATTTTAACCACATCAGATGCCAATGCTCAAATTAACCATATTAGCACAACTACACAATAAGTATGCTGTAAAACAAAGCTATTTACTAATATAGCCACCTGACTAAAGTGAATGCCAATGAAAGTGAGGCAGAAAATAGATTGAAATGACCTCTTATTTCAATTTTAATTGCAGGTGTTGAGGTGCAATCCTCCTGAAAAAGGACCACAATAATAGTCTAAAGAAATGTCTTTCAGTTTAATGCATTATAAACGTTTGTGTATCCTGAAAAAAATAAAGTATTTTCTATTCTGGAAAAATAAAAAAGGAGATTATAGACACAATGTATTGAATTGTTGAATAATAGGCAAATAAGATGTACAAGTGGGAAAACTTTGAGGACAAGGGAAGACGGTCAAAGGAAATCAAAGGGATGGAAGATCAAAGTAGTTTTGAACAGCACAAACGAGAGAACATGAAGCTCAAGTTTAAAATATTAGTATATTTTTGATGCTTTGATGATTGACCGTGTGCTTACCTTGTTGTCTTTGAAACCATGTGGCAAGAAAAACTAGCGTGACTATGATCAAGGAACGTGAAATGTTTCATAATCGGTATTTCACTCTTTATAGCTCAGACATCCTACAGGATGTTATTTGCAGACCATTTCCCTGTTTCAATTATGTCAATTCTAAGACCCATCCATCCATCCATTTTCCAACCCGCTGAATCCGAACATAGGGTCACTGGGGTCTGCTGGAGCCAATCCCAGCTAACACAGGGCACAAGGCAGGAATCCAATCCCGGGCAGGGTGCCAACCCACCGCAGGACACACACAAACACACCCAGCACATACTAGGGCCAATTTAGAATCTCCAATCCACCTAACCTGCATGTCTTTATACTGTGGGAGAAAACCCACGCAGACACGGGGAGAACATGCAAACTCCATGCAGGGAGGACCCGGGAAGCGAATCCGGGTCTCCTAACTGCGAGGCAGCAGTGCTACCACTGCGCCACCGTGAATTCTAAGTCCCTTTCTATATAAAATAAAATAAATTATGTTTTTGGACAGTCTGCTGCTTCATAGTAAATCATCTAGATACAACTGTATTATTAGATGTATATTAGTATGTAATGCAGTGATGTCAGTTGCAAACTGAGCAGCAAGGAACCACCAGACTTTTATAGAGTTTGCTACACAGCCAAACTGTGAATCTGATCAAGAAGGGTCTTAGTCAGGAAGGTGACAAAGAACCCACTGGTCAACATAACAGAGCTTTAAAAGATCTCTTCTGAGACAAGAGAACTTGCCAATCTCAGAAATACTCTATCAATCAGGTGCTCATTGTATGGAAGCCATTCTAAGATAAAAGGCATATGACAGTGTAAAGTACACTGAGAGCACATTAAAAAACATTTTCTGGTCTGATGAGACAAAAATTGAACACTTTGGGCGGAACTCCAGACACTATGTCTGGTGAAGGCCAGGCACTGCTCCTGATTAGAGTTCTCAGCAACTGGAATTAATGCAACATATTGGACCAATATGGCCAAATGGCAAATGTCTACTATAGCACCAAATACCTGGTCATCCATGTTGATAACTGAATCATATGGGGGCTACTGGGTGGGTGGTGGCTCTTCTCTTCTTTTCAGTCAGATCAGGAAGCTTGTTCCTCAAAAAAATATGCATTTATCTTGAAGGAACAGGGAGAGGTGGAGAATGGAGGGCATCAGAGGAGTTTTTATTTTATCTTTACTTTCTTACATAACCTTATAAATATTGTTTTATTTAGATAATTGTTAATGCATAGTTGTATTTAACTGGTTTTCAAAAAAGAAAGAAAACTATTAGATTATAAAAGATAATTCAATAATCACATTTTAAACAACATTCAAATTACCAGGGGAAAAATCTGTTTATCACACAATAAAATTGTCTTTACTGAAGCTACAACTGCATAGGTTAAGAAAACCTGACATTCTCCGGTCATATGTGGAAAACTGCTGAACTAGTAGTAAGTGAACACCCTCCAAAGGACAGCTTTTGAAAGTCAGACGAAAAATGATTTCAGCATTTCGGTTCACTGCATCTGTCTTAAAGGCACATGTGCCATCTGGAATATAATTCCTTGGCTTGAAGCATCTAAAGTATGTAAGCCCATGGCATCAACATGCCATCAGTTCATTGCTTCAACAATGAAAATAATGATTCCTTCTCTATCTTTAAATAGTTTCTTTGATATTTGTGAAGAATTCGATTTTTCTCTGTTGTTCTCTGTCTCTCAGACCATCTTTCTCTAAATGCTTATTTTTAAACTGTGGTAGTAGATCACAGATAAAGTTATAAAGAGAAAATTGAAAATACTAAATCAGTACTAAGAAATCTCTTAAATAAAAAAAAATTACCAGCCTTCAGCAAAATAGATGTTTCTGAAACTAAATGTGAATCCCGATAAAAAAACATTTTCATGATGTCTTTGGTAATTTCAAAAGTTTCACAGTGGATTCTCTATGGTAAAAACTATATAATCAATCACACTTCCTGCTAGCAGTTCATTTTGTTGAGTAATTTCCTCAGTGCATCTCCTTTAATCTGTCCTCTGGATAACATGCATACAACATATGGGGTAATTCCCTGCTTCAATTATTTGGAAATTCATTTGTGTTGTGCATTCACATGATAAAGCAACATAGTAGACCATGCAAAATTAGGAGAAAACATTTGTGAAACTTTAATGAATAAATAATTTAATTTTTATGTTTGTTTTCCAAGTCTGCCTTATTCTATTAAAGGTTTGCGGCACTCTACAGTATATACTGTAGGCACTATGGGGCACTAGGAATAAATTAACCTTGAATGGCCTATGAGGCAAACATGTTTCACACTAACTGAGATGCTCTTACTCTCTCACACAAAGCTAATTAACTTAAAATACACACCTACTGAATATTTGAGGAAACTAGACTACCTAGAAGAGAACATGCAAATTCTACACAAGTATGTGTCTGGCATTTGAACCAAGGTAGTTGTAAGGCAATTGCAATAACCACTATGACAGCAACTCTTTTAATGCTTGTATGCTGTTTTAGTAAGTGTAACACAATGGTAGCCACAATTACCACATAATGTATGTTCAGAGACATGGGTTCGGTTCTGGCCTGGTCACTGTCTCTGCTTCCCATATCTGCATGGATTTTCCTCACACATTCCAAAAAAATAACCACTGGAACTTAGCTCAGTACGAGTCACTGTGATTGTGTGCACAGTTCCTACCAGCCCACTAAAGATATGCTACCCATCATAGCAAGTACTATTAAAAGAAACCCCAAATGGCAAAAAATTACAGTACAAAACAAGGTCATAAATTAACTTCACATACAATAAGTACGTTACATGTGCTGTTCTATGTCAATCAATAATCAATTACTGAAGATAAGAATAGTACACTAACCATCAAAAGTTCTTTTAATAAAAATGGAAAAGATAAAATAACAAAATTGAAAGAAATTTATTAAGAACATGAATGGCAGTTTGAAGGTGCTATAGTAAAAAGATGAGTATTCTTTATTTACATGAACATTACAACACTTACATAAAGCTAAAGAGCCATTCACCAACACTCTTCCAGAAAAATACCCCAGGTTTATATCAATAGCATCCATCCATTATCCAACCCGCTGAATCCAAACACAGGGTCACGGGGGTCTGCTGGAGCCAATCCCAGCCAACACAGGGCAAAAGGCAGGAACCAATCCTGGGCAGGGTGCCAACCCACCGCAGGACACACACACACAAACCAAGCACACAATATGGCCAATTTAGAATCGCCAATCCACCTAACCTGCATGTCTTTGGACTATGGGAGGAAACCGGAGCGCCCAGAGGAAACCCACGCAGACACGGGGAGAACATGCAAACTCCACGCAGGGAGGACCCGGGAAGCGAACCCGTGTCTCCTAACTGCGAGGTAGCAGCGCTACCACTGCGCCACCGTGCCGCCCAGCATCAACATGAATTTTTAATTTTTGCTGGTGAATTGCAATGCATGAAAATGAATACATTGTAAACGCTATAAAATGGCATTTGAAGTTTGTCTGAATATTGGTTCTAGAAGCAATACTTTGAATGGTTCATGGATAGCTTAATTTAAATATAAATTCAGAGTTTTCCAATGGAAATATAACAAAGATATAGTGAAGTACTTCAGTCTCTGAAATAACTGAGTTTTGACTACTGCAAAAACCTGAGATTCAAACTATATCCTCAGTGTTAAGCATTACACAAAGACAGATCAGTGGTGTTGACAGTGTAGTTGGCAGGATCCAAAAATCAAAAAGCAATAAGCAAACTTATTTTGTTATGTTTTAAAGTAAAACATTTTGATGCTGCTATAATTTTGTTAATAGAAACGTCAAGACATTTAACTACTAACATCATTGAGGCAAGTGAACAGCTTGCTCACAGCTGAAGTCTCTCCATCAATGATGTTCATGGCAATTCAAGTATACTATTGAAGCCAACTGGTCCCAGCCCAGAACACTAAAGACAAGAGGCTGTAGACAAGTGCATTTGCAGCACAACCAAAACAGACATGATTAATCCAATATTTGAGTATTAGACCCTTGACTGAAGATGATTGCTTTGTCCAGCTTATTTTGATGTTCTTTTTGTGAGGACAATAAATTGAATAGTAGTTAAAATAGAGGTAAGATGTCAAATAGACTGAAAGCCAGCAGTACTGTGACTTTTTGAAATATTGACATTAAACAGTTTTTGATTAGCTTGTTAGTGACTCTAAATTCTCCCCATTGGGGTGATTGGGGGAATGTGTGTGAGTGGTCCCCTAGTGTAATATCCAAGGTTGTGTTCCATCTTGAACCCAGTGCTGCTAGGATAGTCAACAGCTCTCTGTATTGCTGAACTGGATTAGCAGGTAAAAAATGGATGGATTGAGAGTTAATTTTTTTGTGTGTGGGGCATAAACAGAGACTCATAGCTCCAGGGCCGTAGGTGGAAATGCTGGCTCAGACAGTGCCTTTGTAGAGTTTGTACATATTCCACATTTCTGTGTCAGTTTTCCTCCGTGTATTCCAATTTTTCCTTCCTATCCCAAAGTTGTGTAGTCGTATCTCTAAAGAGGCCCTGAATGGGTGTGCCCTAAGTTGAACTGGCACTAAGTCCAAATATAATTAGCACTTTGCAGACAAAATTGCATGAACAGGCAGATCCCAAACTGTTGGTTCAAAAATTTAAGGAACGATAAGCTAAGCATGTGAAAGTACAACACATTAATATTTAATGCACTCTAAGGTCTGCGAATTTAAAACAAACTGAAAATCATGTTTCAGATAATTAAAAGACAAAATGCCTTTCAACCAAATTTTTGGGTATTGCATATGTTTCGCAATATGTTCATTTTTAAAAGAAGCTCATTTGAATCATTAATTTATTTTGCCCGAACATCGTTTAAGAAGAATGCCATGTGGTAAAAATTATTATGTGAAATACAAATGACATTTGGCTCATCATACAATAATATTGTTACCTATGCAAAGAACAATTATACATTTCCAAAGAATGACACAAAGGAAAAATTAAGATATACATAGAGTATAAGCAGAAAATTGTTTATTTAGATTGAAGAAAAATGTAAAATTCAGATTTTCATTGTACCTTTATGTGGTCCCCGAAACAGAGACACGAAATTGAATTCACATCATTTTCACTTACTTCTGCATACAGACTAAACATTCTGTCCTTACAACACACTTGTATAAATGATCGAATCCACACAGAGCGTAAGACATTTCTAGCTTTAACCTTTTGCAATCAAATTCATACATACAGCCACTGTCAAATAATGTAAAATAAAAATTAAATAAATGGAATATTTACTGAAAAGTGTTTATTAAGGTTGAAAGCAGAGGTGAAATTGAGATTGTAGATAACATTTGATTTTAAAATTGTTAATAAAAATTAATGCTATTCAAATAGTTACCTTGGAAAATTAAATGGATATAAAATGACTGTAAATTTTATCAAACATTCCTTTAATAAGCACTTAAAATTACCGCACCCTGTGGGGGAAGGCAGTGGAGTTTATTAGCATTTGTGTTACTGATGTGGCCCAGGGTCTCCTTGAAAAATAACAATTCACTAATTAGACATATGTTATTAACAGCACAGCTGATTTTCATCTGACTAGATTCAGGGTTGCAAATGTATTGAGAAATGACACTAATAATACTAAATATTATAATATATCATTTCAAGTATGTTACACCAGACTGGGAAATGGCTTAAATAATTTCAACAAAAACATGGCACGTTGAAATACCAAGCACCTAGAGTATTTTACTTTAGTAGTTTCTAAAACTTTCAGATTTTCTACACAAAATGATGAGGTGGTGGATATAATCTGTTTTTATTTAAGTAAACAATTAAGATGGAAATTACTATTACAGTATATTATTAATTGGAATGTAGGTGTCATAAATTCTTACGGAATACATCAAGCACAAAGCATAGGTGTTGTAATATATACTGTTCAAAAAAAATAAAGGAACACTTTTGAATCAGAGTATAGCATCAAGTCACTGAAACTTCTGGGATATTGATCTGGTCAGTTAGATAGCAGGGGGGGCTGTTAATCAGTTTCAGCTGCTTTGGTGTTAATGAAGTTAACAACAGGTGCACTAGGGGGGCAACAATGAGATGGCCCCCAAAACAGGAATGGTTTAACAGGTGGAGGCCACTGACATTTTGCCATCCTTATCTTTTCTGACTGTTTTGTCACTAGTTTTGCATTTGGCTACGGTCAGTGTCACTACTGGTAGCATGAGGCGATACCTGGACCCTACAGTGGTTGCACAGGTAGTCCAACTTGTCCAGGATGGCACATCAATACGTGCCAGAAGGTTTGCTGTGTCTCCCAGCACAGTCTCAAGGGCATGAAGGAGGTTCCAGGAGACATTCAGTTACACTAGGAGAACTGGAGAGGGTCATAGAAGGTCCTTAACCCATCAGCAGGACCAGTATCTACTCTTTTGGGCAAAGAGGAACAGGATGAGCATGACAGAGCCTTACAAAATGACCTCCAGCAGACCACTGGTGTGAATGTCTCTGACCACACAATCAGAAACAGACTTCATGAGTGTGGTCTGAGGGCCTGATGTCCTTTAGTGGACCCTGGGCTCACTGCCCGGCACCATGGAGCTCAATTGGCATTTGCCATAGAATACCAGAATTGGCAGTTCCACCACTGGCGCCCTGTGCTTTTCACAGATGAGCGCAGCTTAGCCCTGAGCACATGTGACAGACGTGAAAGGGTCTAAAGAAGCTGTGGAAAATGTTATGTTGCCTGTAACATCACTCAGCATGACCGGTTTGGTGGTGGGTCAGTAATGGTCTGGGAAGGCATATCCATGGAGGGACGCACAGACCTCTACAGGCTAGACAATGGCACCTTGACTGCCACTACGTAACGGGATGAAATCCTTGGACCCTTTGTCAGACCCTATGCTGGTGCAGTGGTCCTGGGTTCCTCCTGGTGCACGAAAATGCCCGGGCTCATGTGGCGAGAGTATCCAGGCAGTTCCTGGCGGATGAAGGAATTGATACCATTGACTGGCCCCCATGCTCGCCTGACCTAAATCCAATTGAACACCTCTGGGACATTATGTGTCAGTGCATCCAACGCTGCCAGGTTGCACCTCAGACTGTCCAGGAGCTCAGTGACGCCCTGGTCCAGATCTGGAAGAAGATCCCCCACAACACCATCCGTCGTCTCATTCAGAGCAGGCCCTAACGTTGTCAGGCATGCATACAAGTACAAACTACTGAGTATGATTTTGAGTTGCTGCAATGAAATTTTGGCAAAATGGACTAGACTGCCGCATTATTTTTTTATTTTGATTTTCGGGGTGTCTTTGATTTCAGCCCTCTGTAGGTTGATAATTTTCATCTCATCAAACGATGTGGCATCCTTTTCGTTCCTAACACAGTACCCAGTCCATATCAGTATAGTTTTCCAGCAAGATTTTTTCCCATTGAGCTCTGATGGGTTTTCAAAGTGTTCCTTTAATATTTTTGAGTAGTTTATTTATTTATAAAACGTTTACTCAACATGATGTTATACATTTTTATCAGATGGACACAGAGGCACGTGTAAGATAAACAAACTATTTATTTTTCTTCACCTGTGGGGTACATCTTGTCCGTAATCCCCACAGGCACAACACAGTTCCAAGTACAGCACACAAAGTACTCTTCCTTTTCATCACCACCCCTCCCAGGCAACCTTGTCCTCCTCCACCCGACTCTGGCCGCTGAGTGGTGTTCGCTGGCTCATTTTATTGTGTACCCAATAGTGCTCCAGGTGATTGATTGCCAACATCTGGCTGCACTTCCGGGTGTGGTGAAACCAGTCCCCAAAAGAGGCCAGCAGCTCCTGCTGCAGCACCCCCTGGTGGCGCCTGTGGAACCCAAAAGGGCTGCACCAGACTCCAACCCCTGTGAAGCCCTGGGGGAGTCCAAGGTACCGCTGCAACCCAGGGAGGCTGCCATCTTGCGTCCAGGTGGAGATGTTGTGTTTCCCATGCTTGCTTCCCTGGTATATATGCTGTAGGGGTGTCCCGGCCGGGCACGGGCCCCGGCCATCCGTCACAGTGTAAACATCATCAGTGTGACTGAGCTCTAAAGTATCAAATTCCTGGTTCTGTTCCCACCTCTGATGACCTTGCACAAGACATTTAACCTGCCTATATGGTCCAACTGTTAAAAAAAGGTGTGGAGTCTTTTACCAAGTATACTAAACACCTTGGGATGGTGTTTATTATCAGGAGTTGTAACCTACTGTTTGTTTACTTGACTATTACAGCTTTTAATACATTTCAATTTGTATAAGCCAAAACCTCATACAATTAGCTTCTGAAGCCTGTGACTCAATTAGAGGATGAGGGAGAACCAAAACATAAATCAACATTGGGTACAACTGGAGAATCAGTCCAGCATGGAACACTAGTCTATCACCAGGCATCCTCGCACACAGCCGCCAATATTCACAGGTCCGTTTAAAGACATTTTAAAATTTATTTTTATTCTTAAGCCACCACTTATCTCATTTAATTTGTTTGTTCAATGGATTTTAATGTACTGTAAATAAGAAGAAATTACTTTTGTTTCTTGTATTATCCAAGAAACCTCATGTGGCACACATTATGTGAGTGTATGCAAAAGTCAGACATTAAATGACCCATATTATCTGCCTTCTACACACATGTATACACATGTACAGTACAACAAATCCCATTTGAAATTTTACAACACCTTTGGAAGGATGAGTTTGCCACAATACACTCATTTTTAAAGAATAAATTTAAAAAAATAAAAGTGGTTTCATAATTTTCATTTGGCTCCAGCAGACCCCCGTGACCCTGTGTTAGGACATAGCGGGTTGGACGATGACTGACTGACTGACCTATCACCTTTACAAGCTTACTTTCTTTTTTTGGCAAAGCAATGGGCCAGCAAATTATGAAAAAGAAGCAAATTCATCATAAAGAGCACATGGAACAGATTAGAAAAAATGAGCACCAAGACATTACAGCATTCTTAAAACAAATCAACAACAAAGCAATAATCTAAAATGACAACAAATCAACAGTCATCATCATTTTCAGACACCTAACTTAACAAAATTCTTTCCAATTTATATAGCAAAAAAAATAAGAAAAAAGGATTGCAAGAATTCCTAATAAAATATTATTATGTGCTAAATTGTATGTAAGCACTCCTGGTAGCTTCTCCATGTGCATCATTATTTGTCTTTTAAAAATACCATAAATTGTTTTTAAAATATATTGAAAATACCTTGTTTTAAGTACTTTTTGTGTGATTTGTACATAAAATTTTCTATATTATCTATCTATCTATTGATTATAATTGGTGCTGCAGTGTCATATACAATACTTAAAGATATGAACCTGTCACTAATGACTGCTTTCTCAGTTTTCTTTTACTGGGTTTCTGTAGTGGCACCCTGCCCTACCACCACCTGATCAAAGCACTCAGCAGCATTCTGTGATACTGCAAAGACAGATGAAAACTACACAAGATTTTCCTCATACGGAAGTGTCAATTGGATAAATGTTGCCACATTTATGTATGGATGTATATTTGTATTATAGTATTTTGGCCTTGGAACATCTAGAGGTTTAGTTTCTCCACCTGGAATGAATTTTTATTTTCATCTCCCCAGTGGTTATTTTACTGTAGCATATATTAATTTTACACTGGAACTTTTTTAAAGTATTGATGTTCATGTCATTTATTGCTTTATTTATTACATTTTTATGTTTTGTTTACATTTTAATACTTTTTTAGTCACATCATGCATTTTACTACCATAGTTAATACTTTGTACAGTTTATAGAGAGCATTTTGAGCTGAAATATAAATAAATTTATCATTGTGCACAATATTACAAATATTGTAGAATCTGCCACATATTAATCAATGTTGATATCATCTAATGTAGCATGTGGAACTGTTGCTAAACTCCTGAATATTTTACCATCATTAAATGAATTACTTTTTGTTAAAATCTTGTGTTAAATATGTGTTAAAATAATAAAATACAAAAATAAAAAAAATCAATAAAGTACAACAAAATATAGTTTGTTTATTGTCTTCTCTAGCTAAGACAGAGACTTATAAATTCTAAGCTGTTCCTAAAGCAATGCTGTGAGATGCCACCCTGTTCTATAACAAGCAATTACTTAAATGTGCCTATTATAGACTTTATACCCTAAAATAATGCGTAAAAAGACAGTGATAATTCAGTTCTGCCATTTTCTCTTTTTTGTTTTTACATTAATATAAACATCCACTTAATTATGCATGCAGTTTTAACCAAAAGTGCCTAAACTGCCCAAACACATTCTGCCCAATGAAGTCCACCAGGCACTTAAAACCAGTGATCGGTTTAACATACTGTAACTCAAAGCTGACACTGTGCAGGTACATTAGGACTGTCATGCTGTAAGACAGATTTCACATAATAGTAGCACAGAAACAAGAGTAAGGAGGACATCGGAAAGCTGGTTTGTGTTTTCTTCTAATTAAAATGAAGTTCTGTGTGTTATTATATTTTTGTTTATTGTGGTTTCAGAGAATGTGAGAACTTCACTATAGTTTGTACACATAACACTACTACTTTTACTGATTGGTAAAAAAACCAAAACATCAGTGGTAACATACAAGACTAAATGGTAGCTTTGGTCAGATTAGCTTCAATGTGAGGTGGCCAAACACCTAAAGAGAATGTTACTTGCATTGCTTTGCTTTTTGTAACCAGCAATTGTGACATTTTCAAATATGTAATTATAATATAATAGCATTTTATTTGCAGTATCAAAAACCAAGTTACCAAATATTGACTATCTCCTCTTGGTCCTAAATAGTGATGGAATCTGATTGCAGTGCAATCAGATTGCTGCTTGCTCCTAATATCAGCCACTCACTGACTGCAGTGTTGGCGAGACAGCCTAAGGTTAACATCAGGAATTGGTAGATGATCTTAACTAACCAAGCAAGTCCACTTTTCATTTTGTTTTAAAGCTGTCAGAACCCTAATGCAGTCCTCTAATTTGTATATCCTTCTCACCAACTCCAAATTAACTACGTATTTTAGCAAGTAAAATTTTTTACAATCTCAGTAAGGCTGAATGTACTGCAGGGACAGTGCAACAAACAGGACCAAGGGAAATAATGGTGCAAAATTTCAGGATACTATGCTTTGTTAAGGTTGGCATGAAGGAGCAATGGTCAGTGCTGCTACCACATGGACACAGCATCCATGTTTTAAATCCTGCACTTAGTCATTGCCTGTTTGTATTTGCCAGGTTTTCTGTGTCTGTAATGGGGCTTTGTACCAGTACAGAGTTAAATTGATTGGTAATTCTATATTGGTATAGTCTGTCCAAAGATGGTTCCTATAGTTTGTGATGCTTTATGGCTCTATTTGCTGCTTTCTGTGATACTGAATTAGATAAAATGGGTCTGAGAATGTTTTATTGTGATGTGCTTCTCCATCTGAGTCTTATTCAGATTTAATGCAGGCCCACATTTTACATGCCAGCATAGTTTTAAAAGTTACAACGTAAATCCAAAACTGAAAAAATAAGAGCCATCTCTGGAAACATACTTTAATATACATAACAGAATCTCTTTGAACTGTAGCAACGTTACTTGAAAAAGGATAATGTTATACACTAGAAATACTGTATGTACACCTCCAGTCCACCCAATATCATGGTCCCTGCCACAGTAGTTTGTGAGTACCAGCATTTTCTTGATGCCTAGTAGATGCTAAAGTTGTCATTTTTCTTCTTCATACCACATAATGGGCTTCTGCAGTTTGCTTCATGGTCAGAAGAAGGTTCTGATCCTTTTTTCTTTCTCCCATGCCACCTTCTTGATCAGTTACATTATACAGTTTACCATAGGAAAGACAAAAACCTCAGTAAGTTTGCAAAGGTTTTGTGTACCCTGATTTTTTACTTCACCAATGCATATCATGTCATAAGCTTTCGATTGAGATTAAGATCAATATGAGCAATTATTTTTAAGTGTAGCTGTGAGTGGCTGTTATTTTTGCTTGTAATTTCAAAAATTACATTTTGGGAAATGGTATTTGGCCTTTATGGGTTTATAACTTGTGCCCACTGCTATTGTTCAGATATTGCACTATTATTTTTAATAAAGTTACAATGATCCCTTCATATAATTTCTATGTGAAGAAGAGGGTTGGGATTCTATTTGAATGAAAGAAAGAGTTTTATGATTAAAAAAAAGATGAAGTGTACTATAACTCTCAGTACTAAAAAAAAAAAAAAAAAATTAATGCCAGTTCCTTTCAATTATGATGTGTATCATACTTAAAAATACATTATCAATGTAAGCAAAGTGTACATAAGCAAAGATTCAATCCTTCTTAAGAGCAGAATAGGGATTTCATTGCTGCAGGTGCATTCTAGCCCAGAACTGCCCAAGTATGCTGCAGATATTATAGGCTGTCATAGAGTAAGTGCACAAATGAATAATTATCCGTAGTTTAACTTACCCCATATTTGTCATCTCTTTAGACAGAAAGGTTTTTCAGATAACCTGAAACATGCTTGACATGCCCTTTGGGTAACTCAAAGTTAAGCTGTGCAAACAAAATAAATGCTGCATGTACTGCGGAATGTTTTACATACCATTTACTGCAATTTTGACAGCTAGTATGATGGGTATTTTTATAGCAGTGTGCATCATGTCTGAGGAGGCCATCATTTTGCAAAATTCTGAAGGTTAAAAGATGCAGCTGTGAACTGTAAAACTGTACAGTACACATTTAAGCTCATTCGTTTTTACCATTTCTTTAATAATGTTGTTTTCTTTATGTCCCTGTGCACTTGGCAGATTGGGAGATTAGCAATGCAATATCTGAATTTGCAGTCTGCACATACATTTAATGTTGTTTTTCCCAGTTTAATAGTAACATATCTCAGAATCGGATCTAGTAACACTTTTTACAAAATGCAAAAGGTTATTTCCATGCAGAAAAAAATAGAAAAAATTAAAGCCTTCACCTTTAAGTTTGTTAATTTTGCATATACTAAGTGACATAGTTATTTTCTAACTCACTCTAATAAAAAGATTGTAAGTTGAATATTATCAATGCATAAGAAGGAATAAGTAAAACATAATTTGAACTTTTCTACAAAAAATGACTGGAAGAAGCACTTTATACCTAAAAGAACTGGAAGTGGTAATATTAGTAATGTATTATATCACATATAAAAAATAAACTCATTTAGAAAAGGAATTTCTACTTTGTCAAATGACTATATAAACGTGTATATGTACTGAAAGATAATATCTGGTAAGTTAACACTAAAACATTTTCTTTGAAAAAAAAAAATGGCCAGTCTTAACTTGTGTGCTCTTTTACCTTGCACAAATGTATTATAAAATATTCAGCATTTTACTAACGGTTGATTTTTTTTTCTTAATTCAGTGAAATTCTACATAAAACTTAAAAAAAATATTTTGGTGATAATTTTAAACAAGCCTAAATAGGTAGTAAGCAATCACCAAAATATAGGTGGTCAACCTGCTGTGTGCATGTTCACTAACATTTTGGCATTTATTATATGAACCTAATTGTAGAGTACATCCAAATCCCACATCATATGTTAAATTTATATATTTACATGTGAACTGATAGAAAATCTTGTTATTCCTTGGCTTTTATTGTTTTTCCCTGAAAAGTGTAATGAAATAATGCAGATTTTAACAATAACAAGTCACAGATGGCAAAATTATAGTATTCCTGCTTTAAGGACTATCTGAATTAATATAGAATTAAAAGGTAGCTTGAGAGAGAATCAAAAAAAAAAAAAAAGTAGAATTACCAAAGCCTTCGAAAGCAGGCTTATTTGATATTTGGACTTCAGGCTTCACAGATTATACACTTCATGTCTACATTTTGTCAATTATTATTAAAACATGAAAAATGTTTCTGTTTTAATGATGTGTTTACATAGACTGTTGTAGACACAGAACACACATGAAATGCATGTATTCCAAATAAGGATATATTATTTACCTTATACAACTCCCGGCAACTCACACAAAGGTAAAAAAAACCTTAGCTGAGAGAACTTTCTGCCATTTCTGCATTGGTGGGGGGAGGGTATAGCAGGCTGCTTGCTGCCTGTGTTAATCGACATTTATAACACAAAAGGCGCTGACGGAAAGGTGTGAACAGATTTAAGGTGGGCCGGGATTCCGAGTTTTTTTGTAGGCTTTGGTAATTCTAGTGTTTATACCAGTAACCGTGAGCAGATGAATATAAACGTTCTACGTATTCTCCTTGCAGTTAGATGCACATCTTGTATTGTTCTAATAACCTCTTCATTCCCTGGGAGAAGAAGCTTTGTAGCTGCTCCTGAATCCGGGTCTGCACCACTTCTTTAACTTCATTTCAAGAGGTGAATCTGTGACCACAGAGAGCTTCTTCAAGTGGACTCTTCAAGTCCACATGGTGCTAGATCAGGGCTGTAAGGGGATTGTGAATGACATTCAAATGATAGCTGTTGCATTGCCTCCTCTGTTTTGGCCGCAGCATGGGGAAGTGCATTGTCATGGAGCAGTTGTTCTTGATGGCATTTCTCTTCATTTAGTGCAAATTGCAGGATTCACTCTCTCTGCTCAAAGAAATCCAACAATGGTGTGTTGTTCAACTATGGTGCAATCCCACATCAAAAGTGTCCATATTCATTTGACATTAGCTTCAATTAGACTAATGGCTGATTGCTACGCTATATGTGTTTGAACTACCCATAAGCCATCACAAACATGTTATATTGAGTCAGCTTCTATCCATTGCAGTTACCACATAATTTTCAAATTGCCTTTACTTTTTGATTTACCCTTGTATTTAATGAAATGAGATCACACCCCTTGGAACAAACTGTTTGTAGTGAATTATTTGTACATTATAATGAATATGACACAAGAGACAGACACACACATACATAGACCAATGCAATACTATATCTTTCTATCATTTTAACTATTACATTACTATGTAGCAGTGGTTCCCAAACTCGGTCCTGGGAAACCACTGTGGCTGCAGGTTTTTGTTCCAACCAACTTCTGTTTTTCATTGGTCTCTTAGCCTAATTAAGTGAGTCATTATTTTGCAGTTTCTGTGTTTTGGAGTCAATGTACAAATTACAAACTAAGCTAAGTAGATTTTTATTAAAGTGTAATAAGCAGTTATATGGGGAACATGTGTTTTTTTAAGTCGTAGACAGTATTTTCAACCTAATTTTCATTCTGCTTTTCTGCTTTTCCAGGTGTTCTGATTATTTAATTGATTATTTACTAATTAGTGGGTCTAACATTAAAGTCACTGCAGCTTTTATCATCCTAGGTATCTGCTATGCTGGTTGTTAATTGTCACTGTTACAGTTAAATGAATGAGCAAACTACACAGGAAAAGGGGAAAATAATAGGAAAACAACAAAAGAGAGTTAAGCATTTATTGTTTTAGAAAAAAATAGAATTATTTCTAAATCTCTTATGAATGTAAATACCATACTGTTGTGTTTTTCAGAATGCAGAATAAGAGAAGAATAAAAAAGACCAGCTAATTAAATGAGATCAGTTGTTATCGATTATTATCACCGATTGTGAATCTGGTTGGAACAAAAACCTGCAGCCACAGTGTGTCCCCAGGACCGAGTTTGGGAACCACTGCTATATAGCATAATATTGGCAAATAAAGTTTAGATAAACATTGTGGTTTATGGATATGCTATGTGTTAAAATGCTGTGTCTATTTTATCATGGCATGTTTATATTTCAAATTAAACAGTAATGGTAACTTTCTTTAGTTTCGAGTTTAGATGTGCAATCAGATAATGGATGTTGTGTAGTGTGATATTGACGCTGTATTGCGCCCGACACGGCACAGACTCACACAGAGGCACAAGTGAAAGGAACACAAATCTTTTATTTTTCTTCTTCAGCTGGAGGGCACATCTTCCCCGTGAACCCTCCAGCCACAACACAGTCCCAAAGCACTTAAGTCACAGACCACACTCTTCCTCTGGCACCACCACTCCTTCCAGGTCACCTCGTCCTCTTCCTCCCGATTCTGGCTCTCCCAGTGCTTGCTAACCTGTTTCCAATTGCACTCCTGGGTGGGGCCAAAGATTAGACCAGCTGGGCTCAACAATCCATGCCGCGCCCCCTGGCAGCCACCCCAGGTCCCCACAGGGTTGTGGAGAACTCCATCTCCCATGGAACCCTGCGGGAAACTGAGGCACCATTGTCAACCAGGGAGGCTGCCACCAAGCGTCCCAGGGGAGGTACTGAGGAGCCCATGGCTGCTCACCCGGAACATAAGCAGAAGGGGTGTCCCGGCTGGGCATGGGACCCGGCTGCCCGCCACAGTAGCATCATCAGTGCTTTTACTGGTTGTGTACGAACTGTATATTTACTGACTGGGATGTTTGAGAAATGAAAGCTGAATTTCCTGTGACTCTTCATTATCAACTCTCGTAACGGCAGTCCTTTTCACAGCATGTAATATACCATTTACTTTGACTGCATATCTTGCAGATCATATTTCAACGACATAGCTGCTAATTTTTTCAGCCTTACATTGCATTCCTATAACGCTGTCATAACTAAACAGTAGGGAGCACACACTGTGACAATGCATTGCTCACTTCTACCACTCGCCCATTGCACCTAAAATCTGGAATAGCCTGCCAATAGGAATTCGCCAGGCTAATACAGTGGAGCACTTTAAAACACTGCTGAAAACACATTACTTTAACATGACCTTCTTGTAACTTCACCTTAATTTAATCCTGATACTCTGTATGTTCAATTCATCATAATAACTATTCATGGTGGCTCTAAAATCCGTACTGACCCCCTACTGTCTCTTCTGTTTCTTTTTCCGGTTTCTTTGTAGTGGCGGCCTGCGCCACCACCACCTACTCAAAGCATTATGATGCTCCAACATTGATGGACTAAAAGCCAGAAGTCTATGTGACCATCATCATCAAGTCCTTCCGTGAGAACTCTAAATACAAAGAGGACTGTTTCATTTATGTTAGGTAGATTGCCCAGAGGGGACTGGGCGGTCTCATGGTCTGGAATCCCTGCAGATTTTTTTTGTTTTTTCTGTCCACCCTGGCCATCAGACCTTACTCTTATTCTATGTTAATTAATGTTGACTTATTTTATTTTCTGTGTCTTTTATTTTTTTCTTCTTCATTATGTAAAGCACTTTGAGCTACATTTTTTGTATGAAAATGTGCTATATAAATAAAAGTTGTTGTTGTTGATGTCTTTAGCAAAATTTGATACTAGGTTTTTCACTTGCATCATATTATGTTTACTTTTAAAACAGGTTATGTTTATTTTTAAGATATGAAATGTGCTCTCATGACACACATTTATAGTAAATGTTAGTATATAGTATATGTTATAAGAGACGGCCAGCAGCCTAACCCAACCAGGACGCACAAGAGATTGAAGGATGAGGGAAAGAGTTGAGAAAGAAGAATAATTATGTGCTGTGCCTGTTGTTTATTTGTGGCTGTGGTGGGAAATGCTTTGGAGAAGAGTTTCCTAAAATTAAATAACCTCTTTTTACTTTTAACTTGTGCCCAGTGGCTGTTGTATAGGGTTTGAGGAGTAACAGTGCCCTCTAGTGTCCACAATGTTTATATGTGCCTTTCAGAAGACTTTGAATGTAGATGGTGCATTGTAAAGGGAAGCTTGTTCTCTGTTGGACCAGTTTTAAGCAAAATTCAGTTATGGCCGTCTCCCGACGTAGATATTAAATGTTTAGCTCAGCAAGACTCTTAACATGGTAGATACCGTATTTATTTCTTAAGTTTCTTACCACCCATCTGACTCTTCATCCATTTACTGAGCTTGCATAATACAACTTCAGTGCCAAAGACCATCTGAATAGATCTATGCAGTGTTAGGGACAAAGCAAGAGCCAGTCCTGTATGTGGTGCATCATGGGTACACTCATGCACTTACCTACTCTCACTCATACTTAACATTTACCAATTAACCTAAAATGCACATCAATGTAATAATATAAGGAGATAAGTGAAGAAGACTCCTGTAGAACTGTATGCAGACAGTGTTTAGGTTAGTATCTAAACCCATGGCTTGAGAACACTAAGGCCGCAGATTTAGCCAGTGTGCCACTGTGCCATCTGTACATATTTTAAGATTTTACAATTATTTACACTTTTTCTACATTTTTTAAAAATTTGCCATAGCTTTTTTCATAGCAATTCCAACCCCTCCAAAATAACCTTTAATAAAGAAAATAATTTTTCTTTCTTTCATTCTTTCTTTAAGAGACCTACAATTAAGAGTAATTAGTGTAAAAAATATACAATTGTAAAAAAAAAAATTCTCTGCACTGAAAAATGAGCATTCCAAAGGTGTTTAATCACAAATATATAGACTAATTCTATAATAGATGAATCGATACTTTGCAATAAAATGGGTCAACTATTTTTAAAAATTTCTCCCATTCATATTTTGTAACACTCCATAATAATCCCTTTTCTGTCCCTTATTGTATGTATACATTCTGAACAAGGATCCTAAGAGTAATTAACTTAACAACATGGCTAAACTGTACTTTACATATTTTTCAAAGAATGAATACCTAATTAAATACCAAACATGATACATTTGTGGTGTGTTTAACTTTCTCTAGCTTTCATTCTTGAGCCACTGCATCATAATGGTTGGCAAATTTGCAATAAAATAGTGCCAATCTATGAGCAGCTAGGAAAGAAGTGATTGCACTGATTGGATATTTATATTTACAATATTTACAAAAGAAACAGACACAAGCTTCTTTGATGCTTATTTCCATTCTATATTTAAAAAAACAAAACTTTGGTGTGAAAAGAGGGGTGGCCAGCTAGTTCCAGCAGGTTACTTTCATTGTGTTTCTTCACTCACTTCTGTGTTATTCCATTGTGTGATTTCAGACTGTACTTTCCAGTGATTTGTAGAGATTTCTTATAAAAGTAATGTCCCATGTATTGCTTAGACAATGCTTATATGCTGATTAAAAAGTCTACATTTCTATGAATGGCAACTTTTCAAGTTCAATTCTTGTAAGTCATGATTTTTATTTTCTAGTGTGAGCCATACAGACAAACATCTGAAACACTCATAAGTAGTAAGTCATTTGGCAAAGCATGCAATTAGCATCCAAGAACTTGTGTCCAGACATGTCGTGCTATCAGCATAGCACACAAGTCACAGATCCTCAAAGTGAAGTGTATTTAATTAAGAAATTCAAAAACTTAATATGGCTTGTGAGAAAACTAGAAAGAGAGTTATTAGTCTAGTAAAGCAGACAATAGAATACCATCTGAAAAATAGAACTAAGTTGATTAGTAATGCAGTACATTATCTGCATGAACCATTAAACAAATACTTAACCTGTGCTTTTTAATATTTTTTCAGAAAATTGCACTCAATTGTGTCCTTTTGGATTTTTTAAGGAGGAGCCCTCTTTTTGCTCAATTACTTTGACATTACATTTACCATTTTCATCATTCGTTATTTTCTTTTCTGTGGCTCTCATACATAACTACAGTACTTGTCTCACATATCATTACTAAATATAATGTCTAACCCTCCAGTTTATACCTTTAAAAAAACTTCCTTGCTTCAGTGATAAAAATTGCAATCAGCGTTCCCTCAAGATAATGACGTGTGTATCTCTGAATTATTATTTTCTTTATACTTAATGCAGCATAACAGATTGCAGCTTTTAAGGTCTCATATTGCATGCTGATTATTAAGTAATTCATAACTAACCTCCAATCTCAGATTTAAAATGTTATGCAATTTAAAATTAGCTAAATCTGATTTTGGAAAAAACAATTATGAAATGTAATTTTTTTGTTTTGGGACAAATTATAATAATCTGACAGGCTTTTTTTATATTACAGACAGCAAGCAAGCACTCTCAAGAGTAATGGAAAATTGAAATGAATGGTGAAATCATGAATAGTGATTACATTGTAAATGGGAATAAAATGGATTACTACTGTCAGATTCCTGATGAGACAATGTGCTGTAAATGTTCACTGTACATTGATAGCCTCCTCATTTGTATCCATTGGATGTGCATATCCTTTATTATAAACCACAGCTACAACTCAAAAAACACAAATAAATGAAACATGTAACAGATACACCATTGAAGCCTTCCTCATTTCATACCCCACACATTATTTTAAAATGATTTTATGTTCATACTAACCGTTGGTATATTTAAACATTACAGTAGCTAAGTTATTGTAATAGAGGAATCTACTAAGTGTATGTATCTTGTCATCCAGCCTTTTTTTTCAATGACCTTATTCCTGTTCTAAGGGGATTCATTAATTTAACATGAGAAAAGGTTACACAATAAATTCTGGTTTTTAACCAGAAAAAAGAGTGTAGCTTTGTTACAACATTTCATGAAAATTCAGGTTAAGAGTTGACTGAGTTTAGATCAGTGAAGGGCACAGAGATATTACATTCACATGCAAATCAGTTGGTTAAAGAAATTCATTATGAATTAAATCTGAAGTGAATGTAACTAAGGTTACAACACAGAAATACCTTTGCACTTTGATAAAATATCCATGATATGGCCAGGAGTCTGCGAACATCATTCCAAGTTAATGAGTTCTAGTGGTTGGGCCACACCCAATATTAAGAGGTGCAGAAAATCAACCACAGAGTCATGCTATCCCCATTGCCAAACATTGGCAGTAGAATGGGTAATACTGAAGAGCTCAATGACTTTAAGCGTGGCACTAGTGTTGTACCTTTAACTAAAATATTAACAGAAACAAAATATCCAGAAATTACAAAGCACAGAAAAAAATCACAGTCACTCACGAAAACTCATAAATTCATTTGAAGTGAACCACCAGGAATGGTAACACAGGCAATAAAATACAGCACAAAAGTAACTACTGTGGAAGATGACCCAGACACAGACAGGCAGACATCATTTAAAGCACCACAACATGTTTATTTACACTGTTTACAATATAATGTGAAAACACACACAACCCACTTCACCCCAAAGTCCAGGCCTCTTTCCAATGCCTCTCCTTCAGGTTCGCCTCCACTGCTCTCCTCCGAGCTCTGTCCAGCTATGCTCCCGACTCCAACCCCCAAATGAAGGGAGGCGGCCCCTTTTATCCTCACACGGACGAGCTCCAGGTTCCTCCCGATAACCTTCCACCGGCCCTCCCAGGTGTGGTGAAAGTACCAGCTACGCACCCAGAAGCACTCCAGGTGTCCCTGCTCTGCTTCCCCCCAGCACTTCCAGGTGAGGCGGAAGTGCTGAGGACCGGGGCTCTTCAGGAATCGGGGCGCCCCCCCAGGCGGTGACCACGGGCCCCTATAGGGTTGTAACTTCTAAGCTCTGTTCCCGCGGTTCCCAAAGCCACCAGGGTGGTCGCGGTATGCACAAGAGGGGCCAAGTCCATATTAATGCTCATAGCTTTGGAATGGGATGTTCAACTAACAAGCTCTTAACAGTGTGACGGACAGGTGCCCACAAAAGTTTTGCCATGTAGTTTAAGTGACTAAAATAAAGAATATCATAAAGAGAGAGATTAAAAACACTTTTGCATGTATAAACTTTGTGAGTTCTAAGAATATAATAAGTTTGACAAACAAGACAAATTCATTGAGTTTCTCTGGATAGTTAAAAGCTATGTTATTCCAGATATTTTGTAAAGGTTGTCAAGGTTTACTGCCTTACATTTCTTCTTACAAAAAACATCCCCTTAGTTTCCACTGATGGTTTTATGATTCCGTCTTTGGTCAATGATTTCAGCTGCATAGGCTCCAGCTTCCCTACTTCCCTACCCCTAGGTGGGTTGAGAAGATTAATGGAGTTCTTCTGGAGGAAATCTATCGATACTTTGAAGAATGGATTACGTTTCTACATGGCACTTCTTTGCTGAAGACTAAAAAGGTTGAATTCTCTGAGACTGCCAGAGTAGGTCATACCCTTTTTTCTCTGGGCTATAATTAGCTATTGTCCTCTGTACGGCTTTAAGTGTGACAAATCTTATGAAATGCTGTTTCATAATTAAGTAAATAATTAACACATTACAAACATAATTTAGATAATTTTAATAATTTTTATCACATAGTCTGAGAAATATACAAAAGTGTATGCCTAAGATATTGGGTCTATAGTAATGTGATAACCAAAGCAACACAGTGATTTCCTGCTCAGTCCACACTGCTGCAACATTAAGTGACTTCAGCAAATTAATTAACCTGCCTTGGTAAAAATATATGTAAACAAATGTAATTTATCCTTATCTTATAAATAGCCTTGGGTAAAGGTATCCAGCCAGTAAATAATAATAAAAAAGTGGCACATAACTGTATAGACATTACAAAATAATGCAATGTATCCTCCAGACAAGCTGTGAGTAATTTGCCTTTCCTCTTTTTCCTGTCATGGACCTCTGCTCAGGGCAAATAGGTTCATTTTTTTTTCTATTCTAGTTTGTTCTCTGAACAGCCTGGGCAGATTAATATCCAGCTACCAATATGAAAATGACTTTGCTATGTACCAACTTCAGATAAATATGAGACAGATAATGTACTGTACCTTGCTAAAAATTTGTAAAGATATGCACAAATGGCTGTACTACCTAACACTAATCAGTGGTACAATAATTATAACTGTGTAAAAGCATCTTAGATTCAAAGAATAAATACAAATCTACCGTGTATAGGTAAAATTCAAATTGTTTCTGCTATTATACCATAAAAAGAGCAATAACTAAAAGGAGGCAGGATTAATTGGGAATTGCTGCTTACAGTAGAAGTCTTACATTACCTTTCCATTCTACAAACAGCCTGCCCTTGCAAAATATCCTGGCACTGAAATAGTAAAGAGTATGAAAAACAAATCCAGGACTATAATAATACATTTTACATTTTGAGTCAGCCTTACATAAGACAGCCATAATATAACAGAAGTGTTTCATGGAAAAGGTAAATTTACAGTAGCTTTTTGCCAGGTAATTTTTTTAATAATTACAACAAATCACACATGGCATGAATTAACAAGTGAGTGTGGTGGTCATAAAAAGTAATGTGTTGATTAAATTGCACCTAGTGTGAGTTCTTGCACATTTGGTTGGGTGAGGAATTGCAGTAGTTTGTATTTGAATTGGACCATTCACAGCTCACAGTTTCTTCCAACCCATGATTCAGTCTGCTTAGCTTTACATTGAAGGTGTAAAGGATGCAAATCAATTAACTTGTAGTAGATTCTTTTTCTGGAAATGATTCTGCCTTTTAATTAATTGGATAATGAGTAGACTTTTATTTTCTTCTGGTAAATTATATTGATAACTATGGCCAACAAGCTGGTAATATGCAATCGGTAGCAGGGCAGAAGTTAAGATATAGTTTCCTTCTCTTTATTATTAAAGTAAGTTAGTTTTCTGTTTAATACCTGATTACATACTATATATATACTATATACTGTGACATGACATGATGTGGGAGACAATACATTCATTTTCATCGACACCAGGATGTCTCTAGACATGTTTATTACAACTTTATATTTTCATCAGCCCCTTTTACACTTCTTCTGCTGATATGATTACTGGGAACAACAGCACACAAAAAGGGTGCTGTATACCTGCACTAACCTTATTGTCACATTGCGTCCCTTTTATCTCTCTTCTTAATCTATCCAAATTAAAGCAACCTGCCTGTCACCTCCCCTTAATGTTTTGTTGTTTTTATCAGCATACTTATGTCAACAAGAAACTGTAACATTATAGGAATAATAAAGCAAAGTTTCTTATGGGTTCTCACTACAATCACATAATATTAAAAGTGTGCCTTTGTGAGTTGCTTAGATGCTTAAAAGCTTAGAAGATTCAATATTCAGCCCTGGGTTGTACCTATTGAAGGTCACCATGTTGGAGACATTTGTTTGTGATTTTGGTCCATGTTGACAGGATTGTTTTGTGCAATTTCTATAGATCTGTTAGGTGTGCATTCACGCTGTGAATCTCCCATTCTAGCACAGCCAAAGGTGTTTTGTTTCATTCAGATTCTGTGATTGGGAAGGCCACTGACAAACACTGAAATCATTGTCATCTTCATGAAACCAGTTTGAGATGACTTTTGCTTTGTGATATGCTGCATTTGCATGCTGGAAGTAGCCATTAGAAGATTGGTAAATTGAAGCCATGAAGGGGTGCACATGGTCAGCAGCAATACTCAAATCAGCTAAGGCATTCAACTCACAATTGATTGGTATTAACAGGCCCAAAATGTGCCAATCAAACATCCACTTATAAGATTATTATGCTATCACTCAGTATCTTTAGATGTCTGGAAAAGTCATTATTTATTGTTGAGCTACAGTATATTGTGATACCCTAGTATGGAATCCTAGGCTGGTTCCTGTCATAACCCATGTGGTTCCAGGATTCCATATGCCCCCCTGTCCTAATGAATCTGATTAAATGGCTTTACATGTTCTCCCCATGTCTACATAAGTTTGTGCTCCAGTTTCCTCCCACAGTCCAATGGCATGCATGGTAGATTGATTGGCAATGCTAAATGGGCCCTAGTCATATTGAATGAGCAATTTCCTATTTTAATCTAATTCTAGGTCACATGGGCCTAAAGCCTTAGGGTACACAGCAGGAAACAGCCTTGGCCAGGGCTTCAAGAACATTCTGTCAATCACACTCAAAATAAGCAATACGTTATATTGTGTACTGCTCATAAGATTCCCCTTTTTAGGCCCTCTTACTGGAACTTTAGAATTCAATAAAGTTCAAACTGTTCTTTGGAAATGTGGCTAGTGGTGCCTAAAGTCCTGAATCTTGTTTACAAAATCAATGGATGAATATCAGTTTATATTTGTATGCTAAATAGAACAGAAGCATTGCCAGTGGAGCTCTAGGAAGGCCCCAATGAGGACCATTGGCAGTATAAGGACCATTAAAACAGTAAAAGTCACACATCAGTATAAAAGTGAAAATGGAGTTAAGTCTTTCCAAACAATACTTGCGTCATCGTAGCTCTTGCAAATGAATGCATTTAAAACAATGGACGTTATCATTATAGAAAGAAAAAAGGTCAGTAGATTATACTGAGAAGTTTAAGGTTAAAGGAATACAACTGATGCAGAACTGTAAGATTTCCACAGCACGGTCGATCATAAAGCAAGTCTGACCACATTAAAGTTTATAAGGTGATTCAGATGATAGATGTCAAGGATATTAAATTGGAAACTGCCATAAAACAGATTCCATGCAAGGAATAATTATATTAAACTATGTGTTGCCACTGAGCCACACTACACTTGTTGGCCCTTTGCCTGGTTCAATCATAGCTGGGTTTGTAACTGCCAATGGATGCCAGTGGAAGGCTTGATTTCTGTCTCTCGCACATTACTGACTGATCATGTACAGCTTTGCTGACAAGCAAAAAACCTTGCAGGTGATACGCATAAAAATTAAAATTGGAAGGATCAATCATTAATGCAAGTGCAACTGATACCACCAGCCTTGATTGTCGCAGAGTTAGCAGAACTCTTTCTAACCACTCATCAATTATAGCAGCAGTATGCTGCCAAAAATACTTTTTCTGTTTCTACCAAACTGACAGTGTATAATCACTTCATTTTCATTTTATGCTTACTTTTTTTTCACTTTCACTGGGTAAGATTTTCCTGTCAAGAATATACTACTGGAATCTATTTAGGTCTTTAAAAGCAAAACAGCTGTTTGGAAAGCAAATAAAATACACAAACAAACTTGGTTTTTTTTAAAAAAAAAAACTGCTTTATATGTAGTCTATCAAACACAGAACACATATTCTCTGAGCTGTGCTTCTTCTAAAACATAAAATCTGTTTTTTACTTTTTATTGGTTGCATGTTGTCCACAACAGCAAAAGAGCAAGAGCAAGCACAAGAGCAAAAATACAAGAAGCAAAAGAATTTCTAATCTGATAAGAGAATAAAACATGTAAGAGCCAATCTTAGAATGTTTAATGTTAATGTTAAAACACACATGAGTGATTACTTAATTTGTTTAGAATGTGAGTTTCTCATTGCTACAATGGATGATTCTGTTTAACCCCTAAAGGTAACTTGTAATGGAACTGTCTTAGTGCTGAGCCTTATCTGAACTCCAGTAATAAAATTTTAGTCAGACTCTAGTTAGCTAGAAGCATAACTGTTTGATTTGCTTTCTTTTCAATGGGGTAACAACAGCAAACAGTTTTCTGACTGTAAATGTATCACATCTGCAAGTCTGACTTATGAACATAAGACTGTATATTATATAGAGAACTTAAAGATACATAACAAGATACAAGTATACAAGAACTGAATAAATGATCTTATACTGTATGAGAACTTTTCTTTTGTATTAACACAGCTAGAAACATAACTGTTTGATTTGCTTTGTTTTCAATGGGATAACAACAGCAAGCAGTTTTCTGACTGTAAATGTATCACATCTGCAAGTTTGACTTATGAACATAAGACTGTATATTATATAGAGCAAGGGTCCCCAACCACCGTGAGCCGTGGTTGTCTGACAGCCGGGCTGCGAGAGAACTACCTGCAATGGAGACTCACTCAATGAAGGGCTACAGCAAAATGGCTGCCCTCTTCACTGAGGACACTTTTCAGAATGCTAGGCAGGTGGGGCTTTGCAGCGGCGCAAAGAGAGGAGAGAGACTGAGCTGAGAGAGACCGAGCTGAGGAGAGATATGAGCACATACTACAGGTAAAATTCCATTACAATGAATATTTTTAAAACAAAATTTTCATTACAAAGAAGTATTTTTATGGTCCCGACAGTTTCCCCATAAGACATGAGTCTACAGTAATCTCGTTACTACGAAGTACATTCAGCACATACGTTCATTACAATGAAGTGACCTTGAAATGCTTGAATGAATCATCCACAGAGCAGTTAGTTCTGTGGTAACACTTTGCACAATGATCCCCCAAATACAAACATTGTAAAAAATTTTCTTTCTTCGAACTTCCCCTTTACTGTTTATTTTGCTGTTTTTGTTTCCTGTGGTTTGCAGTGATACCTTTTGCTTATTACTTGTTAACAGTTGAAAAACATCCATTGGAATTTAACTCATCGTTATCCTCCTATAGAAACGGAAAAAGAAAAAAGACGTTGCCAGTGAATTCGGAATTTCACCATTGACACTGTCAACTTTCTTGAAAGACCTAACAAAAAAAGAAGAAAAATCTCGGGTTGCAAACGTATGCGAACTCTTGCATCCTGCTGTTCCTGTTTCAAGCTGAATAAAGCAGGTTTTACTAAAGTACTGAGACTAAGCCTCATGTTTTGGGGTGCAAGACAGGGACTTAAAGCGCAACTCCGATCTTTTATGATTTGCTTGCTGGCGCTTCACTGCAGCGCTGTGAGCCTGCAGTTGCCCTGCCCCGGCAATGGACAAACAATCTTCCACAGACACGGCAATCGCACATCGGGACACAATTCAGCTTGATGTTCCGGTTGGGTGGGGAGTGGGGGGGATCCCAAAAGAGTTCAGAAACCTAACAATATGAAGAAGAAGAAAAGGATGATTCAGCTTCTGATTGATAACTGTGCTGCCCACAACAGGCTTCTGCATTTAGATAATGCTCGCGTTGAATCCCTTCAACCCAATTGCGCAGCAGTGCTTCAGCCATTGGATTTGGGCATCATTCGCACCCTGAAAGTGTATTATTGCAATGAAATGATGAGAAAAATTCTCATCTGCATAACTTATGGACAGGAGATTAAAATTAACATAAAAGAAGCTACTGAAATGTTTGCAAACGCCTGACACAAGTTAACGAAATCACTATAGTAACAAATACAGAATCTCATAACTACGAACTTTTCATTACAACAAAATATTTTTTAGGTCCCTGGAAGTTCGTTGTAACGGAATTTTACCTGTATTTGCACTACAGGCATACAGGCACTATTGGGCACCCCAACTTTACCCACTCTGCAGACTCCGCATCCAGCCAGGCTGGAGGAGTGCTGGAGGAGCCTGAGGAGGAAAATCTGAGGCAGCGGTGGTGCAGTAGCACATGGGGCAAAGGCAGAAGATGCCCATTGTTCGTTGGCAGATAAAGTGGCTGCATTCAAAGCCAAGCAAATGATGGTGGCCTTAAAAGTATGTTTGAGACAACTTCAAATCTCCATACGTTTTGCATTAAAGTTAAGGTGGAATATCCTAAGGTTGCCACAAAAGCACTGAAAAGTCTGCTTCCATTTCCAACATCCTATCTTTGTGAGGCAGCGTTTTCTGCAGTGACAGCAACCGAAATGAGATTACGGAGTAGACTGAACATAAGCAACACTGTCTTCCATCATCCCCAGATGGGATCGTCTGGTTGTAGGAAAACAAGCTAAGGGCTCCCACTGATTCTGCATTATGATAAGTTGTATAATTTCTATTACGATATTATAACTTAATAATAATGGAAATATAATGTAAATTGTATATAAAACTGCCCTACAAAAAAAATTATCACAGCTTATATTTACACTAAAATTAGTTGAAAGCATACTTACGCCACATGGTAAAGAAAGATACTTTCTTAGGAATGAGCTCATTTTGAGACAACATGTGACCAATCTTCTTCTTCTTCTTTTGGATGCTCCCGTTAGGGGTTGCCACAGCGGATCATTTCTTCCTTATCTTTCTGCTACATACATCACCTGCTTGTCCTCTCTCACCACATCTATAAACCTTCGCTTAGGCCTTCTTCTTTTCCTTTTCCTTGGAAGCTCTATGCTTAGCATCCTTCCCCCAATATACTCAGCATCTCTCCTCTGCACATGTCCAAACCAATGCAATCTAGCCTCTCTGACTTTGTCTCCCAACCATCCAACCTGAGCTGACCTTCTAATGTACTCATTTCTAATCCTGTCCATCTTTGTCACACCCAATGCAAATCTTAGTATCTTTAACTCTGCTACCGCCAGCTCTGTCTCCTGCTTTCTGGTCAGTGTCACCATCTCCAATCCATATAACATAGCTAGTCTCACTACCATCCTGTAGACCTTCCCTTCCACTCTTCCTGATACCCGTCTGTCACAAATTACTCCTGACACTCTTCTCCACCCATTCCACTCTGCCTGCACTCTCTTTTTCACCTCTCTTCCACAATCCCCATTACTCTGTACTGTTGATCCCAAGTATTTAAACTCATCCACCTTCGCCAGCTCTACTCCTTGCATCCTCACCATTCCACTGATCTCCATCTCATTTACACACATGTATTCTGTCTTGCTCCTACTGACCTTCATTCAACCTGCTCCCTACTATTGCTACAGATCACAATATCATGAGCAAAGACAACAGTCCACGGGGACTTGTCTAATTTCGTCTGTCAACCTCTCCATCAACATTGAAAATAAGAAAAGGCTTAGAGCCGATCCCTGATGTAATCCTACCTCCACCTTTCATCCTTCACTCCTACTGCAGATCTCACCACTATCACACTTCCCTCGTACATATCCTGGACAACTCTTACGTACTTCTCTGCCACTACCGACTTCTTCATACAATACCACAGCTCCCCTAGAGCACCCTGTCATATGCTTTTTCCAGGTCCACAAAGACACAATGCAGCTCCTTCTGGCCTTATCTATACTTCTCCAACAACATCCTCAGAGCAAACATTGCATCTGTGGTGCTCTTTCTTGGCATGAAACCATAATGCTGCTCACTAATCATCACCTCGCTTCTTAACCCTACTTCCACTACTCTTTCCCATAACTTCATGCTGTGGCTCAACAATTTTATCTTGTGTATTTGTGCTTATAGCATTTTTTTGCTTTGTTCTACTATTTATGAGTGTATCTTTGAATTGTATGTTAATGTATATGTTTTGTTCTAAACAAAATGTATTTTCTACAAACCTCCCTCTGTTGACCCTAGGTAAATAGCCAGGCACCCTTTTGTCCCTACACTGTATTTATTTATTGCAGGGAATCCCATACTATGACCTATTGGACTGGGGGAATTGTCACGTATTCACTGCCATGACCCATGAGTTTTTGCTTACATCGGTATCCTCAATATTATTACATCTGCGTCACGTTTTCTGCAGATGACCACTAAGCATATGATGATCTTTTCTTGCTCCAACACTGGAAATAAACTCCTGATTATCCAAAGTGATACCAGTCTATTAATGTTAAGACACTTGATGAAGACAGAACTATTTAATAGTCCCTACATTCTAATCTCTCTCGTGGATAACTACAGCTTACTGTGTGCCTATCCACCACCACTTATGATTATGTTAAATTGCTACTTTATTTTCGAGTGCTAAGTCTGTTTACAGTATTTAGCTTTTTACATTATTTTTTTAATTTGTCATATCTGCATCTTTTTATTGACATTGCTTTCAGAATCTGCATTGTCATGACAAATGGGATGTTAACATTAAGTATCTTAATATCGGTTTACTCTGATGTCTGTACTCTCTTGCTTCTATAATCCAAAATAAAATAACAGAACAAGTTGGTTGTGTGTAATACCTTCTTGAAAGTCAGAAGCATAACGTGTTCATTCTCCTGTTAATTATATTTTACAGTGAGCTGACTGAGGAGGGTTAATGTGTGTACACCTACCTTCATTTCAAATGCAAGAAGTTGTTAGCAATACACATCTGTATTGCCTGCATATTCTGCAATGTGGCAACTGTTCAACTGTAGGACATATACATTCTCTTCATTTTTTTCCAGAACGATATACTCCTAACTGTATACTTTTGTGCTTCTATAACAAGAATTAGGGCAGTTTGCTTCTACTGGTATGATGCAAGAAGTAGTGCACTTTGACAACTACACTCTCTTGTTCGCATAACACACAATTAAGCATCTGAATATTGCTATAATAATTACATCTCTCTGAATGACATACAGATAAAGAAACAGTATTTCTCTTTAGGGCCCAACTTCTGTTTGTCCCTTGTAGTTCTGGGAGAACAGGCAAACATATAATGATTATATAATAATATAAATTGAAATATTAACACAAAAATATGTATTCTAAGATCAGTCAGCACTCATTTATTCTCCTTAAGCTTAAACTATTCAAAGTGAGCTAGGACCTAATACTGTCATCATGTTCAGTTCCATTGCCTGCTTTACTTGTCTGAGAAATCAAAATGTAATGAAGCTTCAGCAGGTAACCACACACACAGCCAAAATCATTGAAGCTGACTTGTTAGGCATGTGCCAGAGGGTTTTAAAGAAAGTGATGGCCACCCATTACTGTATATGCAGCATTTGCCAATGGAAGCTGATAGAAGACAGTTGTGTTAAGCATCTCATAAACTCTTGTCCCACAGGGCTTTTTAACAAAAACATCACAGGTAACAAATACGAGGAGCAGACAGAATGTCTCCTTTAAGTATGGTGATTATGTATACAGTAGGTAAATCTTTATCAATTGTTAAAAGTAATATTTAAATTAAGTAAAGATTTCTGACTTTTGTGAAATGTTAACCTGTTGTGTTTTTGTTAACATTACTAAATAAATAAGTTTGAATTGTAAACATATTAATACTGTGATTTCCAATTTTAAAATGTTAATTTAAATTAAATAAAAATTTAATTATCTAACGTTTAAACATATTTATTGAAATTTCAGCTTTTGATCATTTTAAAGCTAAAGTCAAGACATATCACACCTGATTTATTTTTATTTAAATAAAATCTTGTAACTAATGATATTTAAGAAAAATGTAAGGATCTTTTTCATAAAAAATAACAATATTGGATGTCTTAACAACTACAATTTTTTACATCAGATGATAGTACCATTAATATCTACAATTGAAATTGATTAAAGCATTGAGTAGAACAACAATTAGCAGATACACTCATTAATGATAAAGATAGGGAACTCTTTTTCTACCAGATCATCTTCACAGTTGAACTTATATCTAAAATGACATTTGGCAATATTTTTTCCACACTAATCATCCCTACAGTTGTCCTCACTGGGTGTCTTCTTGGTACTGTAGAGGGAAAATGGGGCAATCCTCTTAGTGACAGTATCCCCTCATGTCCCTGAGAGGTTTTACATATCTCTGATGAGCCTGGAAGGTAATTCTCTAACACGCATGCATGCAGCAACCTCTCCCCCTTAACTTAGCCTTTAGGGGGAAGGGGGGTGAGCAGATATTGGTGTAATGTCTTGGGCCTGGAAGAGGGCATTAGTGTTAGTGTCGATAGAACTGTGTTTATGTATGACTGTGAACTTGTTAAGAGTCCCTGTGTGAACATAACCATTGGAGGGGAGCATGGTCAGTCATCAAGGTAAACTCTCAGCTCAGGAGGTAGTATCTGACCTGGGTGACTGCCCATTTGATTTATGTACATATACAGTATATATAGTTTATTTGCTTTTCAAGAATTTCCTTAGAATAGCCTCTACTATTAGCTAGGTGTCATGGGATTTCTGCAGGAATACAGACGGTTTTCATGCAAGTATGAATTTCACTGTACTATGTAAGGGAAAATTCCCCTGCATTATCTTTATGCATTATTTTAATGTACTTTTCTATGTAGCAAATTCTTTCCAATATGGAGATGATCAGATCACATCATTTGTTTTTTTAAGTTTTTTCATCAACTATATGATCTGTACAAGGTAGTTTTAATCCAAACAAGGTATACTATGAACTAAACAATATTATTCTTTTTGTTTTGAATGGTGTAAAAACACCGCTGTAAAATGATCTTATATTTTAAGTAGTTTCCCAAGACCTCATCAACCAAGGCACTTAAATTTTGTTAGCATTTGTAACTATGAACTCAGGCTATTCATATATGGCCGGGTTGAACAAAGGATGTCTATTAGAGCCATTATAGTGGAGATCTAAGCTGTTATTTAAAATAAATAGCCCAACAACTATTACATGATAATAAATTTAAATGGGGCTTATTCATTACCTGATTGTCTGGAGTCAAGAAATTTTCAGAAATCTTCAAAAGTAATGATGCTATGCAACACCTTACTTGATAATTGACACATGAACCAGATGAGTAAGCGAAATGGTTTCAGTTACAAACATGGACATTTTTTTTATTAGATGTCAAAAATGATTGAAAAAATGTGTGTACTTTTATACACATGAATGTCTTAAGCAAGCAAAGGTTAACTGAAAGTTAATTAAAGCTGCCTTACACACTATAATTGAAGCAATGCTCAACTACTTTCGACACATAACATTTTCTACTAAGGCTGTTGACTGGTTATTTTTACATGTGAATAAGCACAGAATGAATAAAAAAAAAACCTAATTAGATGCTGTGGGAATTCAGTGCTTTCTTGTCATTATAAAGGTTATGAAAGCTGTGCAAGAGGACAAGATGGAAATGCAGTTTAGCACTTAGCTCCTGTCTAAGGAGGTTTCTAAAATACTCTATTGTTGGTTAGTGGTCATTAGCTAAGTCTGAATAATCAAAGCAACAGCATTTTTATATTATATTTACAGTCTTTCCATTATCATTCATTTCAGGTGCACTTTCCCTCATTATGAAATTATGTGTTATTAAAATCCACTATGTTTTAATCCCAACTTGCTTGCTGCTGCTTTCAACATTTATAACATTTTGTCAAAGTGTAATATTTAATATGAATTGAACTGTAACAAAATGACATGAAGCGTAAAATTAGGTTTTCTTTTAAGACATTTGTTTATAATATCATAAGCAGTTATGTGCATTTTCATTTTGATCCTTCACCAAAACAGAGTTCAGTATATGAAGGTAAAACTAAAATGAAATAAAATCAGTAAAGAAAATTGCATTTTTCAGTAGGTGAAGACCGGAAGGAGAGCATATTTAGTTATCTGAACTACAACAAATGAATTTTAAAATATTTGTACAAGATGAAATTTCAGTATGGCATTTAGTAAGATATCCAAGCATCCATACATCCATCTTCCAAATCCGCTTATCAAGAATTTATTATATACTAGCAGAATACCCGCGCTTCGCAGCGGAGAAGTAGTGTGTTAAAGAAGGTATGAAAAAGAAAAGGAAAAATTTTAAAAATAACGTAATATAATTGTTAATGTAATTGTTTTGTCATTGATATTAGTGTTGTTCTCATATATATATATATATATATATATATATATCTATATATATATCTATATACAGTAATCCCTCGCTATATCGCGCTTCGACTTTCGCGGCTTCACTCTATCGCGGATTTTATATGAAAGCATAACTAAATATATAACGCGGATTTTTCGCTGCTTCGCGGGTTCTGCGGACAATGTGTCTTTTTACTTCCTGTATATGCTTCCTCAGTTGGTTTGCCCAGTTGATTTCATACAAGGGACGCTATTGGCGGATGGCTGAGAAGCTAACCAATCAGAGCACGCAGTTAAGTTCTCCTGACTGAGAAGCTAACCAATCAGAGCA